>QPMI01000111.1:0-112017 GCA_004431415.1 Cyanophora paradoxa
AGCTCGCGTGGATTGATGTTCTGGCGAAGCAGTGCTGGCGTTGCGTGAGAAGGTTCTGGAGTTGAGTGCGATCCTCGGAAGGGCGTCGGGGTTCGACTCCGATGGTTTCAACAGGGCGTCCACCATCGCCTTGATGGTCTCGGGCGATGGCTTTGTAGGAGGCGCAGTGTCACTCGACGGGGGCTCCATTCGAGCGTCGGCATGACGGACGCGATGGGCACCGTGGGGCCGGCTGCGGGGCCAACCAGCATCGGCTCGGAGTCGAAGCGGCGAAGTGAGGCTCGAAGAAGCTGGCCAGCTCCATGAGCTCCTTGTCGTTGAAGTGATTCGCCGGTTCGAGCAGTGTAAGGGGTGACGACACGTGCGACGTACGACATGAGACGCTCGCTGGCCTCGTGGGATAGCGGGATGTCGGCAGCAGCATCGACGGAGCCAACATGCGCCGCCTCGCCCTCCTTGCAGTTGGGTTCGGGCGGTCGTCGGTGGTAGACCTCCGGGTAGAGGCGTCGGGCTCGGGAGATGTAGCGCCGTGGTTGCGAGCGTCGGGGTACGACAACAGGCTTGAAGTTCTCATAGATTTGCGCGGCTACGGAAGAGATCGGGAATGTCAGTTGTTGTTGAGGTGTCCAGGAGCTGTAACACCCTTGGGGTAGGTCTCGACATTCTCGTGTGGACGGAATTCGGACTCCGGCCAAGTCCCGAATTCAGTCTCCGCAATCACAGTTCCGGCTCGCAGGCGGACAGGCCGCCTGTGAGGGTTGCAGATCTGCACGAAAAACGTGCCGTGTGCTGGGTTGCGGTGAATTTGGTATGGCACCAAGAATTCGACTTCGTCGGCTCCGTCGAAGCCGTCGTCGTCGAGGAGGAGTGGTGGCGGAGTGAGGAGGACTTCCGGTGCGCCGAGAGTCGTGTTCGAAGTCGTTTGTGGCGTGTAACATCGAACGAGCGATTCACCCGGCCGTACAGTGATGTCCTTCGCCAATCGGACCAGAACGCCGCCGTCGTGCTGGCCCGTAGCCGAAAAGGGACGTGGAATCGTTCGCCATCCGAGGAGTCAGGCGACGTGATCGTCATTCCCCAATTGCTGGGTCGAGCACGATGTGAGCGTTGAGCGCCACAGCGTTTGTGAGGCCGAGTAGCATTGGAGTGTTTGCCCATGAGACCAGGCGCGACGACGAGGACCTTCCGCGGAATTGTGACCGGACCAACCTTAATTGCAATGAATGCGATGCGCGCATAGGCAGTCATGTCCGTTCCAAAGCCGGTGAGGTGCACGCGCGGAGCGTTGCTGTAGCGAGGCCTGGCAGTTTGTCGGCGATACTGCCGTCGAGTACGTCCGCAGCGGCTCCTGTATCCACCATGCCTTGGTGAGGAGGTATTGAAGGACTTGTCGTCGGTGATCGATAGCGGCGATGTGCAAGTTGACGCAGATTCGGCCGTCGTTGATGCGCTCTCTGAGCGTGCGGTTCGTGTCCGTCATTCGCGCAATGGGGTGTGGTACTGACGGGCCGCCGTCGCGAAGAGGGGAACGTCAAGGGTCCTCGACGTCGTCAAATCCCAACATGCGTGCCGCGCAGACGCGAAGCGAGGCGAGGTAGCTCTGCTCATACGGTGTGCACGGTGTCGAACCGGAGATGACGCTGGCTGGCGGAGCGGTGCCGTCCGCTTGAGGCGAGGTCGCTTCCGCGTGGTTGTCCGCCTGTGCACGTTCATGAGGACGTCCGTCGCGGCGAATGGGCGTGCCCTGCAGGGAGCTGCGACAGACGCAGCGGGGGCCGGTGATTGCGCATTGTGGCTGAAAAGTATCCGACGCCAAGGATGGGCTTGCAGTCGGCGTTGCGAGCTTGTTGAGGTGGCGGTTGCTGGCCAGCCATAGTGAATCTCGTTGATCGCGTCAACTTCGGTCCCCGCTGCGCCATCCGTCGTTCAGCCGGCCGGTAGCCAGGCTCTCCGGGGGATCGGAACGGGATGGCTTCGCGGTGGCGCGAGAGAGACGCCCGGAGATATTTGACGAGTTGGGGCCAAGCGTGGCGGAGGCGCGTGTCGCGTTGGAGTACGTGCCGCTCGTAGAACGTGTCCGTTGAGCGTCATGACTACGGAAGTCATTGTGAGGACCACGTCCCACGCCGCGAGGCCGATTGAATTGAGGATGAAGGCCGCCCGAGTGAACAAGGCGCGAGTGAAAGCGAGGTCGGCTGACAGGCCCTGAGAGGTTGTGAAATCCCACCGAAAGTTCTCGATCTCGTGGAGCGTCTCCAGGATTGCGTGGGCGTTGAGTTGGTGAGACCGCTGAAGCGGCGACCAGTCGTACAAGTGATAACTGGCAGCGAATTCAGGGTCCTCGAAGGCACGGTGTCGCGCGGACGTGATCCGCTCGTAGTCCGTCCCCGTCCAGAGTAGAGGAGCCAGCAGCCCATCGTGAGATCCGTCGACGTCCTGGGATTAGTGAGGTCGTTGTATGCGATCGTGTACGTGTGCTGCCGTGTGAGCGGTCCAAGGAGGCCGTGGGGGGCGAACGCGGACGACTGCACGCGCGAGGCTAGGCTCGGCGTCCCGGCCGACGGGGTCTCCGATGGAGCTACGGACTCGGCGGTGGAGCCACCACTGTCCGAGCTGGAGTCGTCGCCGTCAGAGGTTCCCGTCGTCTCGGTCCCCGTAGGACTACGACGCGGAGGCCTGTTACTGCCAGATGGCTTGAAGACAACACCTGGATGTGACCGAAGCGTGCCAGTCCCGTCGGCTCGTTGGTGCGCAGATCCTTGAAGTCGGTCGACCAGACGACGAAGGGTCGGACAAAGGGCTTGCGCGCAATCCCAGGGTTCCGACGAATGTACTCGTCCGTGCCCACGAGCTTGATCTTGCGTCGAGGCGCGGGTCCCAAATGTACGCGCGCGCGACTCCTCTGCCTTCGTCGTAGTGATGTAGTTCATGATGTTAGTGAAGCGCGTGCGGCCTTCGTACGGGTCGACAGGCGCGCCGTGGGGCCGTGACCAATGTAAATGTGGGGGATCTGACGAAGGAGGCTGTCGTTGTCCGGATCGCCCAGGGAGTGACGCAGGGGGAGGACGTCGACGATCTGTACCGCCCGGTAGGCTTCGCGGCTAGTGAACGTGATGGGCCGCCTCGTCGCCGCGTCGACGGTGGCGTGATTGTAAACGAATTGTTCCAACCAACCGTGGAGTAGCGCCCGCGCCTGCGGTTCGCGACTGAAGATGGCGGCGCCGAATTCATTGTAGAATGGATCGAATGTGAAGTTGCCATATTCGGCGTGACGGAATTGCTCGTGTATGTCGGCGTATCGCTGTTCGAAATCCATAATAGCGTTGCGCACTGCGCTCGCGTTGACGTCATAGACACTGGGACGATGCGGGTGTGACGGATCGTTCGTGGGATCGAAGTCAGCGCCCCGGACTTGGGCGTTGAGTGCGTTGATGACTCCATCCGGGAGTCGGAATGCTACGGGCCAGCAGTGGTTTCGATCCATGTCGACATCTTCGCGAGCCGCCGGGGGTGTCTCGTGCTTGATCTGGACCGCCAACCAGTCGTTGGTTGCCTTGTGCAGTAGGGATTCGAAGGCTGTGATTAAATGTGCGGGTCGACGCGTTCGCAGTCAGGGTACTCGACCTCGTACCATTTGTCGAGTTTGGCACTGCGCGCCACTTCGCCTGAAGCCGTGAAGCGGAAGTGCAGCTCATCCTCGTGGCTACGAACGTAGTCGATGATGATGTTCCCGAGTTCCCCCGGTAGGGGCTCGAGAAGAACGACAAGGCACCGTGCAGCTTGACTGCCGCCGCCAGGTACGCTGCGATTCCGTACACCCAAGTGTGTACCGAAAGCGGGAACCCAGGACCTGGTGGACGACGGGGGGCGTTGCAGGCGCGGTGCCCGTGGGCCCGCGACGACGCAGAGACACGACGACGCCCCCAGGGCCAGTGTAGTCATTGACGGACACCGGAAGTACTTGGGGTCGGGGCCGCACGGGTGCGGCCCCGCCGCCTCGTTTGGGGTTTCCTCGTGCCCGCGATGATCTGCTGCCAGGTGTTCCGGTTGTTCGCGTCGAAGATAGTGATGTGCGAGCGGTTCTGGATCGCGTTGGGGGCACCGCGGCTGGGTCCGGCCGGTGCAACGTGCGTGAATCGGACGATTCGAGGGCCGCACAGGTCAGCATTGGCCGGCGTAAGAGTCATGGGCGGCGCGTTGAGGTCGTCGGGCATGGCAATCTCGTAGAAGCATCGTTCGACATCTTGACGTGAAGCGGAGTCACGGAGGTGCGCGTGGTTGTCCTCGTCGTAGATGCAGTCGAAGTAGTCGGCATACTTGTTGGCCGGGTGGAACTCGTCGGCGGCCGTGATCAGGAACGATCGGAAGGGCAGGCCCGCGCGGTTGTGCTGGCTGAGTTCGCCATGGCCGGGAGCACCGGCGCGGTACGGTAGGTGCCGGGGCCGACGCCGTAGCGTAGGACACGACTGAGTGCTCGCGAGAAGTTCGACCAGCGTACGTGCATCTTCATGAGGAATGGGCGCATGTACGGGACGCGCCGGAGAAATGCCTCGAGACCAGAGTCGCCGAGTAGCACGTATGGCATGTGGACCTCACCTAGGACGTGCATGTACTTCTTTGTCGTGGTGGCGGGATGAACTGGGGGTGGGTCCCGAGTCGGGATTCCCTCCAGCTCTTCGACCGGCGGCGGCTCCGGGAGCTCCTCCGGTCTGTGCCCGTCCTCCACAGTGAGCTCCTCGGTCAGATCAGCCGTCTGTCCGAACGGGGCTGGGCCTCCGAGGATGTGAGCCGCGACGGCGAAGATGTGGGGCGCGTGTCGCCCATGTTCCTGGATCGTTTTGCAGTACGCTGTGGCCAGGAAGTCCGTGTTCGTGAAGAGAAGCGGTGTCATGAAGATGTGATAGGAGGTATCCCGTCCCGGATCAGTATCCAGAGGTAGGAAGTCACCTCCAGCTCGCGTCTCCTCGGGGCTGTATGTGCGCATGCCGTACGGGAGTGGGGGGCGAGGATTGTGGAGACGGATTGGGTACCAGTCGTTGATCGTTTGGGCGAATAATTCCCCGTTGATGTGATTGTTGCGCCGTCCAAAACCCGCATAGAACGTGTCGCGCTCGTTCTCCGTCGAATCAGGTCGCGGTTCCCGTCGGACCATCACGCCGCTCAGATCGGCCACACTCCGTGCTGGTAGCCAGCGCCGTCGACGACCGTGAAGCCCTTCGCCCATTCCTCGTTGAGGAAGGCCCAGAAATAGACGTCAGGAATGTCAGCGTTCTCCGAGAGTAGCACCTCCTTGAAAGGAACAGTGTGGAGTTCGCTCAAAATTCTGGAGATGATGGAGTCGACCTCCTCGGGAGTGAGCCGGGCGGCCTTGCGCTCCTTCTTCTGCAACTTCTCGTCATTCGGTCGCTTCTCGCGGGGGCGCTTGCGCTCTGTTCCGTAGACCATAGCGCGGGCGCGAAGCCCGAAGTACGTGTTGGAGTTCCAGAAAGTGTCCTTGCTCATGTCGTCGACAAGTCCAACGAGGAATCCCAGTCAGGAACGCGAGGCAAGATGTCGATGCCGTCCGACGTCCACTGTGTCAGGTATCCGTACTCGTCAACGTCGCGCTCAGGGGGCCGTGGGACCGGGACGGCGAGAGGTCGGTGACGGGTACCATCGGACTGGGGAGGACAGGGAGTAGGTGATCGCGGTAGCGCGGGTAAAGCATGCAGTAGAACAGATTCAATCGATGCTCGGCGTCCAGGAGGAAGGCCCGTGTTACCGCCAAGCGCTGGGTGGTCGTAGCCTTGCTAAGTGCAGTGTCGAGTCGAGCGACGAGGCGAAGCAAGCTTGCTCGCAGTACGAGTGCTTGACTCCGTCTCGAGCTTGTACGCGCGACGCATGGCCTCGAGAGTCAGCTGGAGGATATGGGAGCGCCACGCAGTTTGCACGCCAGGAGCGCCGCCTCTTCAGGGTGCACCATTATGTAACGGTCAGAGTTGTAATAGAGCTCGACAGCTGGCTCGGGCTGCTTCGGGTGAAGACGGGGGCGTGCAGTCGCGATTCGAGACGGATCGGTTTGCCCTTCTTGGCGAGTTGACGCTTGTGCATGAACGTAGTGATTGACATCGCGACAACGGTGGTGTCATGTAGCTCGGCGAGCCTTGCCAGCGCAGTCGTCTCCGTGACAGACGCGGCGACGACGTTCGTGAAATTTGAGGGAGGACGCCGGAGCGGTGACGGGACAGTCCGTGCCGAAGACAGTGGTGTAGGTCGGACTCGCTGACGGGGGCGTGCGCAGACGATGGACATCGCGTGCCGCGACCACTGCTAACTGGCTGTTCAGCCGGATCTCCTCCGCGAGCTCGGCGGTCGCCCGCTGGTTCGTAGCCGGGTTCGCGTCGGATTTCGGTTGAAACGGGACGTGTAGTAACGGCGCAGGAAGTTGCCGGGGCCCTCGACGTCGGCTGTGATGTTGACGAGGCGGAGTACGTTCTCGACTTGCTCGGTGAGCATTGACAGCAACGGCGCGTGACTCGTCGGCCATGGACGGTCGGAGCTCGGTGCTGGGTCACGAACGTCGTAGAGGTGAGCAAATCGGCTATCCCCGTAGCGGTCGCGCGTCTCGTCCCACTTGTAATGGTCGAAGTATGCAGCGATGTCCCACGCCCGCGCCAGGGCCGTCGAACGCATCGACAAGGCGATGTCGGGCGGCGGTGAACCGTGTCGAAGCGTAGACAGATAGATGTCGTCAGGTCCTGTGAGCGGGCCGTGAACTTGACAGTTTGGACCAGTTGCCTGATTGTTGCAAGGCGCGTCGCCGTGTTCGTGATCTTGTCGAAGTTCAAGAACCGTTCATCGCTCTCCGTCATCTCCACGTCGTAGTGCAGCGTCCGGAGATTGCGGGCAAGGTTGACAGCCACCTGAAGGATGCACGGTACGACTGGAGTCTTGGACTGGTGTACAAGAGTGAACTCTGTCGGTGTCAAACCAAACAGCTCCAGCATCTCTGGCCGTCCGAGGACATCGGCGAGCGGGTCGTTCGGGTGAGGCCACGTGGTCGCCGTCTCCCCAGGCGCGAAGGGCTGAGCCCGCGCGAGGCGCATGATGACGTGGATGACGGAGCGGAATTCGGTCAGATGTTGAAGGAGGTAGTGAGCCTGGTCACTCGGGCGAGTACCCAGCAACGGTTGCCCAGTAGGCGTGTTGCTGCGGGCAGCTGCGAGGTGCATGCAGCTCGTGAGCTCGCTGGCGGCGAAGAGGGTCGGCGTCTCAGGGGTCTTGCGCCAATCCGTCGTCGTCGTTGTGACCATGAAGCGTCGCGGCGTGTCCAGGTACGCACGCAGCTGGTTGTGCACCACGGGCTTGAGGCGAAGGATCGTCCAGGCGTGGCGGTGTCCAAGGTCGGCGGCCACGTCCTTGATCTCGGGCTCCGAGTCGCTGGACGTGTCTTCGTCGGTGTCAGGAGGACTGTCACGGTCGTCGTGAGGGCTCGGCAAGGTCGGCGTGTCGACGATGATTCCCCTCGAAACGCGCGGGTCGCCCATGGGCACGTCCTCGGTCCTCTCAGTGCCCGACGAGTCGGCAGTCGTCGAGTCAGGCATCGACGCGTCGGTCGGTGCAGTGTAGTCGGGGTGAAGTGACGGGATCGGCAGCATCGGGGGTTGGGCCGGGCTCTGCGGCGGGCCGCCGTCACAGTCGTGGCCGGGGCTGGCGGGGCGTCGGACGGGCCAGTAGCTCAGGCGCAGGCGACGGGGCCGTCGAGACCGCAGCCACGGCCGTGGGGGACGGGACGCTGTGCGGGGTCGTCAGCGAGGTCGCCATCGCCGGTGCGATGGGCGAAGCATCTCGAGCGGCCGTCGACGAGACCGGCGTCTCGAGAGCGGGCGTCGGGGCCACCGGAGTCGTCGTCACGGGTGCAACGGGCTGGGCGTCCGGAGTCGTCGTCGCGGGTGCAACGGGCTGGGCGTCCGGAGTGTCCGTCGACGAGGCCGTCACCTCGGGCGCAGGGGTGGGTCGTTCCGCGGGCCGGGGGCTCCGGGCGTCGGTCGGCGGTGTCACCGGTGCCGTTGGGCACGTCATGTCGTCGTCGTGGTAGTGAGGGTGGCCCGGGGTCTGGGGCCGGCTGGTATGAATCGGGAGCGCGCGGCCGCGGCCCCTGACCGTTCCCCCATGCCTCGCCGATTGGCGCGGTGGAGCCTGTGCTGCCGCAGTACGGCGACGGGCGTCCATGGTGCGGCCACGAGCAATACCACCGATTGCAGCCTGCAAGTAGGGGGCTTGCGCCGCGGCCTGCACCGGGTCCTCTCCCTTGGCAGCTTCGGCGTCGAGGCGAGCCTGCAGTTCACGTGCGAGCTGTTCGTCGGCCAGCAGCTGCGCGTGCTTGTCGGGCGGAGTGGTCGGGGACGGCGTTCCAGGCGTGCGGCGACGAAGGATGTCTGTCAACACGTTGTGGACTTCGAGGTACCTCGCCGAAAACTGCGTCGGGTCCCGAAGTCGCGCGTTCTCGGCGGCGAGTCGCAAGTACTCCATGTCGACGTCGTTGGTTCGGAGAGTGAGATGCGGCTTAATCTTGTCCCGCTGTCGAGCCGGCCAGTCGTGTAGAACGGCAGCGACGTAAATCGACGCCAACTTGCGGCTCACTTCCCCAGCTGCAGCGACCGTGGTCTCAGGCACCGGGTAGGGCGGAAGATCAGTTGGTGTCGGGCCGAGGCGCGTGTTCGGCTCATCGACGGGGTGCATTAACGCGTGAGCATGGTAGAACGCCGGTGCCGACAAGCAGACGGGAAGCGACGCGTTCACAGTCGTTCGCGCGAGTCGGGACGTGTCCTGCCCAGAGGTGTTGACAACTCCCGGGGCGAGAATGATTGGCCGAGTGCCTATCGGTCCAGTACTCGCGTCGCGAACGCCAGGCCGGAGGGTGCTGGCGCGGACGGTGAAGGGGCTGACGTCGACGTTAAGGAAGATGTCAGCGACCCGAGGCCAGTCGTCGTTCCCCGTCAAAGACGTCGTTCCCTGTGGGGTGATATCCATTAACAGACCGATAATCCGCAGGAAGAGCGTCTTCATTTCCATCGTCACTCCGTACAGAGCGTCGAGCGTGATGTCCGCCGGTGCATCGTCAGGTCGCAGAGTACTCGGGTACGGCGTGCGCTGGCGTGAGGTTGGCGACGGTACGGGGCAATTGCGGACGAACTCCATGTACGGCGGCGTTGTGCAGAGGCGGCAGTGCTCCTGAAGCTCGACGTTAGTCATTGTCACCGTGTTGCCCGTGGTCGAGTCGATGTACTCGTAGTAGCGGTGCGCAATGCTGATCACTGATGCACGGAGCCGGTGGTTCACGATGACGGGTGAGCCATCGGGGCCGATGCTGCACGTGTGGCACGGTGCAGGCATGTCGACTGGCGACAGGAAGAGAAGAATTTGCTGTCCCCCAACACTGACCATGATCTTCTCGACCGTGCGAGAGGCGAAGACGCGGTCTCCACCCTCGTGCGCATACCTCCCCGCTGCCTGGTGGCGACGAGCGATGAGCGTGATCGAGTCTTCCGCAATGTCCATCAGCATCTCGCGCAACTTCCGGTTGCGGTTGATGGGGTCATTGTCAGCCCTGTCCTCCGACGCCTTGGGCCGCAGTACGGCGGGCGCGGGTGGAGTGGGCGTGGTCGGCGGGACGATTGGCGTCTTGTCCTCAGGGGCGAGGCCCTCTGCCGTCGCGACAGAGCTGGGTCCGGCGACGGGGTCGGTCGGAGCGTTTGCCGCGACGAAACGAGCGTAGGCGTCAGCAGCCTTTGCCGAAGTCGCGTCAGGGCCTGAGGCGAACCGTAGCTCACCCTCGCGCTCGAGAATGTAGACGAGAAGTAGGATAGTAGACTCGACGTCGTAGCCACGGAGGTACGTGCGGAGTGTGCTCTCAACGTAATTGACAGCGGCCGTTCGTCGGTTGGGGCGCATGAATGTTGGGCTGCGGTTCTGCGCGTCGGTGAAGGACGTCTTGACACGGTTCAGGAGGGACTCGACGACAGCAGCTCCTGGGAGCGTCAGCGTTGTCGTAGGTGCAGGCGGCGCGTCGGTTGTGTCCATGGCGCCGTCGGTGAAAGTGAAGACACGACGGGCGCACAGAGCGTTGACGATTGCCTGAACCGTAGTGTCAACATCGAATGCCTCGAGCTCCTTACGCAGTACACTCGTGACGTGGTTGGCCGCAGCCTGCCGCGTGCGAGGCGGCGGGGCGCCCGTGTTCGTGATGGCCATCGCTGCCATTTCAACCAAGTGTAACAGCTGCTCGCCCTCAGCGCCCCGGTAGGGCCGGCGAAGCTGCTCGTTGGTGTTCGAGATGTTAGTGTTAATTGCCGCGATAGTCGTCGTCTCACGGGCGATTGCGATCCACGTGCGCAACGTTGTCACGTCATCCTCAGTGGCCGTGTCTGCAATGATGCGTGTGACGGCCGCATTCAGACGCTTGTGCTCACTGTGGCCTTTCGGGTTGATGAGCGGGCGGGCCGCCAGCAAGTGCCAATGCGGGTGGCTGTGGTGAGCGTGAGTGCCGTCAGCGCACGGGATGCCGGGGTTCACGTCGAGCGCCGGCGGGATCGGGAACCGCCCGTTCTTCGCGTGTCCGGAGATGTCGCGGGCGATCACAAAGAACTCCATCTCCCTGGTCGGGTCACGAACGGGGTGCGACGTAGGGAGGCTTTCAAGCGCAGCGATGAGCGCGGAGTGAGCAGTACGAAGTCCGTCATTGGGCGCGTCACGACGGTGTGCCGAGGAATGGGGCGGGCAACAAGGGTACCATTCTCCTGGCGGCCGACGACATGGGGGTGGCAGTCAGCACACGTCTCGTTGGCGAAAGACAGGTCCCGACGGCGAGGCATGTGCGCATCCTCCGTGAATACCGCGGTACGGTAATTGGAGGCCTGCGTGAAGACGGGGTACATGTTGTCGTGGGGCTTGGGGAAGCGGTGCGCGCGCGCCTCCTCCGAGTCGCCTTCCGCATCGATAGCGTTGCGGACGCGAGCCCAGCAGACACCGGGGCCCTTCGGCTCGAGGTACGTCGTGAGCATCTGGAGGGCGGGCAGTAAAGGATGGTACGCGCGTGGATCTGGCGCTGGTCGCTCGAAGGGATGCCATCACGAAGCCAGTCAGTGCACTGGATGCCGTCGACGTGCATGCGGTTGTTAACACGGCGAGTGTGCATGTTGTAAGCAACGTTGTCGAGCCAGTCAGTGCAAAGGGGTACCAAGGACTCGCAGCCCTCGACCGCCGGTAGCGAGTCGATTTCGGGCATCTTGGCGGCGGGGCCTTGTAGTTCGGGGTCGGCCGCCCACTTCCCTTCGAGACGTTCCCCTCCTGCTGCGAGGTGGCTGCGGGGAGTCGGTGCTCGATTGGAGGTTAGCGGGCCGAGTGCAGTGTCCATCGGCGACTCTGTGACGGGTCCCCCAGGGCGCAGTACGTCCGGGTCTTCGGCTCCCGCACAGAGTCAGCGTCGGGGTTCGTGCTCTTCGCCGAGGGGCGGCCGCGAAGGTGAGCGACCTCGTGACTGCGACGCGGGCGACGGATTGATGGCGTTCGGGCGCGGGCGGTGCATACGGCCAAAGTTTCGAGTGAAGAGCGGGGTTTTCTTGGACGTGACGGGAGCCAAGGCGGCGGACATGCGAGTGTGGTCGTGCCGGCGGAGGCCAGCGTTGATGAGGTCGCGGATACTGCCGGCAGTGACGCCCCGCCGGGGCTGCGCACACCGAATTGGAACACGGGACTCGGCCGCAGTACGGCTTCCCGTTTCCATCTCTGTCGACAAGTCAGACGGGGCGGCGACGACGGCCGGTCGCGTGAGTCGACGAGGGGACGGCGACGCGGGTTCAGCGACGGGGATGGCGACGGGGACGGGGCCGTCCTCTCCGCCGCCGACGTTACCGGCTGCGTCGCCGTCGTGGCGTTGACGTCCCGAACGAAGTGCGCGATGTCCGATGCCGAGGGCTGCGTCGGCGTGATCGGGACAGTTTGCACCGGAGCGATCGGTACCATGGCCAGGCTGTCCGTCGTAGCCTCGGTCTCCCGGCCCGAGTCAGGACCACCGGACTGCACGGCGTCTCCGTGGTCAGTCGGGCGAGGGTTCGGGGGCGGCGCGTTAGCGATGGGGCCGGTCGGGCGCGGAGACGGCGCGTCAGCAACGGAGCCAGTCGGGCGCGAAGCAGCGCGTCAGTGACGGGGCCAGCCGGGCGCGAAGACGGCGCGTCAACAACGGGCCAGTCGGGCGCGAAGACGGCGCGTCAACAACGGGGCCAGTCGGGCGCTGCATCGGGGCGGGATTGCCGAGGAGGGTGGCGTTAGATCCCGTCCCGCCTTGGCCGCCGCCTCCACCGCCGCTCTGGTAGCCGCCCCTGCCACCGCCGCGATGGCCACCACGGTGCCCGCCGCCTCCTGCGCCGCCAGCACCACCATCGGGCCACGCTTCGGAGACGGACCGTGTGGGGGACCGCCGTCGTGCTGGCGCTTGCCACTGGGGCAGCGGTTCTGCGTGTGACCCTCCCTCCGCAGTTGTAGCAGCGCACCGGCTTCGTGCACGCCGACGCGTGGTGGCCGTGCTCGCCGCAGTTCCTGCAAGGGGCGGTTTGTAGCTGCGCCGGAGCGACGGGTACAGAGTTCGACGGCGGGGGACCGCGTTGTAGGACGGTGCCTGCGGGCCGCCAGGGATGAGGCCGCAGAGGCGGGCCGCAGCCAGGACCTTGGGGTCTTGGCAGCCTTGGTTGACGAATTTGAGTAGTTCCGACGGTACGGGTGAGAGCAACACTCGTGGTAGTCGTCAGAGTAGTGATGGATGTCCGCGGCTCCCAACGACCGACAACGTGTGCAAATGTGATCGTTGGTGCCGGGCCTCACCCTCGGGCGCGCGTCGCGCGGGTAGCCCTGGCTCGTACGGATCGCCGTGACCGTCTGCGTACGGGCGTAATCGTAGGGGCGGCCGATGGGCGGGCGATTGCCGTAGTCCTTCCCGGGCACCGGTGCGTGCCAGTCGCAGCAGCCGGGGACGGGCTTGTGGCCCGGCGCCGGCTGCTGGGGCGCGGGGAGGGCGGATTGGTAGATCGGATTGGTTGTCGGCGGGGTCGACGGCGTCGTGTGGACGAGATTGACCGAAGAGCCGAGTAACTGCGAGTGCGGGGCCGAGGGCGCAGGGGACGACGAAGGCGGTGGGGTGTACGGAGTGCCGCTGTACGGCGCCGTGTACCCGTCGTCGCCATCGTTGTCGTAATCGTACCCGTCGACGTTCGCCGCGTTGATGCTGGCGCCCTTCTTCGAATTCCCAGTAGGAATCGAGGGCTCCCCAGCAGTCGTCGTCACAATCAGAAAGCCCGCCTCCCGAATGAGCGACTGCGCACGAGTGCAGAAGAGGTTAAACCAGGTCTCCTTGTCCTTGGAGTCATCCCATCGGTCGGCGACAGGTCCTGCGCCATCGTCTTCAGCTTCGGCAGTAGATTCAGCGCCAGGTCGTAATTGGCCTTGCGCTGCTGCTCGTACGGAGGCCGGAGTACAGGCCGTGGTGTAGCGTCTTGCGCTCCGTGATCTGCTGCTCGAGCGTGTCATAGACGTCCAGCGCCTGCACAGTGTGGCCCGTCTTGTCACGCGGCAGGTCAGTGAACGCGATGAGGTCACAGATGTTGGCGAAAATACGGTCCAGTTGAGTGCCATCGTACGCCGCGATGAGCTCCTCCTTGAGACGCTTGCGCTCAGCGGGGTCAATCATGCGAACGAGGCTCTTAATGTACGAAGGGACGCCGCGAATAATGTCCGAGGGCATCTCAGCCCGGAGTTTGTCGACGACGGCCTGTCGCGTCTGGACGGCCTTCTGCGCCGCCTCCTTGGCCGCCTCCTCCGTAGCCGTCGCGAGTGTCGCCTTCGCCTTCGTGAGCTCGCTCTCTGCGTCGACGAGGTTTTCGACGAGAGACCGGTGCAACTCGACCGTCGAACGGTAGACTTCCGTTAGTCCCGCCGGCAGCGAACGGACACCGAAATCGACGGCGTGGTACGCCGCCTGCGAACCGTCGTCCAGCAGGGAGTACTTCTTGTCTCCGCGAGTAGCCGAACGGATGGCGTTGTGATGTTGGAAGACGCCGTTGGGCGAGACGGGAATCCCGGTGGTGTGGCCCATCTTGCCGTCCTCCATCTTGATCGCCTGCGGCGGCTCCGCGCCCATGACCCGCCGGCGCGCGATCTCCTCGGCGTGCGCCGCTGCGACTCGGGCCGTGCGGTTGAGCATTGTCAGTTGGCCGGGGGAAGGTCGGGCCATCTCGCCGGAAGTCATGCCTTCGCGCTCCATCACGCGGTCGTTCGACGTAGACGTTGCCGTCGGGCCGCGACCGCAGTACGGTACGCGAGCTGGCCCGTGACCGTCGTTCGAGTCGGACCGCCGCAACCGATCCCCGATGCGCGCGCGGCACGAACGATGAGCCAGGGAGCTAGCCGATGCCGCGGTACGGCGGGCTGCTCCCCAACTGCGCGAGTGAGCGGCGGAGGCGCGTCCGAAGCTTCGAGAAGGGAAGCGTCGGCGGCGAGGCGGGTCAGCGGAGTGCGTCCGCCAGTAGCGGTGCTCTCCGAAAGCGTCAAGCGTTCGCCTCCTCGTAGTCCAGCGGGTTCACGCTCGCGGCCAACGGACGTGCGCAGCAAGTCCGTCAGCTGGCGTGCGCTTGTCCGGCGAGGATGTTTTAGGAGGTTTTATACGTCCCAGTAGACCTTAGCAACCTTCCCGTAGCGTACCAGCAGCAGGCGAGCAGGCTGTCACGTTGCAAGAGAAAGCTGCTAATCACAGACTACTGTGTACCCTAGGACACGGCTACCGGAAAGTATCAAGCTAGAGTCAGAAAAAGTAGCTAGGGTCGCATCTTCGTACAGGGGTACAGTGACTCAGGAAATCGCGAGAAGCCGCGGGTCAAGTCACGGTACTACTGCGAACGAAGTGCAAACGAAGCACTAACGGCTAGGAAACCCTATCGGCAACAGATCATCGGATCATGATCATGAAGGCCGCCGGGCCCTGATCATGAGCTCCTGAGATTGCCACTGCCAGCCTGGCCGGGCACAGTGCACGTGGCCGGCGGCTGCCGCAGTGCGGCAGCCGCTGATCATGAGCTGCAGTGCACTGCGGCAGGCTTGTCACTGTGCCGCCCACTTTCCGACTCCCAGCTAGCCCTGGTCGTCGGTTCTAAGCCGGCAGCTTGCCTTGCCTTGTACCCTTTGTAGCCTGCTATTCCTGGTGCCACGTTGTTGCCAACTGGCCCGCTTATTTTAGCCCTGGGCCCTCGCTTGCCCCGCGCGGCGCTCGCTTGCTGTCCTTGCCAGATCTGTTCTTGTTCTCTCTGTCTTACTATCTGTCTTACGCTGGCTCTGCGCCTGCTGTGTACGTAATGGCACCCGCTTGCCGCCGCCCTACGGTGCCGTACGGGCCTGTACATGTCCCTCTCCGCTTGGGGCGCCTCTGGGCCTAGCCAACTGCTTAGCGCATCCCGCTCAGCGCATCACACTGTGACAGTGTCGCAGTCCATCACTGATCATGAGTCATCTAAACTGCAGGCTGATCATGAGATCCGATATCGATGATCTGCCCCGTCCGGTGCGGCCCCCTCACTTCAAGGCTTCGAAGCTCCTCCGCTCCCCGGGGCCCCCTGGCCGCGGGGCTCAGCCGTGAGCAATTGCAATCTCCGGGAGTTCGAATTCGTGCAAAGATCAATTGACAGCTGCAGGGCTGAATAACACGGTTGAGAACGTATGAGGCGAGAACCTATTGAATGCGATGATTTGCGAAGAAAGCAAGGCGGGGAAACGCAGGAGCGGGGGTGAT
This sequence comes from Cyanophora paradoxa, assembly GCA_004431415.1. Classification (NCBI taxonomy): domain Eukaryota; class Glaucocystophyceae; order Cyanophorales; family Cyanophoraceae; genus Cyanophora; species Cyanophora paradoxa. The sequence continues at coordinate 15,812 of QPMI01000111.1, forward strand.
GGGAGTGTGCGGGGCCGGGGGCGCCATCGACTAGGTGTCGGCGGCGTGGTGGAGGGCGAGGGCGGTGAGGTGCTCGAGCTGCTGGTACTCGAGCATGTTCTCCTGCAGCTCCTGCATCACCTGCAGGTACTCGAGCAGCACGGCCCGGGGCCAGACCGTCTCCCCGGTCCTCGACGCCAGGGCCGGCAGGGTGCGGGAGAGGACCTGCTCCCACATCGTCGCGTCCTCCTGCATCTGCGCTCTCCCGGGTTACGCGGCCGGGGCGCCGGCGCGGGGCGGGCGGGGCCGGGGGGGCGGGCCTTGGATGCGTTGGCGTGGGCGAGCATGCCGGCGAGGTCGCCGCGGCGCCGCAGCGACGCCTCCGCCAGCGCCGCCACCCGCGCCTCCCCGGACTCCTCCCGCCCCTCCTCCTCCCCGGCCCCCGGGGCGGGGGCGGGGGCGGGGGCGGGGGCGTCGCCGGGGGCGCGCGGGGAGAGGCGGGTGAGGGCCTCGGAGGCCTTCTCGCGGAGCTCCTCGAGGCGCGCCAGGTTCGTCCGCTCCGCCCGCGCCGTCGGTGTCTCCTCGGGGTGCGAGTCGGCCCGCGCGAGGTCGAACTTGACCCCCCGGCCCCGCTCCTTCTCCTCCTTCTCCCGCTTCGCCTTGATCGCCTCCAGGCGGGCGGCGCGCTCCCAGACCGTCCCCGCCCCCGCCTCCTCCTCGGCGCGCTCCTCGGCCGCCTCGGCCTCGGCGTCCTCCATGGCCGCCTCGGCGATGGCGAGGGCGGCGCTCGAGAGGCCCCCGCCCCCCGGCGCCCGCTGCGGGCCCGGCCCCCGCTGCGCGAGCTCCTTGAGGAGCTTGCGCCGCATCTTCTCGTCCCGCGCCCGCCGCCGCTCCGCCGCCTCCTCCTGCGCCAGCTCCGCGCTGATCGACCGGAACTTCTTGACTGCGCCCCCCGCCTCGCCCCCGCGGATCCGCGGGGCGGGCGGGGGGCGGCGGGGCGGACCCATGACACCGATGAAGATGTTGCGGAAGATGAAGGCGCCGATCCAGACCCACGTGAGGAAGAAGATGATCGTCACCGCTGCGCCCGCCCCGTCGGGCCCCGTGCGGGGGCCACCCGGGCACCCGCGCACGCTTCAGAGTGTACTCCGCGATCTCCGTGCAGATGCTGCCGGCCTCTCAGCGGGGGAGGGGTTGCGGGGCGGGGCGCGGGGGCGGGGCGGGGGCGCGGGGGCGGGGCGGGGGCGCGGACCTGTACCACTGGTCGAGGGTGAGGAGCTGGAAGAGGGTGAGGAAGGAGCCGCCCAGGGTGGAGAATTTGTGCTGGAAGGCGAGCCCGGGGAGCGGCGAGACGTTGTAGGACTCGAAGAGGGAGACGGAGAAGACGCCGTAGATGTAGAAGAGGATGACGAGGAGGAGGAGGACGTAGCCGAAGTCGGCGAAGGCCTCGATGATCGTGCGCACGATGATGCGCAGGCTCCGGAAGCGGGCCACCTGCCCCCGCCTCAGCCGGCGGCGGGGCGGGGCGGGACGGGACGGGGCGGGACGGGGCGGGGCGGGCCATCTTGAGGGAGCGGAAGACGCGGAAGACGCGGAGCTGGCGGGCGACCTTGAAGTTGCCGTTCGCCGAGCCCCCGCCCGAGCCCGCCGTCAGCAGCTCCGGAATCAGGCTCTGCCCCCCGCCAGCCCCCTCGCCCCCGCCCCCCGCGGCGGGGTGGGGCGGGGCGGGGCGGGGCGGGCCATCATGGTGACGAGGAAGTCGAAGATATTCCACGGGTCCCGCCAGTAGCTGCCGGCGCCTGCGTGAGGCGCGCGGGGCGGGCGGGGCGGGGCGGGGCGGGGGCGGGGACCCCGGGAAGTCGTCGATCCACTTGAGGAGGATCTCGAGGAGGAAGATGGCGAGGATGAAGTAGTCGAGGATGCGGAGCGCCTGCAGGCCCGCGTGGTGCACCTCCGGCTGCAGGTCCGCCTGGAGGCCCAGCACCACCGCGTTGAGCATGATGAGCAGCACGACCGCGTTGTTGAAGAGCGCCGAGTTGACGACCCACGCCGCCCACACGGGCACCGGCAGCGTGTTGATCGAGCGCACCCGCAGCAGGCGCTTGTCGAGGCTCGCCTTCATCTGCCGCTTCTCCTCGTCGATCGTCCGCTTCAGCGGCTTGAACTTCACTAGCTGCAGCGGCGTCTCCCGCAGCACGGAGCGCAGGACCTGCCGGTCCGCCGGCGCGCCCCCGCCCCGCGCGCTGCGGATGATCTCCCGCGAGTTGTACCGCGGCGCCAGCTTCGTGTCCTGCCCCGCCCCGTCGCGCCCCGCGGCGCCCGGGCCCGGCGGGGAGGCGGGGGGCGCGGCGCACGTCGTAGGCGTCCTGCTGCAGCGTGCGGAACTCGTGGATGAGCTGCGGGGGGGTCAGCGCGGGTCGAGCAGGAGACGGGCGGGGCGGGGCGGGGCGGGACGGGGCGGGACGGGCCTGCTTGCGGAAGTACTGGGTGCGGCGGGCGAGGTCGACGGTGTGGAGGGCCCCGCGCTGGAACTGCCACTCCCACGTCTCGTCGTCCAGCACCACGTGCGCCTTGCTGTGCGCCGCCGCCGGCGAGAGCGGCCCCGGCACCGCCACCACCGGCCGGCTGTGCTGCGAGTGCGCCGGCGACGGCGACGGCTTCGCCTCCTTCGCCGGCGCAGGCTCCGCGTCCATCCTCTCCGCCTCCGTCGCGTCGGGCGCCGCGGAGCTGAGCCAGGTCGCCACCTGAGCAGACGAGAGTGAGCTCTGGTCCCAGCTGCCGAAGCCCGCGCGGACGTCCCGGACGGCTCGCGGGGCGGCTCGCGGGGCGCCGGCAGACGGGGCGGAGCAGCGTCGATTACCATCTGATCTTTCCGAGACGGCAGACGTGGCCGGGCTGATCTCTGAGACCTCTCTCGCCCTGTGGACTGAGGACTGGTTGCCTCCCCAGCGGGCTCCATCTGCGGAGCCTGGGCTGACTCCATGTTTCGGTGCGAAGCCAAGGACTCCGGCTGAGGTGCTGCGCCTCTTCTATATAGCTAATGCAGGCGAGCTGGAGATAGCTTGCAGGCTACGCCATCGCGCTTAGAAGAGCGCAGATGCTGGCGCACATTTAGACAGGGACCGTGCGTCAACCGTGCGTAAAGCCGTGCGTCAAGCTAGACCGCTGTTCTTGTCACAGCAAGCCGTGCTCAAGCTGGGCGAAGTGGAATGGGGGGAATGAAGCGGTTGGGGGTAGTAGACGTCAGTGAGATGAAGCGGGGCTCGGGCGCTGGCGCGACCGGCGCGCTCGGCGTCGTTGCGCTTTTGATGTGCATCACGCCTCCTGCTCGCGCTGACATTCCGGTGCGGGTCGCAACAGCGTTCTCAAGCGCTTCAGAGCGCTCGATCCACGCGTCGATCTAGGAGTGTTTATTTGTTCTACGCGCGCCTGGCGCTCGCGATTATTCCCTTGCTCCTCAACATCTGCCCGGCTCTGATGGGGTTCAGGTGCATTGCGTCGTCGACGACATCGCGCCCACGGGCGTCGTCGAGTACGTGCTGGAGTTGATGCCGATTGCGCCGCCGGGCGCTGCGCAAGCGGCTCAGTGCATCGGCCCGCGTGTGTGGACCTCCGCATCGCGGGGCGAGACATCAACCTGGGTGGTGCATCGTTTTCATCGCTTTCGCGGCTTTGTCGTGACCTGAGAAGTCCTGCGCAAGCTCCGGCTGGCGGCGCCCAATACGGCGGTCGTGGCGGTCGGGGCGCCGGAGGGCGTTCTCGTCGGAACGTGGACCATGACGTACGACGAGGGCCTCGAGGCGACTTTCGAGGACCGCAAGATCTTCTTCTTCTTCAACTACTTGGGCCCGCCGGGAAAGCACGGCCGCCTCCGCAGCGACTGCAAGAGCTCCGTGCGTACACGCAGACCCCCTGCGCGTGCATCCGCGATCTGACGCGCGTTGTGCGCAGAGCGCGGGGTGGGCCCACAGCACCTCCGACCACCGCACCTGGCACTGCGTCCGCGCGACCCAGCGCGGCGCCGCTCCTCAGGCCGCCCCATCCGCGCTCGAGAGCCTCTGGAGAGGTGCGCGCGTGCCCGGCTTCCACTGGCGGCCCGCGCACGCGCTGCGACCCACAGGCTTGCGCAGGCTCCGGCCTGCGGGCGTGGATCGAGCGCTGGGGCGGGGGCTTCCCGACGATTCCCTGGAGCCGCGCGGCGGGGGCGGAGGCGGAGGCGGGGCGCAGGCCGGCGGGGGCGCTGACGGAGCCGCTGGTACGGGAGCTGGCGGCGCTCGCTTCGGCGGGGCACAGCGCATGGGAGAGCGCGCCGTACGCCCACCTCGTGGGGCGCACCCCCGGGGAGCTCCGCCGGCGCGCCGGCGCCAGGCCCTTCGTCCGGCCCCTGCGCCTCCCCGGCACCCCCGTGCGCCCCATGCGCCCCCGGCGCGCCCAGGCGCCTGCGGGCGAGGTGACGGGGTCGCGCGCAGGGCGAGGAGGCGCGGCGGCAGGAGACGGAGCTCATCCGCCGCAGCCTCCCGCCCTCGTTCGACTGCGCGCGCCGCCCCGCCACCCTCGGGGCTGCTTGCGAGGGGGCTGCAGGGCGGGAGCGGGGCGGAGTGAACTACGACAGCGAGCCCGTGCGGGACCAGCTCTTCTGCGGCTCCTGCTACGCATTCGCTGCAACCTCTGCCCTTAACGCGCGCCGCCACATCGCCGCCGGGGGCCCGCACCCCCTCCACCCCCCCACCGGCCTGCCGCGCCGACGCCGGCGCAGGGTACCACCGGCCGCCGCCGCTGAGCCCGCAGTCGGTCGTCTCGTGCAATCCGTACTCCCAGGCGCGCCCCCCTGGCCGCCCCTGCAGCGGCGGGGGCCGAGGCGGGCGCAGGGCTGCGAGGGCGGCCTGCCCTACCTCGTGGGGGCCTTCGGCGAGGACTGGGGCATCGCGACCGCGCGCCCCGCCCCGCGCCGCCCGTCCCTCGCGCCCCCTTGAGCGGGGCGGCAGGAGGCGTGCGTGCCGTACGTGTCGCGGGGGACGGCGTGCCCGCGGGAGTGCGCGGGGGCGGGCCCGGGGCGGGAGCTCGTGGCGGGGCGGGGGAGCGGGTACCGCTACGTGGGCGGCTTCTACGGGAACTGCTCCGAGGGCGCCATGCTCCTCGAGCTCGTCCACAGCGGCCCCATCGTCGTCGGGTCCGCCCCGCCCGCCCCCGCCCGCCCCACCCCGCCCTGCCCAGGCCGCGGCGCCGGCAGGTTCGAGGTGAACCCGGACTTCTTCACGTACTCGCGGGGCATCTACGCGCGCCCGCCGGGGGCCGCCTCGGTGGCGGCGGCGGTGGGGTGGGAGGCGGTGAACCACGCGGTGGTCGTCGTGGGCTACGGGGAGGAGCGCGGCGTCCCCTTCTGGATCGTCCGCAACAGCTGGGGCCCCGCCTGGGGCGAAGGCCCGCCCCGCCCGCCCCGCCCGCCCCGCCCCGCGAGCTCGGGCGGCGCTGAGGGTGGCGCAGGGGGCTACTTCCGGATCCGGCGGGGCACCGACGAGGCCGGCATCGAGTCCATTGCCGTCGCCCTCGACCCCGCCCCAGCCGCCCCGTAGGCAGGCCTCCAGAGCCGGCCCCTCCCCCTGCCCGCTAGCCCCGCACGCCCCGCTGGCCGCACTGCGCTCTCTCGTAAACTGTGATCTTGAGCGCATAAAACAGGACCGCGGGGAGGCGGCTGGGGAAGCTACGGAATAGGGGACGATAACGTATCTCATCTCACTAGGCCCTACCTGACCATCTGCCTACTCTACGCCGCTACCGCCGCGCGTCAGCCGCCCGAGCCCATGTACCTGCCCGCCCCGTCAGTTCCGCGCCCACTCCGCCCCGCAATACCTCACGCACCGGCTGGGGTATAGGTTTTCTGCCTCCCACGGGTTGCGCCCGTACCTGCCGGTGGGGTCAGGGGAGGCGCGTTAGAGGCGCGGGCCGCGGCGCACTGCCAGTCGTTCTGTTGCGTGTCCCAGTACATGAGGGGGATAACAAGGCCCTTCGCCCTGCGGACGCCGCGCGGGTGAGGAAGGGCAGGGGGGAACGGGGCGGGCGGGGGCGGACCGGAGGCGGTCGCGGCCCTCGCGGGCGAGCTGGTAGTAGAGGGTCTCGTTTGAGATGGGCCGGAGCTGGGGGATGAGCCAGCACCACGAGGTCGCGTACTCCTGGATCAGCTTCCGCACGGCCGTCTGCTCGAACCCGTCGACCACGTCCACGATCGACCGGTTCTGCGCCCCGCAGCTCGTTTCTTCTGCAAGAAGAGCAGAAGGAGTCGACGGGGCACGGGGCGCACCCACACGAACACGAAGGTCGGGCCTTTCAATTGGAGGCCTTTCAAGTCCCTCAGCAGGGCCTTGTGTACCTACGAGCGGCGGTTCAGAGAGCTAGCGGCGGATTGCCAGCTAAAAAAGAACGGCGGGAGGCGGGCCTTTAGGAACTGAATTCCTTTGCGGAAGTCCTGTGCGGAAGGTTGCAATGAGATTCCCAGGCATCGCACGGCACGCGTCGGCGGTCCGCACTTTCGATAGTTCGTTATAGCATGCGCTGAAGAAAGCATCTGTGTCTCCCTCTTCCCGATCGCAAACCTTCACCACTGCAGAGAAGTTAGCGATGCCAATACGAGGTGGCGGGGAATGCACCTGAGAGTACGGGCCTCTTCACGAGATCCGAGAAGGTGTCCCCGTCAATCTGATTAGCAAAAGCGGCACCAGTCAGCTGCCAGGCCCCCGCAAACGTTGAGCCGTGGGCGGTTCGGTATCCGGCTAAAGTTGAGACCCCAGGATTTCCAGATAAATAGAGCTGGCAAAGGACATTCAATCGAAGCCTCGGGGCAGAGCTGGAGCGGATGGCCAAGAGTTCGGCGGAGTCAACCAGGGAGCACGCGAACCAAGAGCGTAAGTTTCACTGTTGAGGGCGCTCCGGCCTTGCCGGAGCTCGACCCCGGCGTCGGCGTTGACATCGGAGCCGGCGAAAGCTTGATAGTAGTGTACCCCCCTCGTACCACGTTTGCAGCCCGACGGATAGCGCTAGCTAGGGTTCGCGGGGCGCAGAATTGCCGCCTGGAGATGGGAGACCGCGCGCCCGTCCAGCAGTCCGACGGGGCGGAATACTACGAAGAGATCCTTAGGCCCGCAGAGTCACCGGACGAAGACGACGCCCTCAGCAGCGATCTATCAGATGTGCGCGTCCCTCCCAAGGCTACTGCTGGCCTCTTGCGCTGACCCCGCACGCGCCACAGGACGAGGACGAGATTCCGTGCGCTGAAGCGCTCTCCCTTATACGCGCCCTCCTTAAGACGCCTTGCTCTCCGTGTACGCCGACAGGGTCGAGGGCACGGGTGCGCGGTCTGGCCCGGCTTGCGCTCTGCCGTAGCTAAGCCGGAGCGTACAGATACACAACCGGGCCCCGGCACGTCTCACGACGTCTGGGTGCGGTGCCCGGCCTGCGCGCCGCGATGATTGCGGCGCGAGGCGGACGGCAGGCGTACCTGAAGACGTGCAAGGAACTGGACATCGTGCCGGTGTCGCGGGTGGTGGAGCGCAGCGACGGCGAGACCCTCTTCCTCGCCCACTACGGTGCCCCCGCCCCGCCGCCCCGCCGCCCCGCCACCCGCCGGCCCCGAGGCGGCGCGCAGGGCTCGGGGCCAAGGGCGCCCAGGCCCTCGCCGAGTGCCTGAAGGTGCGCCGGCGCGGGGCCCTCCGCGGCGGCGCTGAGCGGCGCGCAGCAAAACAAGAGCATCCAGACGATCAACCTGGGGGAGTGCGCGGGGCGGGGCGGGAGGGGGCGGGCGGGGCGGGGCGGCTGAGGCGGGGGCAGCAACGACCTGTGCGAGAACGGGAGCGTGGAGATCGCGGAGGCGCTTAAGGAGAACAAGAGCATCCTCGCCATCGACCTCGCCGACAACAAGATCTCGTCCGCCCGCCCCGAGCCCCCCCGCCCCGCGTCGCGGCGGCGCGGCGCGAGCGGGGCGGGCGGGGCGGGGCAGGGGCAAGGGCGGGGCGGCCATCGCGGAGGTGATCAGCAGCCCGCACAGCCGGGTGATGGAGCTGAGCCTGAAGGGGAACCGCCTGGGGGAGCGGGAGGCGCCGCGTCTCTTCGAGGCGATGGCGGGCAACCAGCGCCTCACCGCCGTCGACCTCTCCTCCAACCGCTTCGGCGAGCGTGCCGGTGCCGCCCCGCCCCGCCCCGCCCGGCCCGGCCCGGCGCGGGGCCGAGGGATGCGCAGGAAAGGCGATCGGGGAGGCGCTGGCGAAGAACACGAGCCTCATCGACGTCGACCTCTCCTGGAACAACGTGCCCCGGCCCCGGCCCGCCCGGCGGCGCGGCGCGGCGGCCGAGGCGGGGCGGGGCGCGGCGGGGGGCAGATCCGGCGGGGCGGGGCGGTGGAGCTGTGCAACGGGGTGCAGCAGAACATCTCGGTGAAGCGGCTCGGGCTCGCCTGGAACTCCCTCGGGGACGACGGCGGGGCGGCCCTCGGCGAGGCCCTCGCCCAGAACCAGTGCCTCCGCGTCCTGTCCGCCCCCGCCCCGCCCCGCCCCGCCCCGCTCGCCCGCACGCGCGAGGCCGGCGCAGGGACGTCTCGTACAACCGGATCGGGCAGGAGAGCGCCAAGGCGATCGCGGAGGGGATCCGCAAGGCGCGCGGGGCGGGGCGGGGGCGGGGCGGGCTCGGGGGGCGGGGGGCCTGAGGGGCCGGGGCCAGAACTGCGGGGCGCTGCTGGACCTGAACCTGGCGGGGAACCCCGTGGAGGACGCCGGCGCCCGCACCATCCTCGAGGCGCCCCCGCCCCGCCCTCCCCGCCCCGCCCCCCTCACCCCCCGCCCCAGGCCCTCCGCGAGAACAAGTTCATCACCGTGCGAGGCCCCGCGCCGGGCGGCGGCGTGCGGCTGAGGCGGGGCGGGGCAGAGCGTGAACATGGTGGACACGCGGGCGACGGCGGAGACGCTGAGGGAGCTCGAGGAGCTGCTCTCCCCCCGCCAGGCGGCGTTCTTCGCGCAGCGCCTCGCGCAGGCCCAGGCGCAGTCCCAGCAGGCCTCCGCCGCCGCCGACGAGATGCGCTCCAAGACCTTCGTCACCCAGCAGGACGCGCCCCCGCAGTAGCCCCGGCCCCAGCCCCCCGCCGCCTGCACCTTGTACAATACACCTCTTCGTTATCATGGCATTTGGGTCGGTGTGTGGGGCTAGAGGGCGACGGCGGGGAGGGTGCGCTCCTCGACGGAGAGGCGCGGGGCGGACCAGCGCGGGAGGGCGCCCGCCGCCTCGCTGGCCCGCCGCGCCACCCGCTCCAGCAGCTCCCGCGCCGCCGGCTCCTCCTCCCGCAGCGGCGCGAGCTCCGCGGGGGCGCTGAACTGGCACACCTGCGCCCTGGCCCGCCAGACCCCGCCCCGTGAGGCGGGTCCGCGGCAGCTCGCGCAGGGGCGGGGGGGGGGGGGGGGGGGGGGCGTTCAAAACCTGCGGGCGGGGCCGGCGCCGTCCCCGCGCTCGAGCTCGGCGGAGAGGCTGTAGACGTGCAGGGGCACGCCGGAGAGGCAGTTCGCCGGCCCCGCCAGGCCCTCCCCGCTGGCCGCCGGAACGTACACCCACGGGTACTCCAGGAGCAGGCCCGCGGCCGTCGCGAGGGGAGACCCTCCGGCGGCGGCACGCGCAATCGCGCGGCCTGCGCGCGCCGGCGGTCTCCCGCGCCGCGCGCACCGCGTCCGCGAAGGCGGCGAGGGCGGCGGCGAGCGCGGGGTCGGCCTCGGGGGGGAGGGCGCGGGGGCGCGGCAGATGCGGCCGGACGTCGACGAGGCGAGCGGAGGGAGGGCTGGAGAGGAGCTCGGAGAGGCGGCGGGCGGAGCAAAGGAAGAGCGCCTCCCCGTCGCCCAGCTCGAGCAGCTCCGTGCCCGCCGCCAGCGAGGGCAGCCGGCCCGCTTCGTGAGAGGCATCACAGGATGGAAAAAAGTCAGACAGCTGCGGCGGGGACTAGCGGGGGCGGGGACTAACGCGGCCGGCGAATACGGGCGGACGAACCGATGGAGAGAAGCGCAGGGCGGTCCAGCAGAACGGCAGCGCGCAGGCCGCAAGCTACAGCCAGAACGTCGTCGATTGCCTCTTCTATTGTGCCGCCGCGCGCCCGCGCGCGCGGCTGCAGCGCCGACCGCAGTGCTGCGAGGTCCAGCTTACGCCCCTGCCGCTGCGTGAGCACGTCTGGATTAGCTCTTCTGGGTGAAAGCTCTCAGTTGCCGTGCCGCTAGCTAGCTGTTAGGTCGTCGTCCGAGGTTGGCTTCTGGGGGTAGTGACGATATTCGGTCCGATGACGCCCGAGGCAGAGAAGCCCGCGCATGCGGCCGCTGCGGCGGAGGAGGATCCCGGCTTCGATTTCCCCGTCGGTGGCTTCGATCACCTCGACGACCGCGCTCGGGGTGCGGCGCGGTGCTGGGGTCACCGACCGTGCGCCGCCTCACGCTGCCCCGCGCCCCGCTGCAGATGTGCTCGACTTTCCCTGTCCGGATGGGGTGGTCGTGCGGCATCAGCGCGCCATCACGTCGCGCGTGTCGCGCCTCGCCAATGTCGGGATCACCGGCATCAAGAGTCTGCCCTCTCTGCAGATCGGCGCAGTTGTAACGAGCCAGCCGCCGCCGATGATGGAGGACGAACCCGAGGCGGCCGACGCGTCGGGCGCGAAGCAGTCCGCTGCCGACGCGGCCAAGGCCGCAGAGGTGAAGGCGAAGCGCGAGGCTGAGGCGAAGGCCGCTGCAGAGGCATTCGCCAAGCAAGTGCACCACGTGCTGATGACTCAGGCGCGAGCGCCCCCCGCTTAGCTAGCTCTGCCCCCGTGCTGGTTGGCCGGCTGGAGCGCCACCGCGCTGCTTGCTCCGCTGACGCCGGGGGACAGTTCGACGTAAACAATCGGGCACTGGAGGCAAATCTGGAGGCGTATTTCCCGAACAGCATGAAGGCAAAGCTGGCGGCGCTCACCTCGCAGGCTTCCCATGCGAGCGCCGTGCGCCGCGCCGCGCCGCGCCGCCCCGCCCGCGATGCCGCTCAGGAGCGGGCCGGGCAGGCGAACGCTATGATCGGGTACGAGACGCCGTGGACGTGCGCGGAGCTGAAGGCGTCGAGCGACGAGAACGTGGTCGGGGCGAGCATCCTCAAGGGCATCACCCGCAACCTCAGCGCCGGCGCCGAGCTCTTCTACACTTTCAAGCGTGGCGGCGGCGCCGGTGCAGCCCCCCGCCCGGCCCCGCGCGCGCGGCTCACGGCGGGGCAGCGTCGCTGGGGATGAGGCACGTGCGGCCGCTGCCCGGGGGCGGGGAGCGGAGCATCGTCGCCTACGCGAACATGTTCGGGCAGCTCACCGCCAGCTACTACTGCCACGCGCGCCCGCCCCGCCCCGCGCGCCCCCGCCTCCGCCGCGCCGCGCCGAGCGCCGGGGCAGGTAACGCCGACGCTGCGGGTGGCGACGCGGACCGAGTACAGCGTACTCCAGGACCAGCTCAGCTTCTCCGTGCGCCCGCCCCGCCCCGCCCCGCCCGCCCAGCGCGGGGTCCGACGCCGCGGCAGGCCGGCGTGGACTGCATAACGCCGATCGGGGTGCGGCTGAACACGCGCGTGGACTCGGCGCGGGGCGTCGCGGCCGCCGTCTCGCTGGGCGTGGCGCAGGTCGGCGTCGTCCTCTCCTGCTCGGCCCTCGCCCCCGAGAACCCCAGGCCCAGCGTCGGCATGCAGCTCTTTGTCTCCTAGCCCGTCGCCCCCCGGCCGAGCCTCCAAGAGCCGAGCTACGGCCTCCCAGAGTCTGCCCCACCGCCCCCCGCACACAACACTCTTCGCGGTCTTTCACGGGGTATCTTGAAAGAACACTACCTGCATTCTACCTGGCGAATCCACTCAGGGCCTGTCCTAATGAGTATTGTACAGTAGGGGTCGCGTTCGAGTAGGAGGTGGGGGCAGCTCGCGATGCACGCCCGAAGGGAAGCGCGCTGCGACGGCCGCAAGAGCAGCCGCTGAGCGCGTCCGCCACGGCTCCCACGGAACCCCTTGATAGCTGAGCGCAAGTCTAAGGAGCCCACCGGGCGTAGCCCGGGCACGCGCTGGGTGCTGCCGTGACGCGGACTTCGGCCGGCCGGCCCCGCCCCACCTTCGCGCATCAGCTCTTTTTGGGGTTGCTGCTGACGCTGTCGAAAGGGCTGCTGCCCAGGCTGCCCGTGCCTGCGCGATATGAAAGCTCAGGGAGTGCTAAAGCGGGGCGCGTGGCCGGCGGACCGCCGCAGTTTCTACACAGGTCTTGCCGCGTCCCTTTACACCGTGGACAGAGGCCGCGAGCGATCGTGCCTTGGCCTCTGAACTTGATTGCATCCCGAAACGAGATCTGCAGACGCAACATGTGCGCGCGGGGCGCGAGCAGCTCGATAAGCGCGCGCTTCGGAGGGAGCGCTCGGGGAGGGGGGACCTCGTAGCCGCCGCCCTTGCAAGCCTGGCACTTGACCTTGCCCGTGCCCCAGCAGCAGCTGCACAAGTTCGGCTTCTCGGCGGCCTGCGCCAGCTCGTCCGGCGAGCCCGCCGAAGCTCGCGGAATGATCGGGTTGCGTACCAGCCTCGCCATGCAGGTGCGCCGATTGTGCCCGGTTTGCCCGCAGTAGCTGCACTTCGCCGATCGGAGTGATCGCTGTGAAGGCTCGGATGCGCTATCGCCGCTCGCCCGCAAGACGAGCGGCAGCGGCGGCGGGCCGAGGGCATTTAGGAGTAATAGATTGAGCATGCTCGCCCGAATCCTGTGCGCATAGCCTCCAGGTCGGGGGCTCGCGGTCGGAGTTTGTGCCGCGAACGAAGTGAGCTCGAACTTGAACGGGTAGAGGCACTCGGAACGCGGCCTGGCACACGCAGCTTGAGAGCAGCCGACGGGCGTTTAAGACGAAGCGTTTACGCGGCTCGGCTCGATGGCGCACGAGCCGGTGTCCCTGTACCAGAAGTCCACCATCGGCGTCTGCCTGACCGACGCGGTGGACGAGCTGGTGCAGACCGACACGATCAGCCCCACGCTCGCCATGATCATCCTCAAGCAATTCGACAAGGTGCCCCGCAATGCGCCGCTCAGATCCTCAAGCGATCCACGGCGCGCGTCCCTCGCCTGAACACGTCGCGCAGTCGATCAATGAAGCGCTCGCGACGAAGGCGAAGGCCAAGTGCACGATCAAGGTGCCTGCCCGCGCTCGTATGCCACGCCTTGCGGGCACCCATGCGAGCGCCCTCTGCTGCGTCGTGTGCGGCGGGGTTTGCGCATTATGGTGCAGCAATCCGACGTTGATGCGCAGGACGCGAAGCTGCACCTGTACCGCTTCTGCGACAACGTGTGGACCTTCATCATCGACAAGCCGAAGATCAAGCCCGAGGGCGGCGAGGAGCTGCAAGTCCCGGACAAGGTGAAGATCGTCGCGATACGCGGAGCTGGAGAAGCGGAGAAGTCGAAGGGGAGTGGCAAGGGGGGCAAGGGGGCGTCCTCAGCGGATCATTGAGCGATTTCGTTTTTCGCTTGTTCAGCTTAGAGGCCCCAGGACAGCGTCAGGTAATGTGAATAGTGCAGCATAGTTGTCGCAAGCTCGTTCAGAACATGCTCGTCGTGTCAGCTTTGGTAAGGGGAGCCGGCAGCCGGCGCCAGCGAAAGAGTATCGGGTTTCGGGAGGGGCTCTTGGGCGACCTGGCCCCCCCCGCCCTCGCCCGCCGGGCGAGAAGACATCAGCGCGCGTATCTGCGGGCCGAGGCCGGTCGGGTGCTGTCTGGGCGAGGCGGAGAAGGCCAAAGGAGTGGCATGCTTTAGGGGGTGAGAGGCCTAGAAGCGTCCTCGGCGGCTCATTGTGTCATTCTAGGGGGCGGGCGCAGGGCGGGAGGGGGCTGGGGTGCGGGGGCGCTAGCGGGGCGGGGGGCGGACGCGGGAGTGGGGCCAGCGGGCGATGCCGCAGGCGGAGGAGGGGTCGGAGAAGCTGCGGAAGTAGAGGTGCGGGGCCGCCAGGTGCCGCGAGCGGAGGTTCCACGCCGAGATGAAGGCCGGGCCGGCCTCGCGCTGCCCCAGGAACGCGGCGACGGCGCGCAGCCGCTCGCTCCGCTCCGCCACGAACGGCAGATCCGGGACGCCCGACGTGTGCACCTGCAGGCCCCTCGACGGCTCAGCCGCGTGCGAGGGGGCGGGGGCGGCGGGCGGCGCGCCTGCTCGATGGCGATGCCGGCGGCGGCGGCGCGAGCTGCGGCGTCGGCGGCGGCGTCGGCGGTGGAGCGGCCGCCGAGCCAGTCGCGGCGGCCGCAGGTGAAGAAGGGGTCTAACAGGGCGACGCGGGCGGGGAGGGGCGTGCGGGGCGGCAGGGTCCCGGCGGCGCGGGCGGCGAGGAGCAGGTCCGCGAGGCGGAGCGCCATCTGCGCCCCCAGCGAGTGGCCAACCACCCGCACCTCCTGCACCCGCTCCTGCCCCTCCGCCCCTTCCCCAGCAGCCCCTGCGAAGGCCTGCCGGCGCCGCGGCGTCAGGCGGCGACGGGCAGCTGCAGGGCCGGGGCGGGGCGCGCCTGGACGTAGGCGCGGAAGAAGAGGTCAGCGGCGGAGGCGCCGGCGGGCACGCCCGGCCCGGGCTCTTCGAAGCGCGTGTACAGGTTCGCCCGCCCCAGCGGGTCGAAAAGGTGCCGCAGCACGAAGAGGAAGGAGCCGACAGGGCCCAGGGAGGGCGCCTCGTCCCGCGGCCCGCTCTCCCCTTCAACAGCGCGCAGCCTCAGCCTCCTCCGCCACCGCATGCCCTGCGGTCCTCTGGCGGTCCAAATCTTGGCCTCGCAGTCGGTCAGCTTGTCTTCGTCGGCAAACTGATTCCAATAGAAGATCCCTTGTTTCTCGCGGTTAGAATCGGTGGCGGCGGTGTTAGCGCTGGTCCGACAAACCTACATTCCAGCCCTCCTCGATCCAGGCATCACAGGTCTTGCCGGGTAAACCGAAGGGCGGATCCATCTCCTCCCAGCAAAATGACTCGCGCACTCCCTGCTCACCTTGAGCTCAGCGGACGAAACAAGGGTTGGGACGCACCCGACCAGTCGTTGTGCGCTCATACCTGGATTTATCAAGCACGACTTAGCTGCGTATATAGCTAAGCGCGATCGATACGGGAGTCGAGGACGCGCCCGTGAACGTAGAGCACGCAAGGAGCCCCTGGCTTGGGAGAGGCATCCGTTCCGAGCGGAACGTTGCCGCTCCCAAACCAGCGGATGCCGAACGCGAGCCTGTACGGAAATCCGGTCTGCGTGTCTTCCTCCGGGTCCGCCGGCGGCGGCACACTTGATGAGGTCGCACCCGTGTCTGCGAATGCTAGCTATCGCGCACAGCGCAGATCCTTAGCTCTAACTTAGCTCGTCTAAGCTCGAGGGGGCCGGGGTACGGGCGCCGTCCGGACTGGGGCGCCGGGGCTGGCGCCGGCCGGCGCCGCGCGCGGGCCAAGGCGCGGCGGGCTCCGGCCTGGCGGATCCGACCCATGATCGAATTCGGGCTTCAGATCTGATCTAGATCTAGCTATAGATCTGTCCCTGTATCTGGGCCCGATTGATTTTGGGGCCGCGCGCGCGCGCCGTGCCGCGCCGGCCGTGACAGCCCCGGACCCCGCTATAGCTACGCGTAAACGTGTGTACGTACGCTTGCCACTGGGCCACAAAAGCTCATGATCAACACGGGATGTACAGAAAGTTCCGCTCGCGCTCACAAGCCGACCCTACATTGGCTGAGAATCCATCTGATCTCCTCGGGCTGGGGCATCCTAAGATAGCGCCCGGTGTAGTCGAAGAGCTTCCCCGTCTCGAGCTGCGAGAGAGGCGTTGAGCGGAGAAGGGGGGGAAGATGAGACGGCGAAATCACCTCGAAGTAACCCTCGCCTGCTCATGCGGGACAAATGAAACGTAAGGCAACGCGGGGGGAGGGGGAGGGGGGAGTGGAGGGGTGGGAGGGGGGGGGGGGGGGGGGCGGCAGGGGTTACCGCACCGGTATCGTAAGTGCCAGGCGGAATCTGGGGCGGGGTGTCCGCGTTCGAAAGCTGCGACTGGCCTGCGCTCGGTCGCGGGCGGCTTCAGCAGCCGGTGGGGGCCCAGCGAGGAGCAGGGCGGGCCTGCGGGTTTGATGCCGTTGCAGAGCTCGGAGAAGAAGCGGCGGTCCTCGGGGGTGAGGTAGCCCCAGTCCGCCTCCTGGTACTGCAGCCCGTCGCTGAACGTGTACTGACCCTGAACGCGGCCCCACGTCAAGCCCGCTCGCAGCAGCGCCCGCGGCGGGCCGCAGCGAAGGGTCGGCTCAGGTTCAGGGCCGTCGCCGTGCAGCAGCCACCCCCACTGCCCGTAGCCACGCGTGCCCCCGCCTGCCCCCCGACTGGCTATCGTCCCCGCACAGCGGCGCACCTCAACAGCGATGCCGTGGTTCCACACTGCGCTATACTTGCCGAGCCCAGGGAACGACAGCACGCCCTTGCCGTGAAACATGCCGTCCTTGAACTACGCGAGGGTCCTGTTAGGGCGCGCGGGGAAGCACGCTCCACTAGCCGGTTCACCTCGCCGGTGTATACAATTCCTGCGCGCCGGGGGTCAGGCGGCGCGTCGGCAGCTAGAATAGAGGTCGGCGCGGACCCGAGGGGAACGTGTAAGTGCCCTGCGCGCAATCAGGGATGTTAGCTGTGGCTCAAGTGACAGGTGAGCGAGCAAGGCACGCTAAGCTTGATGTCCCCACTGGCAGCAATGTCGTGTTGCGCACCTGTCCCTCGATGCGCCCGTTCACGGTCTGTCCCTCGTAGGACGAGCCGCTGTATTCCATCGCTGCTGCTGAGCCGGCTCGGGCCGGTTACTCTCGCGCCTGCGTAGTTGTACTGGCGCGCTAGCTGTTACTAGTGTGCTCCTTTGCGTACTGTCTCACGGCGTTGCTTTGCTCGATGCTTTGCTCGCTGCCGGAGTCGCTGGTTAGCTGGATGTAAAAAAAGAAGAGAGAGAGGGATACGCGATTCAAACCGCGCTTGCTTCTTCTTGGCCGGCGTTGAGTTGTGTGATACTTGCCCGGTCAGCTCGGCCTCCGTCTGGCTTCTGCCGTCCACCAACCCGCATGGGTCGCGGCCGGAAGCAGGGAAGCCACGCGCGGGACTCGAGGTTCTCGCGGAGGGATCGCGACGCAGAAGATGAGAGCGCTCCGGTCGCGTCCTCCAGCCACCCGATACGCCTGGCCATGTGGGACTTCGATCAGGTGCAGGCGCCCTTCGCTGCTGGCGCCCCGCCGCTGACTGCCGCGCAGTGCGATCCCGCAAAGTGTAGCGGGCGCAAGTTGGAGCGCATGGGTTACGTGGAGAGCTTAACGATGCATCAGAGTTTCCGCGGCGTGATTCTCAGGCGAGCATGCCTCCTCGACGCTGCGGCGCCCGCTGCTGGGAATGGGGCATATCTAATGTACGCGCAGCCCGCAGGGAGAGCGGACCGTGTCGCCCGAGGACCGCGAGATCATCGCGGAGTGCGGCGTGGCTGTCGTGGACTGCTCGTGCGCTGCTCCCCGCGCGGTACCGCCAGGTCTTTTGGCCTGCTATGAGCCGCGCGCGCTTCAGGTGGGCTCTCATCGCGGAGACTCCAATCGGGCGCGTGCGCGGCAAGCACCACCGGCTGCGTGCGCGTGCCGGGGGCGGGCGGAGCGCCGCGCGGGGGCCGACGCGGGCTGGGCAGTGCCGTACCTGGTGGCGGCGAACCCGATCAACTACGGGCACCCGCTGAAGCTGTCGTGCGCGGAGGCGATCGCGGCGACGCTCATCATCGGCGGCTTCCGCGACTTCGCGATGGAGGTCCTGGGCAAGTTCAAGTGGGGCCACGTCTTCTACGATATGAACGCGTGCGCGCGGGCCCCCTTCCCCCTGGCGGCGCGGGGGAGCGAGGCGGGGCAGGGACCTGCTGGAGGCGTACGCGGCGTGCCGCACGGGGGCGGAGGTGATCGAGGTGCAGCGCGCGCACCTCGCCGAGCTCGACGCCTCCCGCCGCTCCGCCCGGCCCCCCCGCGACGTCCCCATGCCCTCCGGTCCGCCCCCCCGCCGCCCCCTTCCGCCCCGCCTCGAGCGCCCCGCAGACGAGAGCGACGAGGGGGAGGGCGAGGAGGAGGCGAGCGATGAAGAGGAGGAGAGCTCGGAGGACGGACGGCCACCGCTGGAGCGGAACCCGAACAAGCCGCCTGCTGCCTCGGGAGTTCCCGCGGCCGCGGGGGGCGCCAAGCACGGGGATTATCGGCAGCCGACGATCGACTTCTCCACCGACGAGGACGAGGGGGATGACGGGGAGGCGGAGGCGGAGGCGGAGGAGGAGGAGGAGGGAGAGAGCAGGGGCGAAGGCGCGGAGCTGGGCGCTCGGCAGCAGGAGCGGAGTGGAGGGCAAGCGCAGAGCGCCTCGAGCTCCGCGCACGCGTCGGGGTCCAGCGCCAGGTAGCGCTAGCTACATCCAGGCCTCCAGCATGCGTACGGGCCCCAGTCGATGTCTGATGCGCCCCGTCTGCAATCTCTCTCTTACCTCCGTCTCATTTGCACGTGGAATCCCGCGGCCGCGCGGGGCTGCCGGAGCTGGATCTATGCGCGGATTTATAGCTATCTAGCCAGTGTCGATCGTCGACGTCACGCGCGCGCGGGTCTGGGCGCGCCCGTATGCATACTATGATTTGCAGCTGAACGTTAACGCGCTGGCCATGGACCGCGGGCGGGACCGGTGCGGTGAACGAGCGCGCGCGGTCCGGTACCGGTTAGGCGCGGGCTAAAGCTTGGGCCGAGCGGCTAGAACCTGGCCGCGGCGCGGCCAGCTGGCTGGCCGCCGCCGGCCCTCATGCGAATACGCGCGCCCACTATGGGCCAGGCAGCTCATCATAGCGAGTTTTTTTAGGGGGGATGAAATCGGGGTCGTCGTCTGTGGTAGTAATATGCCCCGGTATGGGCATCGAAATCGATGCCTTCTCATAACAGCCGAAATTAATATTCGACCTGCTCGTTGACAGCGCTCCAGACCTCAGCACACAGCTTCGATCAGCAGGCAGGGCGCCGAAGCGTGCGCACGCACAGCAGCAGGACTTTCATGGCATCTGCGGCTCTTCTGCACGCGCAGCTGAAGACCGGACCGCTTGCGGGGGCCTTCTCCGCGTCGTGCAGCGCCATCTCGATCGGTGCCTGCCTGGACGGGACGGGATCCGCTCTCTTCGGCACGTCTCTGGCGCTGCCTCCGATCTCTATTCCGACGTCCAGGCCGTCCGCCGCATTTGTCCGAGGTACGGACGGCCCGCGCGCGCCTGCTTTGACCGCGCGCGCGGCTAATCATGAGCGCGCGCGCATCGCCTCCCCGGTCCGGATCACATCTGCAGCTGTCTCAGGTATGTTTTAATCACGTACACGTGTTTCCGGATGCCCCGGACTGAAATCTGGGTCCGAATAGGTCTTGGCGACGGGAACGCCCCAACGAGCGTTCGGGCGATCTGCCGGCAGCCAGCGGGCCCAGTCGTTCGTGTAGTAGCGGTCACAGCGGAGCGGTCGCCGGGGCGGGAGGGGCGGGGGTGCTGGGGGGACCTGCCGAGCCCGGCGTCGGAGGCGGAGTCGCGGAGGTCGACACCGCGGGCGCTGCCGGAGGCGGAGGAGAAGGAGGCCGACGACCTCGACATGCCCGACCTCGAGCCCGAGGAGACCCCCTCCGAGCCCGAGCTGCCGGCCCCCAAGCCGGCCCCCAAGCGCGAGCGGGAGGCGCCGGTGGAGGCGGCGGAGAGCCCCGGGGCGGCGGGGGCGGAGGCGGGGTCGGCGAGCGGGGAGAGCTCTGTGGAGGAGCTCAAGGTGGAGGACGACGAGGAGGAGGAGGAGGAGGTCGACGTCGAGGAGGACGACTACGAGGACGACGAGGAGGAGCGGCCCCGCCAGCGCGCCAAGCGCGGCCCCCGCCCCGCCCCGCCCCCGATCAAGAAGGGCGGCGTCATCGAGAAGCCGGCGCGCACCGAGGCGGTGAGCGGGGCCGGGGCGCCGGCTGCGACGTTGTAGTGACGGGCGGGGCGGGGGCAGGTTGCGGCGGCGAAGAACCTGACGTACGCGAAGCTCTCCGAGTTCTTCCACCTCCCCATCTCCGCCGCCGCCCGCGCCCTCGGCATCTGCGTCACCGTCCGCCCCGCCCCGGCCCCCGCCCCTCCCCGCCCTCCGGCTCACGCGCGCGCAGCTCCTCAAGAAGAAGTGCCGGGAGAACGGGTTCTCTCGGTGGCCGCAGCGGCGGGTGAACAGCCTGGACAAGACGGCGAAGGAGCTGCGGATGGTGCTGGAGAAGAACGTGCAGCTGCCGCGGATCCGGCCGACGCACGTGCAGTCGGTGCTGGACCACGTGCTGGAGCTGCGCGCGAGCCCCGAGCTCGTCTACATCGGCGGCGACGGCAAGCGCGCCAAGGAGATCGAGCGCCAGTACAAGTCCGCCGCCCCGCGCCCCGGGCCCCCGCGGCGGGGCTCTGAGACGGGGGCGGGCAGCCACGTGCTGTCGCAGTCGCGGCGGATCGTGGAGAGCGCGGAGGCGCGGGGTATGGTGTTCCCGTGGCGGGCGGGCGGCTCGGGCTCCTCGCGCCGCCGCTCCCGCGACGACGACCGCGACGACGAGGCCGCCTCCGACAGCGAGTGAGCCCGGCGCAGCCCGGCCCCCGCGCCTCGCCCCCGCCCCTCCTTTCACCTTTTCCCCCGCCATCTCCTCCATCGCCACATCATTATTTGTCGAACGCGTATATTAGTATAACAACTCGATCCTCGAATCTAGGTTACGTGCAGGGAGTAATTACCCGTCGATATGTTTTGATTCCCTCCGGGCCTGTCTCCTGTGCAGCTCCCCGGCTCTTTTTGGGTGACCCCGCGCACCGGTGTACGCCACCACCCAGCGCCCATGTGCAGTAGCCCGCTTTCAGGACTCCATTTTTCAAGTGGTGGTGTATTATATCATTGTTCGGTATCGGTATGCATTCCGTGTATCAGATCAGCTCATGCAGTGTAGAACAGATTTCAAAGCTAGATTACTATAGCTAGTAAGTAGTTTACTACGGTAGTTTTGGTAAAAGATAATCGGTCGCGACATCCATGAAAGAGCACTTGGCCTTGCGCCGGCGCCGCGCGTGTCCCGCCCTGCACCTGCGGGGCCCGCCCGGCTGTTGACCTGGATCTCCATGGAGGGAAAGATATCGTGTGGGTTGGTTCTAGAAAGAGCACGTGACAGGCGACAAATGCAAGAGCGGGGTCTAGGAGGGGACGGGGGAGGGGGTGCGGGAGGAGGCGCGGCGGCTGCCCGTGGGCGTCCCCGAGGGCGTCGGCCTCGCGCTCCCGGGCCGCGAGGCGGGCCGCGAGGCGGGCCGCGAGGCGGGGCGGGAGGCGGGGCGGGCGGGGCCGGCCTCCTCGAGCTCGCCGACGGGGGCGAGCTCGAGGGCGAGGGCGAAGGGGTCGAGGGCGGCGCTGGGGCGGCGCGGGGCGGGGCTCCCGCTCGCCCCCGACCGCGAGCTGCTGCGGGAGCCCGGCCGGGAGCCCCGCCCCGCCCGGCCCCGCCGGCCCGCCCCCGCCGGGCTCTCCAGCGGCGAGTCGGGCCCCGAGGATGAGGGCGTTGGGGGCCCGGAGAGAGAGGCCGGGGAAGCGCGGGGGCCCGGGGCAGGGCCTGCCGCCTCGCGGGGGCGTGGCGCAGCTCGTACTGCCGCAGCCGCGCCCGCTCCGAGGCGCTCGAGGAGGCGCTCGCGGCGTCGAGGGGCGGGGGACGGCGGCCGCGCTTGGCGGGCGGGTGAGCTCCCAGCCGAGGGCGGCCCCGAGGGGTCCCCCTCGGGGAGGACCTCCGTGGAGGCGCCCCGCGCGATCTCCCGCCGCAGCCGCGCGTGCCGGTCCCGCCGCAGCGCCGGCGCCGCGCACGAGAGCGCCCCCGACGCGACGCCGAGGAGCAGGGCGAGGGCGAGGAAGCAGCTGAGGTCGAGCACGAGGCCGGCGCTGCGGGGCCCTCAGGCGGGGCGCGGCGCGGGCGGTGGGGGGCGGGGCGGGGCGGGGACCGGAGGTCGCGGCAGAGGGCGCGGGAGAGGAGGGCGCCGTAGAGGGGCCGGGCGAGGCGGGGGCACGAGAGGGCGCCCCGGTCGCCGAGGGCGAGGGCGGCGTAGCCGGCGAGGGCGGAGGCGTTGCGCGCCTCGAAGACGCGGAGGAGGTCGAGCAGCTGGCCGGCCGCCGCGAGCGCGTTGCGGGCCCCGAGGAGCGCCTCGAGACCCTCGTCCATCGCCGCCGCCGCCCGCTCGAGCACCCCGCGCGCCGCCATGCACTCGGGCCGGGCCAGCTGCTCCTCGCACCCGCCGGCGCCGCCCCGTACGCCGACGGCAGCGTCGCCAGGAGCCCCGCGGGGTCGGCGGGGGGGCGGCGGGGCCCGGGAGGGCCCGCGGGGGCGGCGGCGGCAAGGAGCGGGGCGAGGTCGGGGACGCGGTCGGCGCCGGCGGCGAGGAGGGCACCCACGTCGGCCGCCGGGTCCTCCTGGGGCGGGGTCGCGGGGGCGGGCGGGGCGGGCGGGGCGGGCGGGGACGCACGGAGGCGGCCCCGAGGGAGGCGGCGGCGGCGTCGAGGGTGAGCACGAGGTCCCCCAGCGTCCCGGCACCCCCGCGCCCCTCCCCCGCCCCGCCCCCGCCGCGGGCAAGCCCGTCGGTGCCGGCGCCGGGGCGGCCTGGCGAGTGGCGCGGCGCGGGGGGCTAGCCGGAGGGGCGAGGGGGCGGGGAGGGCGGAGAAGGCGCCGGCGACGTGGGCGGCGAGGCCGGACTCGGGGGGCAGGGCGGTGAGGAGGCCGGCCTGCAGGGCCGTCCGCCCGCGTCGGCGAGCCAGGCGAAGGAGCCGGCCAGGGCGCGCGAGCAGTTCGCGGCCGCCGTGCTGCCCAGCGAGCACGGCGGGGCCCAGGCGGCGTACGCCAGGCACCCGCAGGGGTCGCCAGCGCCGCCGCGCTCGCCTCGCGAGGCGGGAGGACCTGGGCGCGCACTGGAGGAAGGTGAGGCGGGGCGGGGCGGGGCGGGCGGGGCGGGGCACCGGGGGCGCGGAGCTGCTCGACGAGGGCGATGGCGCTGCGGACGAGCTGGGCGGCCTGCGGGCGTCGGGGCGTCGGGGCGGGCGGGGCGGGGCGCGGGGCGCGGGGGCGGACGGCGTCGAGGCGGAAGCGCCAGACGGTGTCGATGTGCCCGTTCGGGAAGAACTCCATCGCCCCGCCCCTGCGCCCCCGTCGCCGGCGCGCGGCGGGGCGGGGGCGGGGCGGGGCGGGGCGGGCATGGGGTCGCGGCAGTAGACGGTGCGGAGGGTGCGGGTGACGTTGAGGCTCGCCCCGAAGGCCATCGCCGCCGTCACGTTCGCCTCCAGCTCACGCCACGCCACCAACGCCCCCGGCGGGCCCTCCGCCGCCGCTGCCCCCCGCCTCACGCCCCAGCCGCGCTCCGCGGCGGGGAGCGGCGCACGGGCGGCGGGGCAGAAGCCGTCGAACTCGGCGACGGCGGCGTCGACCTGCGAGGAGGCTCGTGCGAGGCGGGCGGGGCGGCGGGGGCGGGGGCGCACGCTGCCGATGAGGGAGTCGAGGGTGCGGAGGCCCCAGTCGAGGAGCTCGTCGGCGGCGCTGCCGACCGTCGCGAGGGCGCCCGGGAGGTTGCGGAGGACCTGGCGGGGACGTGGGGCGGGCGCGGGGCGGGGGGCCGGGGGGACGGACGGTGAGGGCGCGGTCGCGGAAGGCGCGGGCGCCGGCGCGCTCGTTGCGGAGGATGGCGGCGAGGGCGCGCAGCTCCGCCCCCACGTTCCCCTCCACCTCGAACCAGGCCGTCTGCCCCCCGTCAGGCCGCCCCGGGGCCCCGGCGCGGGGGCGGGGGGGCGGACGAGGTACTCGGGCCCCGCGTAGCCGGCGAGGGCGCGCTCCAGCGCCTCGAACGCCGGCTGCCCCAGCTGCCCCCGGCCCCGCCTCACGCCCCGCCCCCGCACGCGCCCGGCCCCGCGCACCACGGGGTCGCCCGGCCCCTGCGAGGCGTTCACTGCTGTGCGCACGGGCGTCCACACGCCGTCGCGCTCGCACTCCGTCACCGCCTGCGGGCGGCGTCGGGGCCGGGGCCGGGGCGGGGCCGGGGCGGGGCGGACGCGGGCGACGAAGGAGGCGGGGCGAGGCGCTCGAAGTGGCCCGGGGCGAAGCAGGCGACGGCGACCATCGCGGCGCCCGTCTGGTGCACCATGAACATCGCCCAGCACAGCGGCTGCAGCAGCAGCAGCAGCGCCAGCGCCCTGCGGCCCGTCGCCCCCGTCCCCCGCCCCGCGTCCCGCCCGCGCACCAGTACACCCAGCGCCCGTGCCGGTGCTCCGAGGCGGCGGCGGGGCGGGGCTCGCGGGGCCTTGTACGCGGCGGTGCGGGCGCCGAGGGAGCGGCGCGGGGCGGCCTCCGCGGGGCTCGCCGCCTCGGCCTCGTCGGGGTGCTCGAGGAGCGGGGCGGGGCTGCTGGGGCCCCGGCAGCGCTCTCGGGGTCGGCGGGGCGGGCGCCGAGGGCGCGGCGGGCGCGGAGGCCGGGGAGGAGGTCGGCGACGGCGGCGGCGACGAGGAAGCCGCCGCCCACCGCGAGGAAGATCGCCAGCGCGATGTTGAACGGCAGCCTGCCGGCCCCTCGCCCCCCGCGCCCCGCGCCCCCCGCGGGGCTGGGCGCGCACGCGAAGCTCTTCAGGCTGGAGACGAGCGGGTGCGTGGCGATCTGGTCGGCGCGGCCGCGGAAGCCGGCGGCCACGGTGCCCGTGAAGTCCCGCACCACCCCGAGGAAGTACTCGTGGAAGACCGTCGGCGGCACCGTCCCCCGCGCCTGTGCCGCCTGAGGGGCGCGGCGCGGCGCGGGGAGGGCGGGCGCCGCACGCGGGCGTCGGCGTCGGCCGTGGCGGCCTCGGCGGCGCGCAGCTGCTGCAGGATCTCCTCGTAGCCAGCGTACACGACCCCGGCCCCCGCCACCGAGACGATTGCCAGCGCCCTGCCGCCCCGCCCCGCAATGAGCGCCGCCCGCCTGATCCTTACGCGGCGGCGCACATGATCGCAATGCCGGCGAAGAACAGGGCGAGGCGCGTCCGCGCCAGCGTCCCGCCCCGCGCCTCCTCCTCCTCGCGCTTCCCGTCGCTTTGGGCGTCAAGCTGGGGCCCGCGCGCCTTCCTGCAGCACCCGCAGGAGAGGACGTGCCAGCAGCGCCGCACGCCCCACCAGAGCGCCTCGGGGATGTGCTTCATGCGGGACCGCGCGAGCACTGTGAGGACGAGCTGTATGATGCTCACTCCGATCATGAAGCCGCCGAATATGAAGCCGAAGACGGCCGCCTGCACCGCCGACGTGCTTAGCGCGCGAGCGCTAGCTGGACCGCGACGCAAGCGTCACAGGCGCGCGTAAGGACGCACGTTTACGTAGGACACCGCAGTGTCCGACAGAAGCGCCTGAGACGCATCGCCGCTGTCTGCGGCCATCTCTCTGCGGCCCAGCGAAAACCCAAGCGGCAAGCGGCCGGAAGCTACGCGGCTTGGACGTATCTGCTCTGATCGACGCTCTCCGACCCCCCTGAACGTTCGCAATGGTCCGGGGGCGCTTCTCCCTAACTTCGTAACTTGCGGTCCCGGGCTCGCGCAACTCCCCGCGTACAGCTACGCGGACGTGTTCGTCGCGCCGATGAACTCTGCACTGTCGGCGGTGACTCCGCGATGCGCTGGCCGTCTCGGGCCGGCGCTTACACGTGCTCGTTTTGCGACTTCATCTGTGCGACCGCAGTCCTCTACCCCCCCTCTCAAGCACTGATCCAGGCCCGAGGTCTTCCACCCAATTCGAAAAGCGCTGAGGCACTGCGCGAGCGCTGAGCGATGCGGCGAGGGGAAAGAGGAGGCTATTGTACAGGGCGGGCGCGCAGGGCCGGGGCGGGCGGCGGGCGGCCGGTCTAGAACGGGGAGGCGGGGGCGCCCTCCTGCTCGGGGGCCTCGAGGGCGGGGCTCCAGCGCAGGCCGGCGTCGGGCCACGCCTCCTCCTCCTCCACCTCGGGGTGCGCCGCCGGCGTCGCCCCCTGCGCGCGCGGCGGCTCCTCCGCGGCCGGCGGGGCGGCTCGAGGCCGGGCCTCGGGCGGGCTTGCCCTGGTAGTCCCGCGCCGCTCGAGCTCCTCGTCCACGCGCCCCTGCGCCCCGTCACGCCGGGCGGGCGGGGCCGGCGGGCGGGGCGGGCGGGCCTTGAGGCGGGCGTGGGCGGCGGGGTCCTCGCGGAGGAGGGCCACGAGGTTGTCCCGCCCCTGCGCCAGGTTCTCCCCTGCGGCCCCCTCAGCCCCCGCCCCGCCCCCGGGGCCGCCGGGGCCGGGGCCGGGGCGGGCGCGCCGTCGAAGTAGTACCAGGCGCCCTTGCGCTCGAGGACGGCGAGGTCCTGGGGCCCCCGGGGCGTGGGGCCCGGGGCGGGGCGGGCGGGGGCGGGGCGGGGGCGGGGACCTCGGCGACGTCGACGAGGCAGCCGACGTCGTCGATGCCGCGCCCGAACACGATGTCGAACTCCGCCACCCGGAACGGCGGCGCCGTCTTGTTCTTCACCACCCGCACCCGCGTCCGCGCCCCGTAGTCGCTCGCCCCGTGCTTCAGCGCCTGCACCCGCCGGATGTCCATGCGGACCTGCGGGGGGTGAGGCGGGGCGCGGCGGGGGCGCGGGGGCGGCGCGGGGGGCGCACGGTGCTGTAGAACTTGAGGGCGTTGCCGCCGGTGGTGACCTCGTTGGAGCCGAACATGACCCCGATCTTCGAGCGCAGCTGGTTCAGGAAGATCACGATGCAGCCCTGCGCGCCGCCGCCGCCCCCGTCGCCCCGCTGCCCTCCCCGCCTGGGCGGCCGGGGCGGGGCGGGGCGGACGGTGCGGGAGACGGAGCCGGCGATCTTGCGGAGGGCCTGGCCCATGAGGCGCGCCTGCAGGCCGATGTGCGCGTCCCCGAAGTCCCCCTGCGGCGGCCTCGCGCCGGCTCCAGGGGCGCCGCGGGCGGCGGGCGGCGGGCCTCGATCTCGGCGCGGGGGACGAGGGCGGCGACGGAGTCGACGACGACGACGTCGACGGCGGCCGAGCGGATGAAGTGGTCCATGATGTCCAGCGCCTGCTCCGCGTTGTCCGGCTGCGCCCCCGCCCCCGCTGAGGCCCCCGCCCCGGGGCGCCCGGGCGGGGCGGGGCGGGCCTGGGAGATGAGGAGGTTCTCGACGTCGACGCCGAGGGCCTCGGCGTAGGCGGGGTCGAGCGCGTGCTCGGCGTCGATGAAGACGCCGACGCCGCCGGCCGCCTGCACCGCCGCCACCGCGTGCAGCGCCAGCGTCGTCTTCCCGCTCGCCTCCGGCCCGAAGATCTCGATCACGCGCCCCTTCGGCAGGCCCCCGCCCAGCGCGATGTCCAGCGTCAGCGCCCCCGACGGCACCCGCTCCACCGCGATCTTCTGCGCTCCGCCGAGCCGCATGATCGCCCCCTTCCCCACGCTCTTCTCCACCTGCGAGATCGCCCTGCACGCCGCCACGGAGAGCGCTCAGCGGGAGCCCGGCGGCGCCTGTGACAAACGAAGGAGCCGCGCACATCTGCAGCGCCCGGGACTTCTCCTCCGAGATCGGCGGGAAGTGCGGATCTGCGCAGCGCAGCGTCGGCGCGAGTGGCACGGCCGGTGCAGCACGCGGAGAGGGAAACGCCGGCGACGTACGTGATTCGCTAAGGGGCTCGGGAGGCGCGTCGCGGAATGATCGCGGCTGTGTGGGCTGCGGCGGACGCTGCGGCACTCCGCTCTTCTTCGGCTTCAGGAGCGCCGCAGGGCCGCGGAAGGACGGCCCCGCGACGGCGTGATCTGGGGCCTCTGTCAACACGAATCTAAGATAGGCGATGCGATTGTACGTCAACGTACGCTCTCCGTTGGACGCTGGCGGCGCCCGGAGCGATTGTCCCAAGAAGTCGCGCCTCCGGCTTATCCTGGCAGACGTCGCCGCATTTGCCTGGCTGCAGAGCGACGGTGCCGCAACTGGCTGCGGCCGCCCGCCCGCGAAGCAGCCCGCGGCCGGCGAGACGTACATTGTATTTGGGGAGTACGCCAATTCGTTCTGAAAGCGGAAAGTGCCAGAGAGGGGGCCAGCGAGCGAGCGCGTCCGCTGGATGGAGTCGGCACGTCACTCAGAAGCGCGCCTCCGGGCCCGGTACTAGCGCGCCCGAGCGGCGATGGAGGAATCAAGACCAAGGGCGCTCAAGTTCGCGGTGCCCAGCTCGAAGGAGCTAAAAGGAGGAGCGGGGCTGCAGCTGGGTGATGAACACGTCCGCGAAGTGCTGCGGCTCCAGTGCGCCACTGCGCGCCGCGGCGCGTCTCGCGCGTATGTGCTTGACACGGAGCCGCTAGTCCACAGGCAAGAGGAGATGATGAACTCGATGTGATCGAGGCGTTCCTCCTCGCGCACGGCGACGTGGGCGGCTACTTCCGGAAGCTGCCGCGGGAAGTCGTGCGGAAGGTGGCGCGCTGCGTGGGCCTCAAGGTGGTGGCCCCGCAGCAGGTCCTCTTCTACGAGGCGGACCCCGGTGCGCGCCGGCCCCGCCGGCCCCGCCGTCCCGCCCGGTACCTCGCCCCGAGCCGGCGCGGCAGGGGCCTTCTGGGCCATCATCCTGAGCGGCGCCGTCTCGCTCTTCGCCGGGTGGCGGCGCCGGGGCTCGCGCGCGGAGGACGAGGAGGAAGGGGACGACGGGCGCTCGACGGTGCTCTCGCGCTCGCGGCGCTCGTGGCGCATGTCCCTCCGCAAGGTCGCCTCGACGTCGGCCCTCTCGGCGCGCTCCTTCCGGGCCCCCGACTGGGGCGCCCTGCTCTCCGACTCGGAGGAGGGGAGCGGCAGCGAGGCCGGCGGCCGCGTCCGCGACCCGAGGCTCCTCCGCGAGCGCTACGGCCTCGCCCCCGCCGCCGCCGCCCTCCTGCCCCCGACCGCCCCGCCCGAGGCCCCGGGGGCGGGGGCGGGGCGGGACCACCGGGGTATGCCGGCGACGCGCTTCGAGCGGGAGGAGGCCCTCGGGCGCCTCTCCCTCTTCCGCCGCCCCGCCTCCGCCCCCAGCGCCCTCCACGCCCCGGCCCCGGTGGCGGCGCGGGGGAGCCCCGAGACGGGGTCGAGCGGGGGGACGCCGCGGTCGGTGGCGGAGGCGCTGGCGCGGGCCTCGCCCCTCTCCGTCTACCGCTTCATCGACGTCACGGGGCCCTCCCCGGGGCCACCCGAGGAGGCCCCCGGGCCGGCCCCCGGCGCCCTCTCCCGCGCCGGCTTCCTCCGCTTCCGCGAGGAGGGGCCCTCGCGCGGCCCGCCACCCCAGGCCCCCCGATCCCCGCGAGGGGCCCCCGCCCCGCCCCCTCCCCACCGCCCCGCCGGCCCTCGCCCCGCCCCCACCGCGCCCCGCCTCGCCCCGCCGAGGGCGGCTCGCCGCAGCGGGAGGGGGCGCGCTCGGCGGCGCCCCGCCCGAAGACGCGCGCCGTGTTCGGACCCCGGGAGGCCCAGGTGCGCCGCCGCCGCCGCCGCCGGCGCCGCCGCGGGGGGCCGACGCGGGGCAGGACTACTACAACGTGCTCGTCCCCGAGCCGCTGCCGCCCCTCCACGAGTCCTCCTCCTTCCCCTCCCACCGCTCCGGCCCCGCCCGCTCCCGCGTGCCCCGCGTGCGCCCCCCCGCCGGCTGCGGTGCGGGCGCGGCGCTCGCTGAGGGGCGGGGCAGACGGCGGGGTTCATCAAGCGGCTGCTGCCGGGGGCGGCGTTCGGGGAGACGGCGCTCGCGCGGCACGTCCCCCGCACGGCGACGGCGGCGACGCTGGAGAGCCCCGCCGAGCTGCTGCTCCTCACGCGGCAGGACTTCGCCGCCACCCTGCTCCCCGTGCTCGAGGCGCAGCTCGAGGAGCGCGCCGCCTTCCTCCGCGCCCTCCCCATCTTCGCCGTCCGCATCCCCCCTGCGCCCCGCTTCCCCCGCCGGGGCGGGGCTGAGGCGGGGCAGGGGTGGGAGGAGGGGGCGGTGGAGGCCCTCGTCCCCTTCCTCTCCCCCTCCCACTACGCCCGCTCCGAGGGTCCGCCCCGCCCCCGTCCCCGCCCCCGGTCGCGCGCGCCGCTGCGGGGCGGGGCCGACGAGGGTGGGGCAGCGGTGGTGGAGGAAGGCGAGGTGGCGCCGGGCCTCTTCTTCCTGCGCGTCGGCACCTGCCGCCTCGTCCGCCGCCTCGACCCGCCCCCGCACCCCGCACCCCAACCTCGCCCCGACGACGCCCCCGTCCGCCCCCGCCCCCGCCCCGCCGCCCCCGAGCCTGAGGCGCCGGCGCAGGGCGGGCGGGGGGCCGGGGGGCGGGGCGGAGGCAAGGGGCGAGGGGCGGAGCTGACGGTGGGGCTGCTGGCCCCGGGGCGGTGTTCGGGGTGGAGGGGGCGCAGCGGGGCGAGGCGGCGGCGCTCGGCGTCGTGGCCGAGTCGGCGGTGGAGGTCCTCTTCCTCCCCCGCGTCGAGTTCGCCCGCCGCTTCCGCGCCCCCGCCGCCGCCGCCGCCCTCGCCGAGGAGGCGGCGCTGGGCGAGGCCTGGCGCCGCCGCCGCCTCGAGGCCCTCCTCGCCGCGGAGGCCCGCAAGGCCGCCCCCGCGGCTACCTCGCCCTCGCCCCCGCCCCCGCCCCGCGCCCCCCGCCCCGGCCCCGCGCCCCGCCCCCCCGACCCCATGGCCGACGC
Source organism: Cyanophora paradoxa (assembly GCA_004431415.1). NCBI lineage: Eukaryota > Glaucocystophyceae > Cyanophorales > Cyanophoraceae > Cyanophora > Cyanophora paradoxa. Next base: position 46,467 of record QPMI01000111.1, read on the forward strand.
GGAGGCGGACCTCAGCCGCGAGGCGGCCGCCCTCGCCACGCGCGTCGGCCCCTGGGTCCGCCGGCCCCGGCCCCCCGCCGGCCCCGCGGCGCCCCCGCCCCGGCCCCGTGCTCGGCCTCCTGCGCGAGGCCTCCGCCGCCGCCTTCCTCGCCGCCGCGCCCCCGGCCCCGCCCCGCGACGCCGCCTCGCTTCCGGCCTCCCTCGCCGCCTCCCTCGCCGCCCTCACCAGCCCCCGCCCTCGCCCCGCTCCTCCGCCCTCGCCCTCCGCCCCGTCCGCTCCGCCCGCCCCGCCCCGCGCCCCGCGCCCGCGCCCCGCTGACACCGCCGCGGCGACGGGCAGGGCGGGCTCCTCGGGGCGGGGGCCGGGCGGCCGGGGCGGGCGGGCCGGGGAGGAGGGGCTGGAGGAGGAGCGGCGGGCGACGGCGGCGGCGGTGGCGGGGGAGGCGGCGGCGGAGGCGGCGCTGGTGGTGCTGGGCGAGCAGCGCGCGGCGGAGCGGGCGGAGGAGGAGGCCGCCCACGCCGCCGCCCACGTCGCCGCCGCCGCCGGTGCCCCGCCCCCGCCCCGCCCCGCCCCGCCCGCTGACCGCCCCGCAGCGGAGGCGGCGCTCGCCGCGCTGGAGGGCCCCCGCGAGGAAGCCGCCCCCGCCGCCCCGACCCCGCCCCACACCCGCAGGCCCCGGGGGGCACGCCACGGCGCTCCCCCCGGCCGTCCCGCGAGCGGCGGGAGCCGGGCCGGCCGGCGGGTGCGGCGGGGGTCGGAGGGGGCGCCGGGCGGGCCCCGTACCCCTCGGTGCCGCCGCTGGCGGGGCGGGCGGCCACGTGGGAGGCCCGCGAGGCGCCCCCCCGCCCCCGATGGCGGCAGCGGCGCCGGGGCCCGGGCGCCGGCTGCGGGCCGGCCCGGGGGCCCCCGCCGGCTTCCTGGTGAACTCGCCGCGGGCGCTGGCGGCGGCGGTCGCGGCGGAGGCGGCCGGCCTGCCGCCGTGGTACACGGAGCTGCAGGCGGCGGGGCGCCTCGGGCCCCTCCGCGCCGAGGCCGCCCCGCGGGGCCCGCCCCGGGGCCGGCGCGGGTGCGGCCCGTCTTCGAGGCGCTGCAGGCGCACGTGGGCGGCTCGCCCCGCGCCCGCGCCCTCCGCGAGCGGGCGCGCCGCCTCCGCGCCGAGACGGCCGCCTGGCTCAGGGAGGGCCACGTCCACGCCGCCCCCCGGCCCCTCCTCGTCCCCCGCCCCGCCGCCCCCGCGCCGCCCCCGGAGGCGCCTCCTGCGGCGCCCACCTCGCTGCCCCTCGTCTCGCCCCGAAGAAGGGCGTGAAGTCGAGGGGCCGTCTCCTTTGTCTGCTCTCGATCCCCCGCCCTCACTGAGTCAGCCGCTTCCGAAGTTCTCGGCTATTTGCTTCTTTTTGTCCCCGACTCATTGCTGTATCTTTCTAGATCTGACTCATGATCAGTCACACTTGACATTGATATCGCTCGCACAGCATGACAACCTGCAGCCTCGAGCTCACTGCTCAAGGCCTGCAGCTGATCATGAGACTAAATTAAAACGTTAACGCTTCTTAAGCTTAAATTCCGATCTTCGGAAGCCTGAAGCCTTGAATTCGAAGTTCGAATTTTCAAGTTTGCAAAATTGAAATTTTCTAAAGGCGACTCGGCGAAGCTTGCCAAGTTGCAATAGCCAGTTGCACTGCGGCAGCTTCGATTTCGAAGTCCGATCCGATGATCGCGATGGTCAGCTTGCCGCAGTGCCAGAGCCGCTGAGCCTCGGAGTCACTGATTTGTCGGACAGCTGCAGCCTGGCAGGGCCCAGCCGCTGAACATGCCATGATGATCATGATGAGCCTAAGCTTGAAGGGTAGACTCTGAGCCTCGGAGAGCCATATTGAGTCAAGGTCTTGCCAAGTTGAACTTTGTGAAGCCTTGAAGGCTTGAAGCCCGGCCTTGCCAAGTTGACGGGCCCGATCACTGAGTCGACCGTCGGACATGTACAAGCGAGTCCCTGCGGAGCAGGAGTGGCCTTGGGTCTTGGGGCTTCAAGGCGTGAGGCTAGGGTGGCAGCTCTGTATTTTTAAACGGGGGCCCGCAACGTTAACCGCGCGCGGTTACGGGGGAGGGGGGAGGAGAAACAGGGGGGTCCACTCGGCAAGGGTACACACTCAAGTGTGAGGGTACAGAATTGTGCCGCAAGGGTACAGAAGTCGATGCGGGGTCCAATCGGCCGCAGTTGTACCCAGTACAGGCCCCGAGGGGCCCATTGGTCGTTTCAGCTGAATAAAAACGACTTTTCGACGCGTTTTGGAGGTGGTTGATAATAATCTATGAATCATTTGAATGTAATTCGCAGTAATAAGGCTCCGTCTAAATTGTTTATTTCAATTATCTTTCAATCAACGCATCAAATACTTTTAATTCCCACATCGTGGCACACTGCGACCCTGTCTCATACAAATTTGCTGGCCGGCAACGTGGCGCTCCGTTAATTTGGAAATTATTTCCTAGCGAATGGAGTGCGGTCTCTTGAAATTAATAATTTTCATATTTCGACTCGGACGACCAATGTGATTTGCGCTTTCTATTTTTTTCCGGGAAAATGCTTTTCTGTGCTTTTCGAGGTGCTGTTACTGCCCATTAGAGACCTCATAGGAAAACGGGCCCGGCCATCGCGTTCCCCAGGGTCGAAAATGGGGTAGTAGGTATGTTCATTTATGCGAATTTTGCTTTTTGAAACAAGCGAGTCCCTGCGGAGCAGGAGTGGCCTTCGGTCTTGTGGTTTCAAGGCGTGAGGGTGGCCGCTCTTTGTTTTAAAACGGGGGACCGCATGCGCATGCGCAACCGCGCGCGGTTACCGGGGGGAGGGGGAAGAGAAGTAGGGGGGCCACTTGGCAAGGGTACGCACTCAAGTGAGAGGGTACAGACTTGTGCCAAGGGTACATGATGCGGGCCGGGCCCGTACCGAGAATCGGCGCCGCCGGCGCCGCGCGCGCGTGATCACAGCCTGTCACAGTCAGTGATGGGATTACAGATTAGACCAAAATCCGCACTTTTATTATAATATTACACTAACGTTATATAATATTATAATAACGATTAGCGTATTATAAATAACGCTCCATAGAGAGGGCACCCCCGCACCTCACAGTACAGCTCGAAAACGTTAGAAAAGGGATAAGAACATCGCCTAAGCTATTATACTGTGGATTTCAGAATGCAGACATCTAAATTCCCGTGGTTTCACCAGAGGGAGGCGCCGTACCCACTGTACCCCCCTGGCTGGACGGGCGGGCGGGCGACCTGCCGGAACGCCAAAGATGCTGTACGACTCTTATAGCTTGCTGCGCATCGTTTCTTTATGACGTAGGCGTTGCTAAGCATGAATTACGCAGCGTTTAGAGTGTTTGTAGCCTGTATCCCCCCCGGTTATTTTATTGTTATCGATAACTGCCGCCCTGGGACTATTACAGTATTTGTTCCGTGTTCGAATCGCCCTGCGATGAGAATCACGCCTTCAAATCCCGCCCGTTCCACATAATTCCGATCGATCATGCCCCACCTTGCCTGTACACGCCCCCACAGTGCTGGAGTAGACTAGAGGCTGTGGCCGGTAAAAAAAAAAAAAAAAAATATTACAGTAATGTTTATTATAATAATAATATAAATGAGTATTATTTTGTATTATAAATTAGAGACTCATCACTGGTCACAGTGTGTGATCGATGCGGCGGCGGCGGCGCTTCGATCGCGGGGCCGACGCGGGCCCCCGGATTAATATATTCGCGGCGGCGGCGGCGCTTCTCGGAGGTTTTTGACTTTTAGCCGCCAATCGTTGAACGTCGACGTTACGTGGTCGCGTGCAGTGTTCGGTAAAGTTTACTCCCCCAAAATTGCCCTGAAAACTTTCTGCAAGCTTTGGAAAAGATTGTGCAAATATTTGCACCATAGAAAACATTCCAAGCACCGCAAAAACACTGTATTCCTTGGCAAATAAGCGTCTGAACGAGAGATATAAGCTTTATAATGATACCTGTGAGTTTAGATTCAAAGTTTGCATGCGCACGCGTTTAGTCTTGTTTTGGCCTTCTTTTCATGATCAGGGTCGCCGAGAGGGGGGTACCCATCTGAAGGAGGCGACCTTCGCCCTCCTGACACCCTTGTAACTCTATCAACTCTAGAATCATGTCAGAACCGAAGGGAATACCGCAAGTAGCCGGTAGATCTTGCTCGTAACAGGCGGTAGGGTGGGGTGGGGAGGGGGGGTCAAGTGCAAATTAACTGAAAGTTTTCTAGGGTTGTAGGAGGAGGTGAAAATTAACTGAAAGTTTTCAAGTAAACTTTCAAGAGAAAGTTTACCCAGCGCAAACTTTCGGAACACTGGTCGCGTGCGAGGCATATGGAACTTTGCTAGTACTCGAAGGTCGAGATTCGAAGCCAGCGCAGCGTCCGATCGAGCTCGGACTCTAGCCTCGGCCCTCGGAGACTCAGCCTCGGAGGTAGTTTTAAGCGCCTAGTGACTCCAGAGGCTCTTTGCAATTTCCATCGGCGAAGGGGAAGCAAGCTGGAACCAATGACAATCGCGCTTGTCCGTGAATGGGTGAATTGACTTTTTGTGCCAATGGCGATCGGGCTTGACGCGAACAATTTCGTTCGTACGTGCTGTTAGTGCATGTTAGAGGTGTCACATTTGAAAAGTAGCGCCGCCATCGTGCTCCCTAGGGTCGAAAGTGGGTACCTAGGTCCAAAAATTTTGACAAGCGAGTCCCTGCGGAGCAGGAGTGGCCTTGGGTCTTGGGGCGTCAATGCGTGATGGTGGCAGGTCTTTGTTTTTAAACGGGGGCCCACAACCGCGCGCGGTTACGGGTGAGGCTATGGGGGAGGAGAAATAGGGGGGTCCACTCGGCAAGTGAGAGGGTACAGAATTGTGCTGCAAGGGTACAGATATCGATGCGGGGCCCAATCGGCCGCAGTTGTACCGCGGCCGAGCACAGGCCCCGAGGGGCCCATTGGTCGTTTCAGCTGAATGAAAACGACTTTCGGCGCTTTTTGGAGGTGGTTAATAATAAGCTATGAATCATTTGAATGTAATTCGCAGTAATAAGGCTCTGTCTAAATTGTTAATTCTAATTATCTTTCAATCAACGCATCAAATACTTTTAAATCCCACATCGTGGCACACTACGACCCTGTCTCATACAAATTTGCTGGCCGGCAACGTGGCACTCCGTTAATTTGGAAACTATTTCCTAGCGAATGGGGTGCGGTCTCTTGAAATTAAAAATTTTCAAAATTCGACTCGGACGACCAATGTCATTTGCGCTTTCTCTTTTTTTCCGGGAAAATGCTTTTCTGTGCTTTTCGAGGTGCTGTTACTCCCCATTAGAGACCTCTCATAGGAAAACGGGCCCGGCCATCGTGTTCCCCAGGGTCGAAAACGGGGTAGTAGGTCTGTTCATTTATGCGAATTTCGCTTTTTGAAATCCGTCACATCAAACCAACAGACCTAAGGGCCTCTCCTTTCCCCAAGGCCGATCCCGGACAGGACAGGCACAGACCTAAGGGCCTCTCCTTTCCCCAAGGCCGACCTGAATCGCATTTTGAATCCACTGACAAGACAGGCACAGACCTAAGGGCCTCTCCTTTCCCCAAGGCCGACTAAACTAAACATGACGCATTCAATCTCTAGATGATATGAGATACACATACGCACTAAATAAAGGGCCACTGACTTGCCGCGCGCGTCAGTTGGGTCCGGGGAAGGGCATTTAACCTCGAGCTCGGCCGCGGGCGAGCCGCCGGGCCGGCTCGAGCTCCGAGCTCGAGGCTGGCCATGCCAGGCGAGCTGTCCACGCGATCGATCGCGAGGCGAGCTGTCCTGTAGAGGTAGGCCCCGGGCCCGGGCCAGAGCTATGTAGGGCGCGCGCGGGCCCCGGGCCAGGGGCGGGGGAGGGAACCTTGTCTGGACGTGCTCGAGCTCCTGCAGCTGCCAGGCTGCGCATGCCCCGCGCCCGTCGCGCGGGTGCACGTGGGGCGTGGCGGGTGCACGAGTGCGCATGTGCTGCGGGTGCGTCACTGCTAGCGCTCACGCTCCGCTCAGCAAGCGGCCGGAGGGTCCTTATAGCTTACGCCGTGCCGGCTCTGCGTCGCGCGGGCGTCGGCTTGTTGCAATTGCAAGTGGCATAGCCGGCCGCCGCCAATTGCAAGTGCGGCCGGCTTGTGCAATTGCGTCGGGGCGTGCGCGGTTGGCGCGGGTGAAGCGCCTCGATCGCCTCGTTGGCGCACGAGAGGCGTGACAGTTGAAGCCGCGGCCGCGGCCGGCGCGCGCGCGCCGAGCTGAAGAGGAAGCGCTGCAGCTGGCCATGGGCGCGCGGGAGGGAGGGAGGGGGGAAGCGTGCGTGAGCCACAGCAAACTGCCGCGCGCGCGAGAGGCGTAACCATTGTTGAGCCGAGCCGAGCTGCGGCGCCCGGGGGAGAAAGCGGCCGGGGGTACTCGAAGAGGTTTTTGCAGGGTAAGTTCGCACTCTCCAATGTGATTGGCTAGCGCGCGCGGCGTCCTCCCACGCGACCGCGTTCGCGCCCGGCCTCGCTCTCGCAGTACGGAATGTCGAACATGATGCGCGCAACGACCTCGAACTGGTCTGGTCTGTATATCTGCTCCCTGTGCGTCGCTGGACCCATTTTTGTCCCGGGTGTTGGTGCCTGTTCCTGGATCACCCTTTGGTCGGACGGGACCGGGAGACACGGTTTCGGGGTCCCCTGGGGATGCGCTTTCAGGGTGTACCGCGCGGCCCCGGTTTTGCGGAGGTCGGGGAAATGGGATTTGGGGTAGGGTTGGGCCCAAGGGACAGGGACAGGGGAAGTGTTTTACCCTTCCCCAACTAAACTTGACGCATTCAATCTCTAGAAGACTATGAGATACACATACGCACGCAGCGGGCGGAACCATATGCATGAGACGCGGGCAGGGCTGCACTAGTGCTGTACACAAGAGGCCGGGCGTACGCGTGGGGCCCTCTTCTAAGTTAAAATTCGTGGTAGAAGTGTCCGCTGGGGATCATTGCCACCGCCGGCCCCGTCCCCGACCCCTTCCCCTCCCCCGCCACCTCCTCCGCCTTCCCGCCGACGGGCGCGGAGGGCGGCGCGGCGTTGGGGGCGGGGGCGATGCGCGGGGCGGGGCGTCGGCGGAGGGCCGCGGCGAGGCGGCGGAGAGGCCGGGGCGGCCTCGGGGAGGGCCCCCGGACGTTGAGGAGGCCGGGGCGGAGGTGAGGAGGGGCGGGGAGTCGGGGCGGAGGGCGGCGAGGCGGGCGGCGGCGCGGCGGGCGGCGTGCGTGGCGCCGACGGCCTCGTAGAGGCGAGGGCGCGGTTGAGGGCTCCGGGGCGGCCCGCAGGCGCCCGAGCACCTCGAGGGCGGCGGCGCGGTCGAGGCGGCGGCCGTCGGCGAGCTCCTCGGCCCGCGCCGCGAGGGCGAGGGCGGCGCGGCGGCGGCCCTCGAGGCGGCCCAGCGCGCCGCGCACGCGAGGTAGGCGCTGCGTCCCGCGGGGCACTTGCGGAGCTGCTTGCGGAGGACGGCGAGCAGGCGCTCGCACGCCGCCGGCGCGCTGAACGCCCGCGCCCGCGCCCGCTCCGTCGGCAGCGGCCCTCGAAGGCCAGCAGGCGGTCGCACGCCGCGGGGCGCCCGGGGCGGCGAGGGCGAGGTAGGGGTCGGCGCCGGCGGGCCCGGGGGTCTCGGAGCGGGTAGGTGGCGGGACAGGCGGCCTCGGCCATCTCAAGGGCGAGCTCGAGGAGGCGCGGCAGGCAGAGCGTCGCCACCACGTACGTCGGCAGGTGCCGCTCCGCCGCCCCCGCCGCACGCGCGATCGCCGCCTGCGCCCGCGCCACCTCCCCGCGCCGCGCCGCCGCCACCGCGTTCGCCAGGCCGGCCATGTACGCTGCGGCCGCCTCAGGGCGGCCGCGAGCGGGCAAGGCGGGCGGGCGTGCGGGAGGCACCGATGGCGGCATGGTGCTCTCGCCGCCCTCGGCGGAGCGGGCGCGCTCGTGGACCTTCCACCCCGCCACCCCCGCCGCCGCCTCGTACCGGCCCCGCTCCGCGTACAGCACCGCCTGCGCCCCGCCCGCCGTGTCGGCCCCGGCGCGGCGGGGGCGGGGGCCGGGGCGGGGGGCGGACGAGGATGCCCTGGGTGACGGAGAGCATGAGCTCGTCGCCGCGCTCGCGGGCGGAGCGCGCCGCGCGCTCGGCCGCCTCCGCCGCCTCCTCCCAGTCCGACTCCTCCGCCGCGTACGTCCACCGCAGCAGCCTGCCCGCCGCCTCACCCCCGGCCCCGACCCCGCGGCGCGCGTGGCGGGCGCCGCACCCCGCGAATGAGGTCTGCACCTCCCACCACTTGGTCTGCACGGAGACGCGGCTCGCCTGGGCGCCGCTGCGGGGCGGGGTGACGGGGGGCGGGGCTGGGCGCGGGGGGCGGGGCGCACCGGAGGAAGATGTCGATGGCCTCGCGGCCGCGGCCCTGCGGGGCGGGTGAGGGGCGCCGGGGGCGCGCGGGGGGCGGGGCGGGCGCCTGGCAGCCGAGGACGTTGCCGTACATGGCGCAGGAGAAGGAGAGTGCGAGGGGGCTCTCGAACTCGTCGGCGATGGCGATGGCGCGGCGGCAGTAGGCGTCGGCGGCGGCGGCGTCGCCCACGCCCTGGAAGACGAAGCCCATGGTGGCGTACAGGCGCGGCTGCACGACGAAGGTCGCGGGGAGGGACTCGGCGGCGCGGGTGCCGGCGAGGACGGCGTAGAGCTGGTGCATGCGGTGCGTCATGAGGATGGTGAAGCCGCGGGCGCGGCGCTCCTGGATGGTCGCCTCCTCGAGGTCGTACTCCTCCCGCTCCGTCAGCGCCGCCGGCTCCTCGGGCTCCTCGGGGTACTCCACCGCCTCCTCCCCGGGGGCGCCCCCGCAGCACAGGTACCGCCGCCACCGCCCCGCGCGGGCCCGCGGGGCGGGGGTCGGGGAGAGGGAGCGGGCGGAGCGGGGCCCGAGGGCGGAGTGGGCGGTGGAGGCGGCCGAGGCGAGGCTCGCGACGGAGCTGCGCCGCCCCTGCGACGCCCCGCTCGCCGCCGACGGGATCCCTGCGCCCGCCGTCGACCCCGCCCCGCGCCCGCGCCCCGCGCCGGGGGGCACCTGTGACGGAGCGGAGGGAGGCGCCGGGGACGGGCTCCGCGCCATCGACGGCCGCCGCGACGCCGACGGCGTGGCGGCGCCGAGGCCGGGGGGCCCCGCCCCCCGGGGCGGCCGGCCCGCGGCCGAGACGGAAGCGGATCTTGGCGGCGAGGAGCATGGGGACTGCCTGCAGGGGGCTCAGGGGGCGCGCGGGGCGGGCGGGGCGGGGCGGGCCTTGAGGGCGGCGCGGGCCGGGGAGGCGGGCGGGGCGGGCGAGGGTCTCGAGGGCCTCCTGGAAGGCGGCCTCCGCCTCGTCGAAGATCGACAGCTCCGCCTTCGCCGTCCCCAGCTTCCGCAGCCACTGCGCCCGCCGCAGCGCCGCCACCGCCCCGGCGCGCGCGCCGAGCGGCCCCGCCGGCCCCGCGGCCTCGTCGGCGATGGCGAGGAGGCGGCGGTGGATGCGGATGGCCTCGCCGTTCGCGTAGTTCTCGAGCGCGTACTCCCCCGCCTTCTCGAGGAACTCGACGGCCTTGTCGAGCAGGTCGGCCGCCAGGTAGTGGTGCGCCAGCAGCGGGTAGAAGTCGGCCGCCGCCGCGTCCGTGACGCGCTCGGCGTAGCGGGCGACGGCGGCGTGGAGGAGGCGGCGGGCCGAGGTGGAGAGGAGCGAGTAGGCGACGTCGGCCATGAGCGCCGACTTGAAGCCGAAGCAGCGGCCGGAGCCGACGCAGCGGGCGGCCTCGGGCCCGTCGGGGGGCAGCTCGGCGAGGATGCCCCCCTCGACGAGCCGCGCCACGCTCTCCTCGATCGCCGCCGCCGTCGACGCCCGCCGCGACCGCTGCGACGCCCCCCGCGACCGCTCCTTCTCCGACCCGCTCCCGCCCCCGCCCCCGCTCGCCGCCGGGGGCAGGGCGAGCCAGTCGCGCTGCTCGGCGGCGGCGGCGAGGGCGGAGAGGCGGAAGACGACGCCGATGACGGCCGCGATCTTGACGAGCAGCGCCAGCGGCGGCGGCAGCCGGTCGATCCGCCCCGTCAGCGCCGAGCGGAGGGAGGAGGGGGCGCCGAAGCTCGCGAGGGGCTGCTTGATGACGCAGCGGCCCTCCTCGATGGCGAGCACGTCCCTGCCGGGGGTCAGGCGCCCCGCGCCGGGGGCGGGGGCGGGGCGGGGGCCGCACGGCTCCCGCGCGATGGTGTGGACGAGCTCCTGGACGAACTGCGGCAGGCCGCCGGTCTTGCCGACTGCGGGGGGTGAGCGGGGGCGGGGGCGGGGGCGCGGGGGCGCGGGGCAAGCGCACAGACGTAGTCGGAGAAGACGGGGGGGATGCCGTCGGGGGTGCACCCGAGGGTGTGGGCGACGAGCAGGTGCGTCTCAGGCGGCGAGAGGAAGCCGAGGGTCACGAGCTGCGCCCCGGGGAGGGCCTTTAGCGCCTCCCAGGGGGCCTCCCCCTGCTCCTCCCCCGCCCCCGCCGGGGCCGGGCGGGCGGTGTAGACGAGGGCGAGGCCCGGCGTCCCCTCCGCGGCCGCCGCCGCCAGCGCCTCGAGCACCGCCCAGCTCGACGCGTCGCACGAGTGGGCGTCTGCGCCCCGGCCCCCGCCGTCACCGGCCCCGCCGCGCGGCGCGGCCAAGGCGGGCGGGCGGACCCTCGACGAGGACGAGGACGGAGCGGGAGCGGCAGAGGCGGCGCAGCAGCGTCGTCACCGCGAACTGCAGCGCCCGCGCCCGCTCCTCCGACGCGAACTGCACGGCCGCCGAGGCGCGCCGGGGCCGGAGCTGGCCGCCCCGCGGGCTGCACCGCCCCTCGCGCTCCTCAAGGAAGGTCGCCTGCAGCAGGTGCAGCTTCGGCAGGTCCGCCGCCTCGAAGCACGCGCGCAGCGCCGCCCACCCCTCCCGCCCCTCCCCCGCCGCCCCCGCGAGCACCGAGCCCCGCCGGGGGCCCCCGGGGGCGAGGGAGGCGTGGCGGGCGGGGGCCTTGGGCCCGATGGAGGAGACGCGGCGGCCGCCGGCGGTGACGAAGACGATGCCCTTGGAGCCGGCGCGCCCCCGGCGGCCGACGCGCCGCTCACCGTGGCGCCCCGCACCGCCCGCTTCTCCAGCGACGACGCCCGCGCCCCCGCAGCGCCCGCCTCCGGCCCCGTCTCGAACTCCTCCACCCGCAGCTGCTCGGCCCCCGCCCCCGCCCCGCCCCGGGCGCGCCCCGGGCGACCCTCGGGGGCCGCGGCCGGGGCGGCGGGCGGCGGGGGCGGGCGCCGGCTCGGGCCCGCAGGCGGCGACGGCGTCGCAGAGGGCGCGGACGATCTGCGGGGGCGTCGGGGCGGGATGGGCGGGGCGGGGCGGGGGGGCGGACGGGGCGCAGGCGGAGTAGAGCATGGCGCGCTGGTGGGGGAAGCACTCGGAGAAGAGGACGACGTCGACGCGGGCCTCCCGCGCCCGCTCCAGCGCGAAGTCCGCCACCATGCTCTTCCCGCACCCCGCCTCCGCCTCCACCAGCAGCGCCGCCGCCCGCGCCGTCTCGCGCCGCGCCGCGTGCCGCACCATCTCGTCCACCACCGCGCACTCCGAGTCCCGCCCCACGATCGCCCGCTCCGCCGGCGCCGCCACCGCCGCCACTGCCGTCGGCTTCGCTGCCACCGCGACCCGCCGCCGCCCCCGCCGCCGCCGCGGTGCCGGCCGGCGACAGCGTAGATGTCGGCCACGGAGCCGCGCATCTGAGCGGGGCGGGGTGGGCGGGCGGGAAACGCGGGGCGGGCGGGGCGGCACGGTGGAGGCCATGCTGTAGACGGAGCCGTACCGCGACGACATCGTCTCCTCCGCCTCCTGCCCCGCCCCTCAGCCCCGCCTCGACCCCGCCCGCCGGGCGCGCGCACGTGGGAGGGGCTCGGGGCGTGCGGGGCGGGGCCGTCGCCGAGGCCGCCGACCGGGCCGCGGGCGACGACGAGGCCGGTGCCGGCGCTGTTGGCGCGGCCGCGCAGGACGCGGCTGCCGGGTCGGAGTGGGCGCTGGGCGAGGCCTCCCCCTCGAGCTCGGGCTCGGCGGCGAAGCTGACCGAGCCGCGGTGCTCGGCCCCGCCCTCCCCGTCGAGCCCCGCGAGCGACTTGCGGCGGCCGTGGGCGGGGTGGACGAGGGCGGGCGGGGCGTGGGGGCCGGGGAGGGGCCCGGAGGCGGGGGCGCGGGCGAGAGTGACGGGGGCGCGGGGCCGGAGGGAGCGGGCGCGGACGCCGCGGACGGCGAAGACGGGGACGGGGGCGGCCATGCCCTTGAGGGGCAGCTCGCCGGCGAAGGCGTCCTCGATGAGCGCCCCCGCCGCCCCGTGCGTCTCCCCGTCGATGAGGATGCGCGCAGCGAAGTCCACCCCCTCGAACTCCCGCCCGCTCCCCGCCAGCGCCATCAGCCGCGCCGCGCGGTTGACGGCCGAGGAGAAGAGGTCGAACTGCTGGAGCACTGCGGCGCTGCCGACGAGGCCGCAGAAGACGTCCCCCGTCGCCACCCCGATCGCCACACCCAGGCCCTCCCCCCGCAGCTCCCCGAACACCGAGATCGCTGCCGGGCGTCACCCCGCGCCGCGCCGCGCCGCGGGGCGCCGCGCACCGGTGAGGACGGCGTTCGTCGCGTCGTTCTCGTTGGCGGTGAGGCCGTGCGTGATGATGCACACGACGCCCTTGTCTGAGCCCCGCCGCGTCGGCCGCGGGGCGGGGCGGGGCGGGGCGGGGGCGGGGGGGCGGGCACCGTCGCAGGAGAGCTTGAGGAGGTGGCCGCCCTGGGCCTCGCAGCAGCGCACGAGGCTGGCCACCGTCCCCTGCAACAGCGCCGGCGCATCCAGGTCCGCACCCGTCAGGCTCACGAAGACCCTGCCGCGCGTCACCCCCCGCCCCGCTGCGCCCCGCGGGGGGCGGGGCGCACGTGGAGATGCGGCGGAGCTCGGCGTAGACGGAGGCGCCGGCCGAGCGCGGCCCGCTCCGCGCGCTCCCCGGCTCGCTCCCCGGCTCGCTCCCCGCGCTCCCGGGCGCGACTCGGGGGCCTCCTGCGCCGCCGCGAGCTCGGGGCGCGCTGCCGCACCGCCTCGGGCACGTAGAGCGCGATGCGCGGGTGCGGCGGCCCCGCGGCGGCGCGCGCGGCGGTGGGCGGGGGAAGGCGGGGCGGTGGCGGTGGGGCGGGGCGCGGCGAGGAGGAAGGCGCCGGGGAGGGCCGGCACGGGGCCCCTCGAAGTCCCCCCGAGGTGGCCCCACGCCGAGGCCGCCGCCATCACCTGCGCCCCGTCAGGGCGGCCTGCGGGGCGGGGCGGGGCCGGCGGGCCTGGCCGGGGCGGATGTGGCGGTCGAGGGCGCCGAGCTCGGCGAGGGGCGCCCCCGCCGTGAAGTAGAGCATCCGGCCCCGCGCCGCCGCCACCGCCTCCGCGAAGGCCGCCCCCTCGCCCGCCCCTGCCCCCGAGTGGACGACCCCCAAGTGCGCCGCGCTGTATGCCCCCGACGCCAGCATCACCTGCCCCGCCCCTCTCAGCGCCACGCGCCCGCGAGGCCACCCGGGCGCCGCGCCTTGAGGGACAGCGCCGGCGTCTCCTCGTCGGCGGCGCGGCGCTCCTTCTCCTCGAAGAGCTTCTGCATCTCGAGGGCGCACTGCCGGCGCTGGTGTCGGCGGGGCGGCCTGGCGGGGCGGGGGCGGGGCGGGACAAACGAGGGAGGCGGCGACGGTGCAGCGGCGGGCGGCGGCCTGCTGCGCCCGCTCGTCCGCTTCGAGGGCCTCCAGGGGGACGCCCCAGACCGCCTGCCGCGCCTCAGAGGGCCCCCCGCCGGCCCCCGCGCCGCGCGCACGAGGATCGCGTCCCCGGCGAAGGCGATCGGCACGCCCCCGTACTCGTCGATCACCGCCAGCTGCCGGCTGAAGTACTCTGCCGCAACCACCCCGTCGGCGTCGCCCGCCGGCGAGTGACAGGCGCCGCCTCGCGCACCATTGATCGTCGTCCACAAGAACTCTACGCCCTCATCGCCCTTCCCCGTGTACAGGTCCGTGAGCTTTGTGAAGCCTGCGAAGCCCCGGGCCGCACTACGCTTACGGGCCCCGGCATTTCTTTCGACATCTGCGACTCGTCGCACCGGAGAGATCGCTGAAGCAGAAGCACCCTATGAATCTCTGACTCTCTCCGCCCGTCGGAAGGCTGTCCCTGTTCGTGCAGCGCTCGTACACCGGCCTGCGGGTGGCCACGGGTTGGCGACGCTCCGCCGACGCGCACGCGGCGATCCGGTGCGCTCACCTGGGCACGCAGCGCGCGAAGAATGCCTCCATCGCTCGCTGGGCCGGCTGCTCTCTCCACGGCGCTGCTGTCTCCCTTGCAACGAGCTGCACAGCTTCTGCGTCGCGGAGATAGCTGCTGCGCAACTTGCGAAACGAGCGTGTGAAGGTTGCCGCGCCGCATCCTGTTACAAAGTTCGCCGCGAAGCGTTGTGCCTTCCCTGCCGGTACCCCCAACAACCGGGTACCTCTTCCCCCCGAGCGATCAAATTCCAAATCGAAATGTCACAGTGTACATGTACAGCCCGACGTCTACGTATACAGACGTCGACGCACAAGCAGGGGGGCTCCGCCCCCCCCGCACCCCCCCAGAATTATTCAGAAAACTTGAAATGACCTTAAGCTTAATGATTTGAATAACTATCTAGAAAGAATGAACAAATGAACATTAGGTTTGATATGATGTTTTGATTTGGAAAACTTGAAAGCACTTCGTTGTGCTTCTTGTTTTCTGTTGGCTGGGAGGAAACCGTTGAACCGTTGAACACTTGTTCATGATCACGATCATGTCCAAGCTTGACCTGAACATCATGATCGGTCATCAGCATACCATGATATCGGAATCATAATTATAATTACACAAGCAACAAGCGCAAATAAGGCACAGCAGAAGGCATGCTTTGGATTAATCTTCAGATTGATATTCCAATCATTGAATGAACATTTTCATTCACAAGAACTTGCTGGCAACACTCTGAGAAGATAATCTTCAAAAAACACTTGCTTGTACTTGCAATTGTTGTTTGCTGTTGGCTGAGAGGAAGCACTTGGTTATAAGAAGCTGAAGCTTGACCCAGGCATCATGATCAATTGCAAAAACATGCTTCTGCAGAAGTGTTTCGAATTCATGCTCAAAGTTTTAACTGATCCGGCACTGAACAGTCAAGTGCACCACAGCATTTGAGAAAGAAAAAAAGAGAAGATAAAGGGACTTTCCATTGAAATGACAGCCGGATACACAATTTGAGCCTCGAAACTCCACTTTGTGGCAGATCCTACTGCCACTTACTTCCAAGCTCACTGGCAAGAGCAGCGGCTGCCACTGGGTTTTTCTAAAAGTCACAGAGTCACACGTCACTCAGTGACTTTTCCTTGTCCTGTTGAACCCATCTCAGTGACCACAGTGAGTCAAGGCAGCACTGGCAGCCTTCAAGTGCATATCGCATTGAGTATATCAATGAGATGGACAAATCTTCTATTGGCCTGCAATTCACAAGTTCCCCACTTACCAGACATGCTGGCAAGACTGCTGGCAGCCAGGCCCGACCACCCTTGCATTGAACTCCACTCAGTGAGTTTGACTGTTCGCAGTGCCTAAAATGCTGGCAGTTTGAGTATGCCGTAGTACTAAACTGCTTTTTCTTCCAGGGGGAACATGGGATAATCTACTACTGAGCATGCGCAGCCAACGGCGCCGCGGCGGCCGGGCGGCATCAGCCAGCAACCTCAGAAGGTCACCAAGGCGTACAAGAGTACGTATACGTAGTACTGATCATCGGATCATGCATATGATCATGATACATGATCGACATCGATATCCGGCCATATGCATTCGATTCGGATTCTGGCGCCGGCATGCGCATGCGCACGCATGTGCACGAACTTACTGCGCATGCAGCTGCACAAAACGATAAAAACTAGCAAGTGAACATGTACATGTACAAAACGATACACGCGCTACCTGTACCAGGCTGCAGTGCAGCTGCAGCGTGGTCATAGTAGCTATAGCTTGCGCACTGCGGCATGCGCATCATGGCATGCATATATATGCATGCGCATATGCAGCGGCCGGCGCCAGCAGCGGCCGCGCAGGCGGCGGCTGTGCACGCACGTAAACGTGTACACAGCCTGGCAGCCTGGCAGCAGGCGGTTGCGCACTACTACGCGGCACTAGTACGTGTACGTATACGTACGCGGCTGCCAGGCTGTGGCCATGGCACATGCATATGCAAATATAAGTATACGTATAATATTCGTACGTTTACCTGGGCTTCCGAGGCTTCAAGCTTAAGGCTTAGTCCGACGGTCCTAGATCTAGATCTAGACATGTACAGCAAAACATGTGCAGCCAGGTTCTCATGATCAAAATTCCTACGACCTGGAATGGTGTAAGGGGCCTTCAGCGCAGATGTGCTTCAGGAGTAAGGGGTGGGGCTTGTGAGGGGTGGGGAGTAAGGTATGTTGCATCAGGAACAAGTTGATGGGAAAAAAGCACGAGCATCATTTCGAATCGATGAGCGAGAAATGACGAAGGGGGAGATATACTGTTCAAGTACAAGCCTGAATTCACGATGTCGACGGGAATGGGATCAGATCCTGCACTACAGCTGGTACTAGGTCCCGAGGCCAAGAGACGCCGGGTCGTCGACCACGAAGAGCGGAACAATGGAAAGGGCATCTGTGGGCGGATATCTCAGATCAAGAAACCGCTGCGAGAGCCGTCCGGCCGCGCCGCCGGCTCACGGCTTACCTGGCCCAAAGAGCGAGGCCCGCCGGACGAGCCTCGCGGCCGAGCTCTCGATGCGCTTGGGCGCCCCGCGGGCTGCGGGCGCGCGCTACGGAGGGCATCTGCGGGCGGATATCTCAGAGATCGTTGCGAGAGCCGTCCGGCCGCGCCGCCGGCTCACGGCCCACCTGGCCCAAAGAGCGAGGCCCGCCGGACGAGCCCCGAGCCCCAGAACGAGCTCTCGATGCGCGCGATGCGCCAGGCCCAGTTTGCGCTAGCTACATGCAGGGCCCCAGCATGCGCACGGTCCCCAATCGATATCTGCACCGCGTCTGCGATCTCTGTCTTGAAGCCCGCGGCCGCGCGGGGCCGCCGGAGCTGGATCTATGCGCAGATCTATCTAGCCAGTGTCGGCGACGCGTCAGTCGCGCGCGCGGTTACGCGCGCCAGGATGCATAGAGCGCGCTGGGCTGCGTGAACGAGAGCTGCAGCGGACGAGGCTTGTCAACCGGCTAACATCTTGCTCCAAAGAACTACACCCTCTACCCAGATGCCCGCTGCCGGGTACAGAGCCATCAACTTTGTGGACCTCGGCCAAAATGGCGAGCAAGATTCTGCCGGTTTCCAACGGCGAGTCACACGGAGTGCGCGTAGTGCTTCTATTGCTCGTGCGGAATGCTCCGATGCAAATTACAAGCGCCTTCTGCAGGCGCCCATCCCACCCGAGCTTGCTGAGGCGATCGGAAAGATCACCCACGATCTGAAGACGAAAACTTCAAAGGTGAGTTTAGATTCCCGGCCGTGTACGCGTGCGTTGACATCGTTCTCAGGACTTCCGTCTGAAATATGGCGCCGGGGCAACCGACAAGGATTTTCTCGAAATGAATGATGACGATCCAGTCCTGCTTCTTCTTTTAAACGGTGAGGCGCCCGCGCCGCGCTTACGGGCGCGTCCTCTCTTACCCGCCGGCGGTTCCGGCGCGGGCCGCTCGTTTTTGAAGATGAGGAGGCGCGCCGCCGACGGAATGCTGGAATTCAGGGGATTCCTCCATCAGCAGGCAAAACGCCGTGATCCGCTCCTTACTCTCTGTCCTGATCTCGCCAGCAGAGGCCCTCTTCGCAACAATCGTAGGAGAGCGGCTCAACGGGGGGGACACATTATCTGGCTCATCGGGCGCCCTTTTCCGGTTTTCCTCCATCACAGATATCGACCAGACTCTGGGCAGACTATGCGTGAGTTGGAAGTGGCCTTCCCCTTATGCAGCTCACGTGAAATTCTTTCTGAGCAGACCACATTTCGGGGAATAACAGGCGAATTCCAGCATCCGCAGACGCCCGTCCCCCTGATCCGCACGGTGCGCCTCGGCATATCTTACTGTTCCGATGGTTCTACACCTTGATCATTTGCAAATTTCAAAGCAGGCCATCATTTTTGGAAGAACTCCACAGGGACGGCCTGTCGATAACTTGGACAGTCGATTCATATAAACGCCAAATCGAACCCTCAAGTGCGTCTGCTGCTCCGATTCTTCCCGGCGCCTCGCCTGACCCTCGTGTGGCACCAGGGCACGGTATCAAATGCAATGTGTACCCCGTCACTGTCCAAGACCTGTCGAGCTGCGCCGCTGTGTGGCGGACATGTAGTCTAGTTTCTCTGCTGTTCATGTTTTGAAGGTCGTAACGTTTCTGAAGCTAGTTCCCCATTCCTCAGCAACGGTTCCTCGGTGACTTATTTAGTGCACACTAGCTATCACTTTGAGCTTTCAGCTCATTATCAAATTAATATCCTCAGTGTCATAGTGCCGCACTAGCTATCACTACTAGGCTGAAAAGCCGAATTTGGAAGTATGAACGTCTCATTGAGGAAGGGAAAAACACTGCATCTGTCCCTCTCCTTCAGGCCCAACTCTACCCAAAATCCCATTTCCCCGACCTCCGTGACCTCCCCGGCCAGAGCTGGACGCACCACTGGGCCATCTGATAGCAGCCTGGCAGGGGCGGCCAGGGTTTCAGCCGGTTAGGCCATGCGGTGCATTTCGCAGCCTGGCCGCTGGCCTGCTTTCGATCCCCTTCCGAGGTCCCTGGTCCGTCGGAGCCACCTGGTGTGCATGCGCACTGTGCCATACTTCAATTCATGATTGCAAGCTTTCGTACTAGTGAAGGCTTGCAATTATGCCTTCCCTTCATGCCCAGGATGTACGTATACCGTAGTACTAGTACTTGCGAGTTGAGTGACTGATTTTCAAGTTTAAGAAATTTAGCGTACAGCCGCTGCCAGGCCTAGGCTGATAGCTGTGCGTGATGCATATATATTCAAGCTTGATCATTGTCCGACGGTCATTGTCTAGATAGTTCGAGTTAACGTTGTGGACTCTAAATGCAGCTCGGTCCTTTTTTCAGAAGTGCGGGAGGACGAGATCTAGCTCAGCGGCTCTATATAGCTAGATCTTGATCATGAGAAGCGCCGCCGTCCGCCGCGCCTCCGCCCCGCCTGGCGAGCCACGCCACCCCCGGGCCCCGAACGCGCCTCCGCCCCGCCCGGCGAGCCGCGCCGCCGCCCGGCACGCCTTCGCCCCAGCCGGAGAGCCGCTCCGAGGCTCTGCCGCTGCGGCGCCCGACGTGCCTCCCGCCCCATCCGGAGAGCCGCGCCGCCGCCGCCGCGCCTCCGCCCGCCCGGCGAGCCGCGCCGCCGCCCGCCGCGCCTCCGCCCGCCGCCCGCCGCGCCTCCGCCCTGCCCGGCGAGCCACGCCGCCACCCGCCGCGCCGCGCCTCCGCCCGCCCGGCGAGCCGCGCCGCCGCCCGCCGCGCCTCCGCCCGCCGCCCGCCGCGCCTCCGCCCTGCCTGGCGAGCCACGCCGCCACCCGCCGCGCCGCGCCTCCGCCCGCCCGGCGAGCCGCGCCGCCGCCCGCCGCGCCGGCGCCTCCGCCCCGCCCGGCCGGCGAGCCATGCCGCCACCCGCCGCGCCGCGCCTCCACCCCGCCCGGCGAGCCGCGCCGCCGCCCGCCGCGCCTCCGCCCCGCCCGGCGAGCCGCGCCGCCGCCCGGGAGGAACCCGGCGGCCGCGCCGCTGCGCCGGCGTTGGCCGGCGATGGCGCGGGCGCGTGGAGGCGCAGCGGCAGGCGCTCAGCGCAGACGAGGAGCGCAGCCTCCTCTATACAAAAGTGCGGCGCTCAGGCAGGCGCTCAGCGCAGACGAAGAGCGCAGCAAGGCGGACGGGTGCGGCCGCAGTCTTGGAGGTTGATCAGGATCAGGCCGGCTGTGCCGGTGGCGCGCGGCGCAAGTGATGGCATCTGACCATGCGGCTGGCAATCGCCAAGCTTGGATCTGAGGGCGGCGTGCGCGGGGCAGTCAGAACAATTGGAGTGCACTCGGCCGGGCCAAGCGGCGCGCACCGGAACGCGGCGTTGCGGGCGCTTTCTTTCTACACTGACGAACATGCTGGTACAGGTTGCCCGGCCGAGCGAAGTGCTTCCCGCATGAGATGCAGCGACCGCCAGGATCGCAGCCACGGATGTCGCTGCAGGGCTCTGAGCATAGCTCGACCTCTTCTGCATCTATGTTGGCTGAGCCGGAAGGCGGCGCCATCGTTATCACCCGGATTCTGGGTGTCCTGGCTGTAGCCCGTACCCCAAAATGCTCGAGAGTCGAGACTC
Organism: Cyanophora paradoxa; assembly: GCA_004431415.1. NCBI lineage: Eukaryota > Glaucocystophyceae > Cyanophorales > Cyanophoraceae > Cyanophora > Cyanophora paradoxa. Next base: position 66,969 of record QPMI01000111.1, read on the forward strand.
GATAAACTGAAACTCGCAGGAGCGTGTTTTTCCGGCGCCCGGTACAACAGGTACTCGAGGCGGCCTAGCGGGCCACCCTGTACATGTGCCCTGCCGGTCTCTGCATGTATGACAGGAATCGTCCGGCATATCAGGCGTATTCAGACGCACCTGGTCCAGCAGGTATACCGCCACTTGGTGAGGCGCTAGATAGCATTTTTTGAAAATGGGTTAATGCCCATTCCTGGTCGACCCGACGGCCGGATCTCCCGGTATACGTACACAGCGGTACGCTTGTATGGGGAAGATCTAGAACTTCGCCGGAGGTTTGCTGCAACTTACCTAAAAGTACTCCAAATTCTCCGCAAGTACGGCTAAAAAAACCACCAAGAACCTCTGCATGGACCTCGAAAGGTACGACCAGGGTACGGGTGGTTGAGGTACCGAGTTACTTCCGGCGCGCTGGCTCATACAAGCCCAGAATCAAGCACTAAAACCTGGTCGGCGTTCCGGGCCGTAGCTAGGCGCTCCAGCTGCAGGAATGGCGTCCAATCGATCAATACTGATGTCTCTGATGCCAAGCGCGCGCCCCCGAAGCGATTCAGGTGCCGTCCGTGCGAACTGCTTCGCCCCACTGGTCTGACGCGGTCCGAGCTGCAGCTAGGTGGCCGGAAAGCGCAGGCGGTCAACCTATGAGCTGACGGCTATCGGGCAGCGCAGGCAGGTGCGGCTTTTCAAAATCGCCGCTAACGGTCACATTGCACTGAGCGCAATCTGCCCGCAGACAAGCGCTCTCGCTGGCTGAAACGCATCTAACGAGTCTGTAGAGGGGGCCAGAGTGCTTCGCCGCTGCCGCCGCCGCCGACTAGGTGTGGTGCTGCCGCCGCCGCTGCCGCCCACTCCATTGACGAAGCGCAGACCCTGTAGATCAGCCGTCGTGCAAGCCGTGTCGTCGGTAGAAGCAGATGTTGTCTCTTAGGCCGCCCTCCTTCACGGTTCGCCGCCCGCTTGCATGCTCTCGACCGCCCGACCGAAGCACGACCCGTATCGATTGCAGCGCGCTCGGCTGGCGGCGGCATGATGTAGCAGAGCTTTCTGATCTGTGCAGCAATGCCGCGGTCCGTTCGGTTTCCTTTTTCCGGTTGTCCGCTCCGTCGCCGCCTGCTGATTCCTCTCGCACGCAGCCAGACGGTGCTGCGCTATTGCTGCTCTGATGAATACGAAGCGATAGTGCTGTTTTGGCAGAGCTGCTGCATCGACGAGCAGCCGCCTCGCTACGCCGGCCGGCCGGCCGGCGCTCTCTTGAACCCTGCGCTTCTAGCTGCGCTGCTTGGCTCGCGCTGCTAGATCTAGACAGTTTGGCTTTCAGTATGGCTGGAGCGCAACACCCGCCGCCAGGCCGGTCTAGATCTGCTGCCGGCTGGCGGACCGCGCCCGGCCTCCAAGCACCGCTTTCTGCGTGGCTGCTCTCCAGCCTAGCCTAGGATTCTGTGATCTATTTGTGTTTTAGTGAAGCACACGCTCTCGCACCCACTGGGCCAGGCTCGGCGCGGATCTTGGGGCTTGGTTAGTTCTTGGCCGCAGTGCTTGAATGGGTCGCATGATGTGTGTCGGCACCCCTCGGAAGCGTACTGCAGCAGATCTGAGCGTATAAGCTTGCACGGGCCGGCTGAGTACGCCGACGCCGCGCCTTGCACGCCGAGGCAACTAGTCCGCCAGGCCGACACCCCCTCGGCTGCGCGCACGCCGTCATTCGGTGGCTGGTCCGCCGCGAGCCCTCCGAGGGCTCGCATTGAAGAGAAAACTCAATTTGACACCGCGCGAATGCTTCGGGGATGAGCTGCGCGACGTTTACTTGACGCGCGACGCGCTGATCCTGTGAGTGATCATGAGCGATATGAGGTGCGGGGTAAGCGAGTTCGCGACGTAGAAGCTGCAGGCGGGCTGTATATGGCCTTATTTAATGTTATCATGCTTAGTTATAGCGGCCACCGCAGTTGCCAAGTTGCCAATTTCATGACCTCTTTCAGATCCGAAATGACGGGTCAGTTTCATGCTGGTTGATAAGGCATTTTGAAGAATTAATCATGCGGTTTTTTGGCAACTCGTCGGAGGCTGTCCACGCGCTTTTGGCTGCAGTTTCTGTCGATAATAGTTCATAACTGATACATTTTGGAGCATTAGAGGCTGCCGGGGCCGCGCGCGGCTCTCGGACTCCTGCCACAGGTGCTGTCACTGGGCCTCGGGGCCAGAACTGAGTTCGGAGCCAAACACACACATACAGCGCGTGCGCTTCAAATTACATCGTATTTGCACTAAATTAAAACTTTAAAAAGCCCTGAAAGAGCCGCTGAGTCCAACGCCGCCCGGCGCAGCCCCGCGCCGCCCGGGCGGCCGCCAGCGCCGCCCCACGCCGCCGCCCGCCGCCCCGGCGGCCCGCGCCGCCTGGGCGTCTGCCCCACGCCGCCCCGCGCCGCACCACGCCGGCACGCGCAGCCCAGGCGGCCGCCCCGCGCCGCCCCGCGCCGCCCGCGCCGCGCGGGCGGCCGCCAGCCTGGCAGAGCCGCCCCGAGCCGCCCGAGCCGCCCCGAGCCGCCCCGCGCCGCGCGGGCGGCCGCCAGCGCCGCCCCGCGCCGCCCTGCGCCGCGCCGGCGGCCGCCAGCGCCGCTCCACGCCGCCCCGCGCCGCCCCGCGCCGCCCGGACGGCCGCCAGCGCCACCCGCGCTGCCGCTCCCCGCCCCGCGCCGCCTGGGCGGCCGCCAGCGCCGCAGCCCCGCGCCGCGCGGGCGGCCGCCCGGGGCCAGCGCCGCCCCACGCCGCCCGCGCCGCCACGCGCCGCGCGGGCGGCCGCCAGCGCCGCCCCACGCCTCCCCGCGCCGCCCTGCGCCTCGCGGCGGCCGCCAGCGCCGCCCACGCCGCCCCGCGCCGCGCGGGCGGCCGCCAGCGCCGCCCACGCCGTCCCGCGCCGCCCCGCGCCGCCCCACGCCGCCCGGGCGGCCGCCCCACGACGCGCCGTGCCGCCCCCAACGCTCTGCCGAGGCGGCATCAGTGCGATGCGCGCATGAACGCGGCGGCATCAGGTCGCGGCGCATGAACGCGGCGGCATCAGGCGCCCGAAGTCGTTGATTATATCTAGTCGCTATGAACGAGACGAACGAGGGCGAGCGCCGCCCGATGCCGCCCCGCCCGCGTCGCTTCTGGTGCTCCGCGCCGCTCCTGGCCGCCACGGCTGCTTGGATCTTGTCCACATGCACGGACTTCTTGTAAGTGCTTCCAAAGGCTCCCGACGCAACCTCCTTGTGGCGCGGGGGTCAGCGCGGTGCGGGAAGGCGAACGAACGAGGGCCATGGCCGCCGCCGCGGCCGCCCTTAAGCAGCGAACACGCCATCCTGGTAGCCGCTGAGTGCCGCGAGGGCACGCATGCGCACCAGAACGGAGTACCACGGGCCGCGACCGCGCACGGACGGCCGACGCGCGCGGCGCTCAAAGCACGGGTCGCTAGCGCTCGCTTGCTGCTGCTAGCTAGGCGGCGGCAGAAGCGCGCGCCGGTCCGAGCGGCTCGAGCGACTCATAGTCGATCCTAGGCCTACTAGGCTGGGCCTAGGGCGGCGGCCGCGGCGCGACTTTCGTACGCGTCGACTCGCCCAAGTCCATTTTTTTTCAGGGTTCGCGATCGCGTGGCGAGCGAATTTGGTTGGCTAGGCGTCGCGATCGATAACATAGATTGCGAAACCGAAACATAGCCAGCTAGAGATTGAGAAGCGCTTCCGAATGATACTAATTTATAAGCTCATGACGCGTTCAGCACTCTGTGACGCCCGGCAGCGCGTCGAAGGATTGCTGCCTTCGCTACGGCGATTTCATCCCCGGGGTCGACTTGGGGGGGTTGAAGGCGGGATACATCAATAGTGTTTTTGACTCGAGGTCTTAGGACTTGACGTCAATTTGACGGTTCGACGGTTTCGCTGTCGTGACTCGGAGGTTTTTTTGGCTCCAAGTTGACGTGACACGGAGGTTGTTGGCTCCTAGACTCGGCTCCTAGCGCAAACCTCCGGCGAAGTTCTTCCCCATACAAGCGTACCGCTGTGGTACACTTTTCCGGACATCTAGATACATGCCTTGCTATAGCTAGGATCCGGCGAGAAAACCCGGGTTTTGGGAGGACGGGACATTTCATTGTGGTATACATTGCATTCCCAAGTCCGGGGAAATCAGGCGCTTAAGGCGACATCCGGCCGGTAGCGTCGACCGGATCCGGAACGTGTTCCGGACGACCGGCAGTGGTCCGGCACCGCAAATCCTAGAGCCCGGTCCGTTCCCTCGTCGACGACCGGTCCGATCCCCACCGGGGGTACCGTCATGGAACTGGGTTAACCGGGTGAGCCCGGCTAGGCCTGCTGCAGGCTAGCAACCTGGAACAGGGCTACGTGCATGCACGGCGGCAGCCGCGCGGCGAAGTCGCAGGCCCACTAGCTAGGAGCGCTGCGAGATGCAGAGCCGCGCGCTCAGCACTAGCTAGCTACAGCTGCGCCTTCGCCTAGCGCCCCGGCGGCGGCAAGCCCGCGCATGCGGCCGACACGCGAGGGCGGCACGCGTCCAGCGAGCGGCACTGTCGTCGGAGATCTCCGGAGCTCTCGTAGCTAGTGTCTCCGCGGCCGCCCACGCACCTGCGCCGCGACCGGCCTCGGGAGAAGTCGAACGCCGAGCGCCAGGTGCGGACCAGCCCGCCGCCTGTCGCGCAGAAGCTCTTTCTGAGATGCACGGACTCCGACGAGAACGCTCACGGCCCGCACAGGCAGCCGGGGCGCCCGCGGGTCGAACACCGCCGCGCATTCTCGGTCCCGCGGCCGCGCCCGTGCGTCCTCGCCCGAGTCGCTGCGCGCCGCCTGGATCTATGCCCTGAGTGCTCACGAAAACGCCGCTCAGGATCAGATCTTCCGCCGGGCAGCCCTCGGCGCCGCCGGCCCCGCCTCTCTGGATGCGGCCGCCCAGGGCGCGGTCTCGCCGGCGGGCGGCTCCGTGGCGCGCGGCGTGCGCTCCTTGAGTGCGGCTATCCGGGCGCGGAGCGCGGCGCCCGGCGCCGCGGTTCCAGCGGAGCGCGGCGGCAGCAACTGGTTAGGGGGGGCCTTGGGATCAGCAGGAGCTCGTAGGCCCTTTCCGCCTGGCGCGCGTCGATAGGCGTAGATGTCGTGTAGAGTGTGTACTATTTGATATTCGAACAGAGAGTCGCCGATTCAGCCGCGCTCGGGATCTGCCTCGATTTGATCCAGTGGGGGATCCCCGCCTGCATTACCACGGCCCGCGAGGCCTCGTTTAAGCCTTGCATCTTGTGAATTATAATATGGATGGTTTTTGGACCGGAGCTCATCATGTGTAGAGCCCTGGAACCACTCCTGTATCTCATCATACGGAACCTGCTGGCTGGATTAGTGCTTGCGGTCGACAGGGCGCGAATCACTAACTAGCAACTTCATATTCGGAAAGAGCAGCTTCAATATACCCTGTATACAAATTTTCAGCTTTATAACTTGTTCCGGGAACGCGCCTTGCTTCGTGGCATTTGCAATCATGATGATCAAACTCGTGAACTCATGATGCTGTTTTGAGTTTATGGGCAGAGTTTCTCATTCCCGGAACGTGCTCTGAAGCTATAAATTGGTACATAGACTAATTGAAGGGTGCTCTTTCCGAATATGAAGTTCTCAGTGGGTGATTCGCGCCGTGTCAATCAGAAAAAACATGATCATGCAATTCAGGCCTCAGCCAGCAGATCCTGTAATGCAGGAGCGGTTCCAATGCTCTGCTGCCTGCGAGCTCCGGTATATAAGTTATTTGGATCAATATCTATACGGAACCAAGCTTAAAGGAAGTGCTCGCGGGCCGTGGTAATGCAGGTGCAGTGTCCCGGCTGGATCAAATCGAGGCAGATCCCGAGCGCGGCTGGATCGGCGACTCTCTGTTCGAATATCAAATAGTACACACTCTACACGACATCTACGCCTACCGACGCGCGCCAGGCGGAAAGGGCCTACGAGCTCCTGCTGATCCCAAGGCCCCCCCTAACCAGTTGCTGCCGCCGCGCTCCGCTGGAACCGCGGCGCCGGGCGCCGCGCTCCGCGCCCGGATAGCCGCACTCAAGGAGCGCACGCCGCGCGCCACGGAGCCGCCCGCCGGCGAGACCGCGCCCTGGGCGGCCGCATCCAGAGAGGCGGGGCCGGCGGCGCCGAGGGCTGCCCGGCGGAAGATCTGATCCTGAGCGGCGTTTTCGTGAGCACTCAGGGCATAGATCCAGGCGGCGCGCAGCGACTCGGGCGAGGACGCACGGGCGCGGCCGCGGGACCGAGAATGCGCGGCGGTGTTCGACCCGCGGGCGCCCCGGCTGCCTGCGCGGGCCGTGAGCGTTCTCGTCGGAGTCCGTGCATCTCAGAAAGAGCTTCTGCGCGACAGGCGGCGGGCTGGTCCGCACCTGGCGCTCGGCGTTCGACTTCTCCCGAGGCCGGTCGCGGCGCAGGTGCGTGGGCGGCCGCGGAGACACTAGCTACGAGAGCTCCGGAGATCTCCGACGACAGTGCCGCTCGCTGGACGCGTGCCGCCCTCGCGTGTCGGCCGCATGCGCGGGCTTGCCGCCGCCGGGGCGCTAGGCGAAGGCGCAGCTGTAGCTAGCTAGTGCTGAGCGCGCGGCTCTGCATCTCGCAGCGCTCCTAGCTAGTGGGCCTGCGACTTCGCCGCGCGGCTGCCGCCGTGCATGCACGTAGCCCTGTTCCGGGTTGCTAGCCTGCAGCAGGCCTAGCCGGGCTCACCCGGTTAACCCGGTTCCATGACGGTACCCCCGGTGGGGATCGGACCGGTCGTCGACGAGGGAACGGACCGGACCCTACGCCATCGACAACAGCGAGATCCTTCTCAATGGCCTTCAAGCTCGATATCAAGTCCGATAGCGAGCCTTCACGTAGCACTAGGGCGAGCCTGTCTCAATAGCGAAATTGGACTTGGGAATGCAATGATATATACGTACTATAGTACTACGTATACGTATACACTAGTACTGGCCGGATATGGTACACTTAGGGGCGCTCTTTGAACGAACACTGTTTGAATGAACATGAACGAACAGCCTTTTTACTGAACTGAACGAACGTGAACAAAGAAACCGCTGTTCATGAACACCGACTTCTTCGGCAGGGGGGCCCCCGAAGCCCCGGTTTCGGGCCACTTTCGGGCAAGTTTCGGCACGGAAACCGTCAGAAACCACCGGAAAGAGGTAATTCGCCCTCTGATTAATCCGTTTTAGCAACTTCTATGGCTTTTTCCTTTTATCACGCGAAGCGCGAGAAGCTCTCGGGGGCGGGATGGGGGAGGAATGCCGTCAGGAGGAATTCCTGAAAATAGGGCGGGGAGCTGTGACTGGAGTGCCGTCAGGAGGAATTCCTTTTTTTTTGAGTAGCGGTAATCTAATTCAAAGCACAGTCCACAGAGCATGATCTAGTCTAAGAAACTATACTACGATAGAGGTGTAGTGTAGTAGCGAACGCTAGCTAGCTTGGTGGAGGTGTTGAATGTAGAAGGTCCCCCGTGGTTGTTACGCCGTCCACTGCCGACCGCCTGCCGGATTCCTAGGGCGTGAAGCCGGACCTGGTTCTGCATCTCGCAGGGTCCTCCTCCTAGCAGGGGCCTTACTCCTTGGTGGAGGTGTAGGGCCTCCTTTTGTGGCATCCCGAGGGCTGTCCACTAAGGATTGGTCTTGGCCGTGGTTGGGGGCGCACGTAGCTCGTCTCCGACACTGGGTGCACTGAGCATATAGCGCAGGCGTCGGCCGGAGAGTACTACGGTTTTAATGTCTGGAACTTATTTATTAGACTCTAGGTCTCATAGTGACTATGGATGCTTATAGTGACAGGTTCAGACCGAATGGGGCAACTCCCCCAATGTGGTATTGGATCAAGGCTTCTTGTATGAGTATCTGGTCCTGCGCGTTTTCCGGGCAGATTATGCCGGGTTCGCGGTTATCACGGTATGTGCGGAGCTTATGGAGGCGGGCATGACACCAGCACTGCTGGCACCAACCTCTCAGTTGGTCAGCATGTGTATCTCGCCATTCGGGCGCGTTCTGGAGTCGTCGTTGGGGTCCAGCCGATATGGCTGGCCCGTTCTCGGCTGTCTCTTCATCCCCATCTGCTTGGGGCGAGGGCTGTTCCGCTGCAAAGTGCTGGGTCAGTGGACGCATTCGAACTTTACGTCTTGCGCGTATGCGGGGCTTGCGGGCTTCGTACGCTTTAGCTTCTTCTGCATTAAGACCGTAGAAGTCCGCCTCGCTGATAGCCGCTTGCGCGCGTTGCACTGGGCGCGCTGCAGCCGGTTGGGGGCCCTGGCCAGCGGTGGCGGGCTGCTGCTGCTGCTCGCTACGCTTATCGACCTTCATGCGCTGGGTAATCCCGTGTGTTTTCTCCCACTTGAGCATGTCGTCGCAGCGCTTCTTCCATATCGCGCGTAGCGCTTGCTGGATCTTGTCTACGATGTCCGTCGGCGTTTGCCGCGCCTTACGCTTCGGCACGCCCAAGAGCTCGAGTGCCTTGTCGAAGCCAGAGGGAAGCACGAGGTGCAGTAGCGCGCTGGGGGTGTGTCGGGACTAACTGGGTATACTCTCCCCCCACTCCTAAGGACTTTGTTCAATTCCCGGTGTGGTGTGTTATTCTTCGAGCTCGGCGCACGGGCAGCCGCGGGGTCACCGCCAAAACTCGAGCCGGGGCAAGACACAGGTCAGAGTGTGAGAGATAGGCCCGGAGTCAAAACTCAGAGTGTGCCTGCCGACCTTGCACATTGATAACACTGGCATACCAGCCGCGGACAACGCAGGCTAGAAGCGGCGGTGCTACCTACGGGGGCGAGAAGCCGCGGACGACGCAGGCAGGGCCCTCTGAAGGGGGGCGCGCAACTTCCCCCTGGGGTTCCTACAAACTACGATGGGGCAGAGGAGGGGCCTGCCGCGTCGGGGCCTGCAGGCGACGACGGAGGAGCTAGGCCGAGGGAGGAAGCGACGCCAGGGGCAAGCTCGGCGTCATCCACGTCAATGATGACTTCAGGTGAACCTGCATCATCGATAGCAGCATCGATAGGGGCGCCGGCGCCGGCCGCCACCGGGGCATGCGCAGCAGCCGCATGCACAGCCGCAGCCGGCGCCGGAGAGCGGGGCGGTCCGAGCGGGGCGAGCCGCACGGGCTTCATCCTCCGCCCCGCGTCCACGCCGGAGAAGAAGCGCAGCGCGATGTTCCTGCGGGAAGAATTAGAGTTGCGATTACGATCGGAATTACGACCGCAATTACGATGGGAATCTAGGGGCTAAGTGTCGTGGGCCAATAAGTGGGCTACGATTACGATCGTGGGCTATAGCGTGGGCTACGATTACGATCGTGGGCTATAGCTAAGTGGGCCACGATTACGATCGTGGGCTATAGCTAAGAGGCCTACGATTACGATCGTGGGCTAAGTGGGCCACGATTACGATCGTGGGCTATAGCGAAGAGGCCTACGATTACGATCGTGGGCGTGGGCCACGATTACGATCGTGGGCTATAGCTAAGAGGCCTACGATTACGATCAGAATTACGATCGTAATTTAGGTTTCTGGGGCGCTAGGGGGGCTACGATTAGCTACAGCTAGCCACTAGCCCAGCTATAGGCCTTGGCTAGAGCTACGATTACGACCCAGAATTACGACCCAGAATTACGACCGTCGGAATTACGACCGCAATTACGATGGGAATCTAGGGCGCTAAGGGGGCTACGACTACGACCAGAACTAGAGCTACGGTCGGAATTACGATCGGCGGTTCGGGTTCGGGGGCTAAGAAGCCACGCGTCACGCTATCACGATAAAAAGAGCTGGTGTACTGCACGGACCGGGCGGCGTTGAAGTCCCTGTCCATCTTGGCGCCGCAGCGGGGGCAGTCGAAGGTCTCGCTCGCGCCGATGTCCGAGTGGATGTACGTGCAGCGCCCGCACGTCTTGGTGGTGTAGTGCTCCAGCACGAGGAGGACCGTGCACTCCGGGCGGTGCAGGGCGGCCTGCTGCAGGATGCAGCGGAACCTGCGCAGTGGATCACGACCAGGACGGGACGGACGGACGGACGCCTTCGAACGGCGGGCGGCAGCGGGCAGCACTCACTCGTAGTGGCGGCAGGAGAGAAGCTGCCGCGCGCCGGACGGCCCGAGGACGCGCCCCTTGCGCCGGACCTAGAGACAGAAGCATCAGAGAGGGCGGCGGCAGGCCCACCGGGAGGACAGCGGACCATCTCGCTCGTGCGGAACTCCGGGATGAAGATGTAGTCGAAGTTCTCCACGAGGAAACTGAAGCGGAAACGGGGGACGGTCGCAGCGAATTTTGAGGCCCACAGAGCCGCCCGCACCGGGCGATGAGGCGGAGGGTCTCCGTGCCCACGTTGCGCTCGTGCTCGTAGCCCCGGAGCACCTTCTTCCGGAGCCGGTGCAGGGTACGGGAGGGCGCTGACCTGGGGCGATCCATCAGGCGTAGGGGTGCCTCGAGCACTTGGAACCGCGTTCAGTGTGCTCGAGTTCACGTTCGGGCGGTGCGTAGAGCGCGCGCCGCCCCGCCGGAGCGCGCGCGCGGCACCAGCAGCTCAATTCAAATCGCAGGGCGTCCGACGGCGTGCGCGGACGAACGGCGTTTAGCGTCGGTCAGTATGCCCTACAAGATGTTGTTTACGGGCCGATAAGGCGGTTGCCCGCAGTGCCCGCAGCATGGATTACCGCCGGTCCTGGAGCCCAGGGCCGGAGGAGGGCTGGGAGGAATCGCCGCCTGTATACGCATCGGACTTCAGCTATGAAAGGTCATGATCCCGCGTGTATCTACGAGGGCTCCGAGGCTGAGCCCCAACTCGTGCAGAGCTGTCACAGGGCGACGAAAGCGAACAGCCCCCAATCGAGCACAAGCCTCCTCTCGAGCAGAGGCTGTTCCAGAGGAGGACTCTGACGGCGACCCGCCCCCACTTGTTCAGCTCAGAAAAGATGCGTTAAAGAGAAACGAACCGCCTAGAACGACCTCGTAATCGAAGACCGGAGAATCCAGGTCGTCCGGCGCACACATCACTTCGAACCGCTCGGGCTTACGGCAGTCCGCCGAAAATCGATCAATCTCCAATTCGTCCCTGTACTCGATGAACTCAACGATGGGCCGGCCGCCCAGCCAGTCCAGAAACGCGCCCCTAACCGCCTCCGTCCAGGAACGCTGGAGATCCGACCGCAAGAGAAGGACGCGCTGGTTGCGCGTACCGACGAAGAACTGAATTGGACGGATTTCCGCGGCGGCAGGCGCCGCCCCCGTGCCCTGCATAACGCACGCAACAACTTTGCCCGCCTCTTTTCAAACTTGACTCGGGAGCTAGGGTAGAGAATAACCAGTTGGTGCCGACATAGGGGGGTACGTGCGCAGTTCTGTAAGGAGCGCTCGTAGCGGCTGCCAGCGCTCGTCGGGCATGGGCTGCGTGCGCCCGTACTTGTCAGTGCATACCGCGTGCATAGGGAAGGCCAGGTGCGCTGGTTCGCCTGCCTTCCTCGTCGTGTCTGTCACCTCAAGGAAGGGAAAGAGGTGCATAATGAATGTTACATAACAGCTGCCGAACTTACGCGTCTCTAGGAGCTTACGTACGTGCTCGACGAGCGCAAGCTGCAGTTCCATCATCTCGAACGAGGTTTGGGCACATGTGAAGACGTGTGCGTGATCCTCGACTGGTCCCTGCCATGTTAGTGTTGGTTTTCCGTCGCGGAATTCTGTTTGATGCCTGCCGCAGCGGGGGCAGGCTGCCCGCGGGTTGACCGACGCGTACAGTTGTGGTGCGTCCCTCACGCGGCGCTTCATCGTGGGGAGCATATTCGTGACGATCTGTATGATAGTTTTGCGCAGGCCTGACATCGCCTCATTTGAGCGGCGTGCGCGCCCGCGGCCCAGTAATGTGAGTAGTTCAAACATCGGCCGGAAGTCTGATAATGGGTGGCGGACCGCTTCTCCTGCCGAGGGAAGTGCGCGCCACGCAATGAAGCTTTGCAGGTGCACTATAGCTCTGGCGAACGCTGTTGGGTCGCCTTCTACTCGCAGTGCTCTCATCTGGTATGGCCCCCAGCGCCATGCGGCGAATTGGTCGTAGCTGGTTCCCGGTGGGTCCCGTTGGACCATAAACAGTTCTACCAAGAATCCTCCTGGCAGGAACATCGGTGCTGGAAGGTAGCCTTGCCCTTCCTCTCGTGCCTTGTTTGCATATTTGTCCACTAGGTCATTGAATGGATCATACTTCACGTTCAGGATTTTCTCTCCCTCGTCTTCCCGTGTTACCCTGGTAGGGCGCGATTTGATCGTGGTCGCTGGGACTGAAACTGTTTTGTTGGGCGCAGTCTTCGGAGGTGCTGGTTTGGTCGGGGCTGGTCCGAGTTGGACTCCTGGGCCATTGTAGATGATCTGACATGCCTTCACTGCAGGTGGTGTGTCCTTGTCCACAAGATATCGCTGGAGTGTCCAATTGAATTGCGCATTGTAGGAGTGGAACGTGATCATCGTGGGGTGGGGGAACTCTCCAAAGTAGGTTCCTGTCATTGAGACCGATGTTTTAGGTACTCTGATATAATCCCACAGGATGTAGTATCCGTCGAATTCCAGGCGAGTAAATGGGATGCGTGCGTATCCCGGGTGGGGCCCCTTGCCCCGCCAACGGGGATTCGCCGTTTCGTAATCTACTACCATGTCGGCTCGGAGACTGGTCGGGAATTCCCGCAGGGGATCCAAGATGATGCGGTAGCCTTTTTCTTCTATATATGCTCTCGAATATTGTGCTTCTAGTAGGATTTTCTCCCACATGGTACTCATGATGTATCGCACTCCGTTGGGTAGGTCCAGGAGCCTATCGATTGAGACCCACGCTCCGAAGGATGTGAGGTCATCCAGTGAGTTATCATTGTCGGTGGGGTTAAATGAGTGGCAGCTGACATCCGGGGTCTGGGGAACAGGAGGCGTGACCGCGTCTGGTTGGATACTTGGTGGGGAATCTGGATATTGGAGCCAGTTGTGCGGGGTCCATCTTTGGTATATGCAATGCGGTTTAGGGATCCAGCGTCTTTGATGTGCGGATACCCATTGTGCTTGCAGTGATAAGCCCTTGAGTGTGGGGTGTTTCTGCTGGATGGCTTGTTGTACGGTGCGAAGTGATTGCCAGACTCGCACTTCTGCCGCGTACGGGTTCTGCAGTTGCTTCCTGGTGGTGGGTCGGCGCCCGCCAAGGCTTGCCAGCAGGTTAGCCGTCAGCAGGGAGTCGGTGTAAGCCCTTTTGTGTGTTCCGTTAAGACTGTCTACAAACATCACGCTCAAGATCTCGCCTTTGTTGTTCTCTTGTCGTCCGTATAGGACTGTGTGTAAGTCCTCCCTTGCCTGTGCCTCACTCTCTTGTCGCGTCAGGCTGGCCAGTGGTTGGCCTCGGTTCAACGCTAATTCCTCGCCTGCATCGGTCAGTTTGATTGCTGAGATCCCTGTGACATTCGGAAAGCTCAGTCGCTCGGTGAACCGTGGGAGGCTAATGCAGGTCGATTTCGTGCTTGCGTCTGTGTAATATGCGTTGCCGCTTCCGGCCTGGAGTTGGAGCATGTCTGAGTCCGTTAATAGATCTTTGTTGTACGTCTCGGTCAGTCTTTTAAATGCTGCTTCGAGGAATAGTATGATCTTGAACGATGACACAGATCTATCCGCAAGGTCAACGTCAGCCAGCCAGTCGGCCATCTGCAGTTGGAGTTGGTACCGTCCCGCAGGAGGAGCTTCCTCTTGCTGGGGCTGGCCTGCGGGGATCGAGGCATCCCGGCTTTCCTTCTTAAATTCTTCATGGAGGTACTGGGCTTCTTGTTTGAAGGTCTCCATATCGTCTTCTGTCATACACAGGATCTGAACTTGTTTATTCTTGTTCTTAGTTTCGATACGGTCTGGATCGTTGATCAGCATCTGCTTCCTCCGTCGTCTGCCGGGGATTGTTGGTGGGGTCCACCCTGCTGGTTTGATCACTTTGATTATCTGAACTTAAAGAATATTGTACAGGTACTCTAGCCATCTGCATGTATTATGGCTGTGGCCCGGTGTTTCCAGTGCGGCTTCCCAGTTGTCACAGGCCTTGGGGTGTGGGCACCATTCGAACTGTTTGATCGGGCCTGCTGGTGTGTCTTTTGGTTCGTCGTACAGTGCGAAACAATGGTTCAGGATGACCATCCGCATTGTGCCTTGGGGGTGTTCAAAGGAGGTGTGTGATGATGTCGATTGGGCTGGGGAGGCTGGTACTTGCAGTGGGGGTTCGGCCTCATCCTCTGTCGCAGATCCGCTGGATGCTTCTCCTGTCACGTCTGTTTCGACTGAGCTACTCTCGTAACTGTTCTCCGATTCAGGGTACGTGTATGTAAGTGTGTCGTTTTGGATGTCAACGATCACGTGTGCTATAACCTCGCCTAGCAGTCCTGCCGTGGTCATCACGTAGTCTCCTACTCGGATGTCCGTTTCAAAGGTTTTGAGCGCGTGTTTAAGGTTGACCTGGAGCGTGGATGGGAGGGGTGATTCTAACTTGCCCGTGGCTGGGTCTTGTAGTTCGAATCTGACTGTTTTGAACCATGTAGGTTCTGTCTGGCGGTGGAAAGGGACTTGTCCCCTCATTCTTAGGTCCGCCCAGCTGGCCAGCCTCTGTCCATCAGCTGTGCAGACGTCTTGCGTAGTAAGCAGGCCATGGTCTCTGAGCTGTGGACCGTGTTTCTTGAGTGTGTGGCCTGAAAGGTGCGTGGTAATGACGTAGTTTCTGCTTAAATTCTTGACTCGCTCATGCGTCCATTTAGGTGTGAGGATCTGGAGTTCGCCGCTTGGGGCCAGGTGATATGTCCCGTCGTTTCTGCTGTCGAAGAAGAGGTTGGACTCAATCATTTCGCGCGCAATCCCAAGGATCAGGTTTGTGTTGGCCTGTCGTTCGGAGATGCGCAGTTGTGGGTAGCAGCTCGGCAACAGCAGTAAGCCCAGTTCATATTGCGTTGCTTTTACCCTGTGCTGATATACTTTGCTGACCAGGGTATCAGCCACATGGTTGAGTCTCGTCTTCTTGTCTAGGAGGTGCATTTTTAAATGGTAGTATTGTATTGGGTGTAAACCGTAAATGTCGGGCGTGTGGAGTACTGCTGACGGGAACCCTCGGTGAAGACTTGCTTTTTCTTTGAGTAACCCTCGAAATATACGATCGATTTGATTCCGTTTCGTCTCAGACAAAGTGAGCACTTTGAGTCCGTATGTTATCCGTGGCATTATCACTACGTGGGTGAGGAAGATGATTTCTGTGTCTGTCAGGCGTTTTGGTCGGAGGATAGCTGCTGCCATCTTAGCCTTCTCGAGCATGTTCTGGAATTGGTGCGTCCAGTTCAGTGTCATCGTGAGCCAAACCCCAAGGAGTTTAAATGTTTCGTTAGGCTGGTGGATTTTAGGAACCGGAACCAGTCCTGCTCTCGTATAGATTTCTAGTTTTGTCAGGGGTTTGGCTTTGCTGATTCGAGGTCGCCAATATGTTGCTACTGTTTTTGGCGCGCTGAGCTCTATGTCGTGTACCGTATAGAACGCTGACATTAGTTTGACCATTTGCTGAAGTCCTTCTATTGACCCGCTAAGCAGGACGTCGTCGTCGGCGAAGGCCACATCATCCACCCAAACTGGATCTGGGGCCCATTCCTGGGGTAGTCCTTTCTTCTGAGGAGCCGGTCCAAACTGGTAGCTCCAGCCATGTTGCTTTGCAAGTTTAGATATGATTCGCTCTTTCTGATCTACAAAAATCCGCCAGAAGAGTGGGCTTTGGTTTGCTCCTTGCGCCATTCCGCATTGGATCTCAAATAAATCTGACAGCCCCAATCCCGTTATTGCTCGTCCCATTCTCTTCTCATCCCATCTTCTGAAGAAGGCAATGATTTTCTCTGGGATCTTCTTTTGACGGAGGGCTTTTTCGAGGGACGACCACATGACGCTACAGTATGCCTTTTTGACGTCGACGCCCGCTTTATAGATTGGCTTGTTAAACTTGTGTGCGTCTTCAATAGCTGCTCTCAAGATGTATCCAAAGTTTGACTCGCTCAGGATTTTGTTATCCTGCATGATTATGGTGAGCCGTTCTGTGTAGATACTTGCCACTATTTTCA
Organism: Cyanophora paradoxa; assembly: GCA_004431415.1. Classification (NCBI taxonomy): domain Eukaryota; class Glaucocystophyceae; order Cyanophorales; family Cyanophoraceae; genus Cyanophora; species Cyanophora paradoxa. Next base: position 83,144 of record QPMI01000111.1, read on the forward strand.
GCAGTGTGTCTTGAAGGGCGATGGGGCGCAGGTTCTCTAATGTACCGTCGTGTGTGCCTGTCTTCGGAAGAGGACATATGAGTGCTTCTGCCATTGGGGCTGGCATATCATCCAGGTCCATGAGTTCCCAGATGATTGATTTGATCAGCATCCGTAGTGACGCTGTGAATTCTTTGTCTACGATCGCGTCGGCATTTCCTATGTGCTTCAGCTTGTCTTCTGCCTGTGCCTTTTCTCCCGGACCGTACTTCAGTGGGAGGTACAGGAATTTGATCATTGCATTGCTTAATTGTGATGGTCCTGCTGCCCCGTTTTGGAGTCCGCCTATTATTCTATCTAATTCCTTGTCGTCCGGTAGGTTTGTTGCGTTTGCATACGCCTGGTGTGTGATGTCATCTCTTTCAGCATGCATAGCGATCAGGGCTTCGGTCACCTCTTGGCCGAAGAGTTTCAGCCATTCTGTTTTATCTTCTATAGGTGCGCGTGGCGCCCACCAATTCTTCCAGTGATTGGCCATGACGGACGTCACTGTGTTTGAGTCGTTACTGTGCTGGAGTTGGCCCTTCTCGTCTTTCCATACTACATGCATCAGCGGTGTGCGTGATCGTTTTTCCATCACTCCCGCTATGTATGACCCCATTTGTTTGTGGTTCGCCAGCTTGGTCCGTCTTTTGTGTATTAGGGCCTGCATCTTCAGTCTGTGGTGACTGTTCTTCGCTCTAGAGATCTTGGAATCCATCGTTTCCAGCCAGCTCTTCCAAGTTTCGCAGAAGGCCTCCCACGGTCCGTCTTTCTTGTATTCTGGTGGCAGCTCCAGTTTGGACGGCTTGTATTTTGGGATGTCGTGCTGGATGTTATCTTTGTCCTCGTCTATCTCCTGGTTATGCTGCTTGATGTGTGCTCGCAGACGTCCTACTTCTTCCAATTTGCTGGGGGTGTCTCGTGGCGCCTGCACCCATGCCTTGAGGAGGGTGCGCCCCCGTCGAACCAGGGCTATGTCTGGGGTTGTGCTTGGATTCTTCATTTTCTGAACGGTTCTATCTCTAAATATCTCCGCTTCCGTGCTGCTGTTTGCATGGTGGGAACTATGGCTGTTGCGATTGTGTACAGCCTTGTCAACCGTTCATCCTTGGGGCGGCGTGGTTCCTGAGTTGGATGACTTAATTCGTTTATAATTTCCTCGACCTGGCGGCCTATGGTTCTGTCCAGTTCTTCCATTACTTTCACCTTGTACTTAGTGTCCTCTTCTTCAATTGTAAACCGTGGGGGTCCTGGAACCGGTGCGTTCGGTTTATTCGATCCTTTGATTTCCATCTCCATTGCCTTGAAGTTGAAGTCGGCGCAGACCGGAAGGTGGTCGGAGTGGCCAGGTTGGTGTGCTGCTATCGCAATGGCCCGGACTCCTTTCGTTGCTGGTCGGACGTCGGCTGTTACCACCATCGTGTCAAGTCTTGCGGCGTGGATAGGGCGAGGATGTGACACAGCTGGAAGCTTGAGTGGTGGATGGGAATTTGAGAGGAGTGGGTGTCGCGACTTCGAATCCCGGCGGGAACCGTTTTCCTGAGACCGAAAAATTTATGGGGGGGGGGCCCAATAGTTAAGGTCTTTATTATAATATTAATAACATTATAGTGTATTATAATAATGCTCCATACAAACCCCGCCCCGGCAGCCCCGTGCTGCTCCTTCTTCGTACTTTAAGCACTCTTAAATGAAGCAGATAAGCAAGATTCAACTGTGCAGAACGTGTTTAGAACAGGCATGTGCCTTCTTTAAGAGATCGTGGGAGGGGTGTGGTACCTGAGGTGTGTTCCATGGATCTGTCAGGATGTCCGAGAGCTTGCAGAGCGTTCAGAGACGTCTTAAACATCGTTTTATAGCGTTAGGTTGCGTCGTGGTGAGCTCCTGGACAAAAGAAAGCGGTTTTATAGGGAGTACCCCCCTATATTAATATTGTATTGTTAAGGTTCCCGATTTGGGGGAACCTTATAATAATAGTATTATAATGCATTATAATAATGTTTATTACTGGATATTAATTGCAAGGGGGGGTCAGCTGCTCAAACCCCCCTTGCTACCCGTCGGATTGTCTGTCCTTTTGTCCAAGTCGGCCAGTTCGCAACTCGGTCTTTTTTCCGTCTGCAAAAGTCTTTTTGCTGTAGCCCGGTCCGGCTCCGCCTGGCCATGGATCCCGGAGTCCGCCAACACCGGGGCAACACAGGCTTGCAGAACATGCCAGCAGTGCTGCCCAGAACCCATGCATGCTAGCTTTAGCCGACAGCCGGCGAACCCGCGCGCCACGCCGCGCGTGGCCATGGCCGCCTGCCGCAGTGCAGGTGCATGCGCAGTGCATGCGCGGTCACAGCGCTGCCGTCGCGGAGCGGCTTCTACCACCGACTCAGCCCGCGGAAAAGAGGCAGCCGCTGCCGCGCGCGCGCTACGGCAGCTGCAGCTGCATGCAGCCACGCGAGACCGGCAGCGAGGCAGGCGCGCGGCATGCGATAGATATCTAGCCCTAGCAGGTCTAGATCTAGCGATAGCGAGGGCGCTATGCAGACGGCGGCTCCGGCTCCGGAGGCTGCACCGCGCGCGGCAGCTTACAGCCTTGCAGTTGCAGCGCGCAGCTAAGCATAATCGCGCCGCCGCTCTGCCGGCGAGCCGCGCGCGCCGCCGCTCTAGGCCTCGAGCTCCCGTGTCCGGGATCCCCGCGCCTGGCCCGCGCGCGCGGTCTTAGCTGGCCCTCCGGATCCGCGACATCGACGTCGACTCGCCGTACGCGTGTACATGTAAGCTTCGCTCGGCTAACGGGGCGCGGCATGTGGGAGCGCGCAGCGGCCGGCTGCGCGACGCGAGGCCGCGGCCGGCGCCGTGACGGGCGGGGCGGTCGGGCAGCTGCAGCGGTCGGCGCGGTTCGCCAGGCGCGGCAGGCGGCGGCGCGGCTCGGCAGGCGGGACGGGGGCGCGGCGCGCCGCGGCGCGGCGGCGCGGCTCGGCGGGCGGGGCGCGCGGGTCGGGCCCCGGGGGCGTGCACGTGGCGCGCGGCGGGGCGCAGCGGCTCGGCGGGCGGGGCGGGGGCGCGGTGGGCAGCTGCGCAGCTCTAGATCTCCGGGCACCGGCGCGCGCGCGGGGGCGAGGCGCGGGCGGCGGCGCGGCTCGCCGGGCGGGACGGAGGCACGGTGGGCGGCCGCCGGGCGGTGCTGCGCGCAGGCCCAGGCCTACCGTAGTAGTACGCCTGCGACCGTAGATATAGATAGCCGCTGAGCATTACGTATACTTAGTTGTTGTATTCTGTCAACGTCGGCGCCCCTACTTTAGACCCCACCTTGCACCTCCTGAGACGAGCGGGGGCGGGGGCGAGTCGAAGACCTAGTATTAAACGGCCATCACTGCTATGGGCCCATACAACGCCGTACCGCACTGTTATGCTCTTTCTAAGCTACTGTAGAACTAGTTAATTCAGTACAGGAAAATAAATAGTACTTCGCCAAAACTGCCACTTTAGCGCTGGTAAATCTTTGGTAGGTACCGGTCGGTGTTCGCAGGGCTTTTGTATGGCGGAGACGGGATTACCCCTACAAATTCTCGGCTTTAGCAGGCGAGAAATATTTAGTAGATCGCCCAATAACTTTTAGTACTATAAATATGCAGCCCACTAAATATTTCCAGCTCTCCAATATACGGGCGCGACCGGACCTCCTACCTCAGCGCTTTAACTGTACCCGTGCTGTTTGGGTGAGAGCGTAACCCGCAGGGACTGGTGCCCTGATGGAAAAAAGGGAATCGGAGCCTAGCTAGCTACGAGCCGAGCAGGCGCTTCGCGTCCACGCCCGTGCCGTAGCGGATGAAGCCTTGAAGGATACACATTATGACATAATATGGGACGAGGACCCAGACGAGACGAATACGATGGGGAAAACTAGTAGGCGGGTTCCCCCTGTAAAAAGTTCCTAGAAGCCTGCTACGATCCAATAGACGCCTGTATGCCTGCTAGTCCTGAATAAATCATCTTACTGAGCCTGCGATACTTAGGGAGTCTAACCACTGAGTTTAAGCGCGAACATGCGAACCAGAGCTCATTACTAGACGCGTCAACTGGTTGAAACTATGCTGCGCAAGGGTGTGTACAGAACAATATTTAATGGACTCCTGCAGCGACCTACTTAAACTAGAAACGCGGAGAACAAAGAGGAGCGAACAATCAATGTGAGAGCGAAAAGGTATTATGAGACTACTTCCGTACGGAGATGTTGAGCTGGAGAGTGCCGATGCCGGTGAAAAAGGTGGAGTACAGGGAGACAGGGAGTACAGGGCGGCATCTCGGGGGCCGCGGGGCGGCCGTGGTGGTACAGGGTTACAGCGCCTCGTCCGAGTCGTCCTCGCAGTCGGCGGTGCGGCGGGTGCGTGGCCGGGCGCGGCGCGAGGCCTTGCGGGAGCCGCCCGAGGAGCGCCCCGCCGGCGTGAAGCCGCGCTTCGCCGCGCTCTCCAGCACGCGCCGCGCCCGCGACTGCACGTCCTCGAACTCTGCCCCGCCGCCTCGGCGAGGGCCCGGGGCGGGGCGGGGCGGGGCGGGGCGGACCCTTGACGAGCTCGTCGGCGTTGGGGGCGCCGTCGGCGGCGTCGTCGTTCTCGATGTAGATGAGGCCCGGGGTCTCGCGGAGGCGGCGGGCGTCGGCGAGGACGCGCTCCACCTTGTCCCGGTCCAGCCGCGGGAACTGCACCTCCGCGTCCAGCACCGCCTGCAGCTGCCCCACGATCTTCTCCAGGCACCCGATCCGCCGCCCCGGCCACCGCGACACCCCCAGCTCCCGCACCCGCTTCTTCAGCAGCTGCGCCGGCGTCGGCGGGGGCCGGGGCCGGGCAGGGCGGGGGCGGGGCGGACGGTGACGCAGACGCCGAGGGCGGGGGCGGCCTCGTTGATGGGGAGGTGCATGAAGCGCTTGAGGTCCTCGAGGGAGAGCTCCCGGATCTCCTGTGGCGACCTGCCCCCGCCCTCTTAGGCCCCGCCCCCGCCCCCCGCGAGGGCCGGACGCACGCGAGGGCCGGCTCCGGGGCCGCGGGGACGAGCGGGGCGCAGCGGACGCGCTGGTTGCGGGCGCCGCGCTGGGCGACGCGGCGGCGCTTGATAGAGCCGGTGGGCGTCGGGAGGGCCTCCTCGCGCGTCTCCGAGCCGTCCCCCTCCTCGATGTCGCCCAGCTCGGGCATCAGGGGGAGCGAGGGGACGCGCTCGAGCTTGACGGCCACCGGCTCCAGCTTGACGGCGCTCAGCTCGACCTTGACGACCGCCGGCTCCACCTTGACGGCCACGGGGGCGACGACGCGGCGCACGGCGCGGCCCTCGGCGGCGGTCTCGACGGCTGAGATGCGGACGGGCTCGGGGGCGAGGGCGGGGCTGAGGGCGGCGGCGATGCCGACGAGGGGCTCGTCGTCGTCGCAGCCGTCGATGAGGTCCTCGAGGGCGACGTCGAGCATCCGCTCCGTCGTCGAGGGCGAGACCGACCGCAGCGACGGCGCCGCCTCCGACTCAATCTCCGCCTCCCCGCCCTCCAGAAAGTCCTCCACCTCAAGCTCCTCCTCTGCCACCGCCGCCGGCAGCGCCAGCGCCCCCGCCAGCGCCCCGGCACCCGACCCGGAGCGCGTCCCGGTCGCGAAGGAGCGCCCGCCCGAGCCCGAACCGCCCGACGAGCCGGGCGCGGCACGGCGCGGCGCCGCGGGGAGAGTCGAGGCGAGATCGGCCAGGCTGACCGCCGAGAAGATGCGGGTCGACCCCGCGGGCAGGCCCGACGGCGAGCGCGGCTGGAGCTGGAACGGCTGCTGCACCGCGGGGAGCATCGCAATCGGCGGCGGGAGGCTTGCGATCGCGATGGGCGCAAGCGGAGGCGACGGCGGAATGACGGTACTCAACGTCCGCGGCCGCGCGCTGACGGCGAGGCTGCCGTCGCTACTGTCTTTCAGCGCTGTCCGCGCAGATTCGGTGGATTGCACGAGCACAGCGTTCCACGGCAGGCCCGCTCGCAGCTCGTCCTCGAACCACTGCGTCGGCTGGTCTACGAGCTGGTGTATCCGAGACGTAGGCGGCTGCGAATCGACGAGCTGCTGGATGCGCGAGATGCCCTTCTGGGAGATCCTGAGCGTCTGCCCAACCGCGCGAGGTAGTGCGCTCATATTTGCGACAACGATGGCGAGATGGTGAACGAATGCGGCCGCTTCTGTTCAACACTGCGAAACTTGCGTCATCGCGTCGTGTCACGCAACCGAAAAGCGGGCGCGGCGGGGCGCGCTAGAAAGAGCGCTAAATGACGGAGAAATGTGCTGCTATGGGATGCACACCGAATTGCGGCGCTGGCGGCGCAGGCGGGGCGTCTGGGCGCACCAAACAGCGCGACTGCGAGAAGATCCAGATATCAACGAATCGCGACGACAGCGGCCGAGGACACCAGCTGCTGCAGCTGAAAGCTTGCGATGGCTCTTTCCGAAGGCGGAAGTTGCGACGCTGCAAGCCACGTGCCTTCCGGACGACGACCGATCGTTGATCACGAGAATCGCCAAAGTGAGGTTATGGGGCGAACTCGAGCGAACAAGAGAACTCCCTCTGCGCCTCCCGAGGTTGGCGGCCTCGTCCCGAGGTTGGCGGCCGAGAGAAAAAAAGGGAGGGGGTACAGTGCACTTTGATCGCCTCTCTCTATGCAAGATGCTGCCCCTGCGGGCCCTTTTGCTCGAACGTGCGTGGTCTTCGAGCGGATCTGTTAGGTTTGCTGCCTCGCTCACCAGGCGCGCAGCGCACCTGGGCGTCCCGCATCAGCGCGTCCAGCACCTCTCCGAGCTGCGGTTCGATCTGCTCAGGAAAGCCGGTGCTCGTGGCCTGATCTTTGACAAAGGTGCCCGCTGCCCCTAGCTGCCGCGCGCGCGGCCGGCGAACGGAAACGCGGGCTCGGACGCGCAGACAACACGCTCACAGCGCCCTTCATCGATGAGATCCACCCCGCCGCGCGCGTGCGTTCCGCACAGACCGACGCGGCCAATCCCGGCCGAGCCGCCTGTGCGCAGGAGCCACTGCGGCGCGCGGAGCAGGTGTTCGGAAGAGACAAGATAGTAGTTGTAAGCAACAGCGGTAAGGCTGCCTCGCTAGCTATTTCCGCGCTCGCGTAGTCACTCATATAGCTTCAGTCGGTTGCAGGAAAGACCCACCACCACATGCGCAAGCGAAGGAATGCGAACGACGAACAGGTTTGAGAATAGTACGGTGCGCGCGACTTATCTGTGTACGTTCTCGCGCAGCCTAGTTTTCCTGCTCCCCCTGGACGCGCCAAGCGTTCAGTTTCTTTGCACCAGAGCTCGCCGCCCACGTGCCAAACCGTCCTCATGCAGGTATGGCGGCACAAAGCCCACCGCGGGGGCGAAAGAGGCTCTCGCGGCGCTCGGGTGAGCGCGCGCGAGTATCAGCCGTCGGCGCTTCCGCTGACCGGCGCTGGATGCTGGCAGCTGCGCGGCGCACGAGGTGGTGGTCATCGGGGATCGCGTGCTGACCGACGTCGTGCGCCCCTGCCTGCGTCCCTCCCGCTTGCGTGCAGAACGCGGCACTCGGTGACCGCCCGCGGCAGGTCTTCGGGAACAAGAATGGTGCGGGCGGTGCGGGGGCGCTGGGCGCGTCGCCCAACGATAAGCGGGGCGGCAGGCTTCTTCACGGTGCACACGGGCTTCTTGGAGCCGACGGGGGAGGGCATCGTGGTCCCCCAGGTGCGCTCGCCCGCCCCGAGCCGCCGCGCCCCTCAGCCGCGCGCCCCGGGCAGCTGCGGAGGCTGGAGGATGCGTTCCTGGAGCTGTGCAAGCGGCGCGGCATCAAGGCGCCCCAGCACCCGATCGAGAGGCCCAAGTAGCGCTACTCGAGCGCTAGCTAGCCCTAGAGACGCCGTCGACGTCGACGTCTGGATCTGGCAAGCTGTCCGCAGCGCAGTTCGCGACCGGCAGGGCGCGAAATTAAGAGCACGAAACCGTTGAACTATATTAAGGCGCCGTTCGTACTACGGTATACAGGCACTGATCATGATCATGATCGATATCGATATCAGATCCGAATTCGAATGATCAGCGCTAGCTGCAGTGCACTTGGCTTGCATGCGCTTGAGTTGGAGGTAGCTATAGCTGGATCTCGCGCTGCGGCACCATGGCCAGCTGCAGCCGGCGCTATCGAATGCCGGCGCCATCGATGGGGGTATACGTAGTGGCGGGGTAGACCATCAGACGGGTGCCGCGGTCGATGTTGGGCCGGCAGGTCGCCCAACGTGGTTCCTGAGCGATATCGATGACGGAGCCGCTGCGTGCCGATGTGGTCAGCAAGTGCCCGCGATGCACGAGGCGCGAGGAGCTCGAGCGGATGTACTTCTGCACCGCCTGCAGCAGCATCCGGTGTTCACGCTGTATTCTGGAGGAGATTGACAGTTGGTTCTGCCCCCAGTGCATGGAGAGCGTCCCGCAGTCCGACGCGGCGCTCTACGCCAATCGGTGCCCGACGCACGACGCGGCGCCTCGCGCGCTTAACATGCTGCGCAGCTGCGTCCGATGCTTCGCGTGCCCGGTCTGCGACTCGGCGGTGAGCGCGACGCTCAGCGACGGCGGGCATGCGCTCGCCTGCAAGTTCTGCAGCTGGCGCAGCGTCCAGCGTGCGTCCGAGCCCGTGCCCAGCGGTTCGTGTCTTCTGAGGGCGGGCGCAGTGAGCGGGCAGGGGGAGGCAGCGGGGACGGCGGCGCAGGCGGAGATGGAGCGGCTCGTTGCGCATTTCCGGGCGCTCCAGGCGGCGGCGGACAAGGAGCAGGAGGCATTCAGCCGCGGCAGGCGCCGCCTTCTAAACCTCTCCATGCCGGCCTGGAGCTCGCGCCGCCTCGAGCCCGTATCCATCGCCGAGGCGCGCCCCGCCCCGCCCCGCCCCCCTCCACGCCGACGTGCCCCGCAGGTCGAGCAGAGGCTGCAGGAAAAGGAGGCTCGTTGGCTACTCCGCGACTGTCGAAGCTCGCCGCCACCCGAACTCCCGCCCTACTCGACCCGCGCCGAGCTGCAGGAGCCGCTCACCCGTGCGTGCCGGCCCTCGAAGAGTCCTGCCGCCGTTACGGATCCTGACCGCCGCAACCCCCGCGCAGTCCCGACTATGAAGCAGATGCTGGCCTCCCCTCTGAACCCCCCGAGGAGGGCCGAGTGCGCAGCGCTGCGGGGTGCGCGCAGGGGGGCGCGGCACGTGACACCCGGCAGGGAGGTGCGCGCGCAGCGGCGGAAGCTCGCGACGCGGCGCGCGAAGCGCTGCGCCGAGTGCGAGCGATACGTCGTCAAGGTGGGCCCCGTGCCCGCTCCGCGGCGCGGGGCGCTCCTCACGTGCGGCAGCCGGAGCTCAACCCCTCGTCGGCGCACTTTCAGATCCGCAACACCGCCCTGTGCGCCGCCTGCCACCCGCCGCCGGCCGCCGGCCTCCGTGCCGCCTCATCGGCGGGCAGCCTCTTCGTGCCGCGGGTCACGGTGTTGCGCGCGGAGAGGGGCCCCGAGGCGCGCCCCGCCCCGCGCCCCTGCCGCCCCCGTGACGCCGGCGCAGGCGCTCGAGGGCGAGCTGCTGCTGACCAGCCGCCTGGAGCGGGCGGCGGCCGTGTCGCTCGCCCCCCTCGACCCCGGCCTCGACCTGCCGGCCGCCCTGCACCTCGCGATCGGGCCCTACAGCGTGCGCCGGCCCCGGCGGCGCCGCGCCGCGGCCGCCCGCCGACGCCGCGCAGGTCCTCGAGGACTTCGAGGAGGGGGACGCGGGGCCCCTCCCCGGCGCCCCGCCCGGGACCCACCCAGCGCCCCGGGGCCCGGCCGGCGGCTGCCCAACCGCGCGGTCGCGGCCTTCCGGCTGGCCCTGCCCCGCGGGGAGGCCTCGCGAGCCGAGCTGGAGGTGCGCGGGGCGCGGGCCGGCCGGCGGGCGGGCCTCACGGGGCGGCAGGGGCGGCTGCGGATGGAGGTGCGGGAGGCGGGCGAGGGCGGCGGCCTCCTCGCAGACCCCGTCGAGCTGCAGATCCGAGTCGCCGCGTGACCGCGAACCGCATCGCCCCACTGCCTGGTAGGGAGAAACTCGGCGACTACATGCAGTACAAGCACGCTCGAGCTCGCATCCAACGCTCGCCACAACCCTCAGCCTTGAGACCACTCTCTCGAAGCCATGCATCACGCGCCGGCTGCCGCAGAGTCTGGCGCTGAAATCCCAACTGGGCCATTGCCAACGCTAGCTAGCGCTAGCGCTCCGCTCGCCATCGGCCACGTGCGCTGCAATTTCAATCGCATCGAAATTCAACGACGAACGATCCCTCGCGGGGGCGGAGCGTGCGAGGCTCTCGCCGCCGCGGTCTCTACCCTAGCGGAAAAAAAGAGGAAAAATTCTGAAAGAGGGCGGGGGGCGCTGGCCCCGCGCCTAAAGTACACCTAAAGTACAACAACGAAAGGCCCGGATGCAAGTAAGCTGAGTGTGGGAGGGTTTTCGAAGCAGCGGCGTGTGGCGAGCTACGGGCCGAGTAGATGTGGAAAGTGACAGCGGGCTGCGGGCTCACGGCCTGCAGATCGCGGAGAGGAGCGGGGGCCCCGGGGCTTTCAGGGGGCGACGACGAGGAGGGGCTCGGTGCGGGGCGAGGGGGCCCCTTCCGACTCGGCGCTCTCCGAGGAGGAGGAGGAGAGGGTGAGGGAGGGGCGGGGGCCGGCGGGGGCCCCCGCGGCGCGGCGCTGGCGCTCGTCGTCGAGGCGCTGGCGGCGGCGCTGGGCGGGGAGGAGGCGGGCGGCGGCGGCGGCGAGGAGGAGCTGCGCCACGAGGCAGAGGGTGGGGAGGGAGAGGGGACCGGCGCGGGTGGGGAAGAGGACCCCGACGAGGAGGGGCAGCAGGATGGCGCCCCCGCAGCCCGTCGCCGTGATCAGCGCGCTCTCGCCGGCCGTCACCGGGGCCCCGGCGAGCTTGGCGGGGAGGGCGAGGGTGGTCGGGTACACGACGCTCATGCCGACGCCGGCGCCGGCGGCGGCGAGCCACACCGAGGCGCGCAGTCGGCCCAGCGCGAAGAGGGGCCCCAAGGAGAGAGCCGTCAGCGCGGCGGCGGCGAGGAGGAGGGTAACGGGGCGGCGGGCGACGGCGGGGAGCGGGAGGAGGGGGAGGGCGGCGAGGCGGCCGGCGGATAGTGCGGAGTAGAAGAGGGAGGTGGCGGCGGCGGCGGAGCGGGGCGAGGCCTCGAGCTCCTCGACGTCGAACTCGAAGATCCACGAGCCGAAGCTCGCCTCCGCGCCCTGGTAGAGCGCCAGGCACACCGCCGCCGTCACCACCAGCGCCCGCCGCCCCCGCCCCGCCACCCCCCGCTCCCCGCCTCTCCCGCCCCTGCCGCCGCGCCCTCGGCGGGGGCCGACTCGCCCGAGCTCGACGCGGCGCTCGATGCGTCCACCGCCGCCTCCCCGGCCGCCCGGGCCCCGGCGCCCCCGCAGGGCGGCCCGGGCGTCGAGGGGCGGGGGCGGAGGCCGGCGGGGCCGGGGGCCGGGGCGGCGTCGAGGGCGGCGAGGGGAAGGCGCTCGTCGGCGTGGGCGGCCTCGCGCGCCCGCACCGCGTCCCGCGCAGCCGCGTCCCGCGGGGTCATCGCCCCCGCCCGCGCCGAGCCCGCGCTCGCCTTCTCCCGCGCCCCGGCCTGCTCAAGGTCCCCGAGCTCGGCGGGGGGCGCGGGGCCGGCCGCGGGCCCGGGAGCCGGCGGCGCGAGCGCCGCAACCCCGACCGCGAGCAAGCAGCTCCCCCCGAAGAAGGGGTACGCTGCCCCGGGCGTCGCCAGGAGGGTGTAGAGGATGGGAGAAAGGAGGAGGCCGGCGCCGGCGAGCGCATGCATGCTGCGTGCAGACCGTCAGTCGTCGCGCCTCGTCCTGCGTTAGATGCCATCATGGCGCCGCTCACAGGGACAAGAAGAGGGGCGCGCGGGCGGGCCAGGCGACCCACGCGTACTGCATCAGCGTGTTGCCTCCGAGCCTGTCGTCCCGTCCGACGGTCAGCGGCACGTGCGCAAGGCGGCGGGGGTCCACGGACAGCTGCGCTCCGACGCCGAATCCTGCGGGGGCGGGCGTGAGGGGCGCGGCGCCGGCCTGAGGGGGACGGGGCGGGGCGCGGGACGGGGGCACCGTTGCACGCGAAGAGGGCCACAACGAGGAAGGCTGAGGATGCCCTCGGAACGGCGGCGAGGGTGAGGCCCTGGAGAGGGGGCGGGGAGGCCGTCAGATCCACGCCGCTCACCCCCGAGCTCCACCTCACCCGCGCATTTGCGCGCGCGTCCGATGGTCTCTCTACTCGCACACTATATCTAGGCCAGTCCCGTTATCCTCTAAATTATGTGACTGCGTTGTGGGGTAAACCCGAAGTTTTATTTTTCGCCCCTCACGGCACCTGGAGGAGGCCTGCGGCAGCAACCCACTGGTGGCCCCTGGGGCCCGAGATGGGGCCTGGGAGTGAGAGGCAAGCGACGCTGTCGGCTCGTCAGGAGGCGCCGCGGTTGCCCGAGAGACGGAGGGGCCGGCGCGGGCGCACAGGACGCCGCCGCTCCGCGCGGAGAAGAGTGCTCCAAGGGACGAGATGGAGGCCCCGGTCTGGCGTGCCAGGGCAGGCAGGCTCGCCGGCACGAAAGAGCCCGTCAGGCCGATGAGGAAGAGGCACAGGCCTGCCGTCGCGCTTAGCCGCCAGCGCCGCACGCGGGGAAGAACGGCGTACAGTAGCAGACGGTGCAGGCGGAGGCGTGTGCGAGGGGCGAAAGCGTCAGGTGCGTCGCCGCCAGCCACCGGGGAGCCTTCAGCAGCGGGGCTGCCCGCGCGGAGTCTGCCTCCGGAGTCCGCATGTTCACTTTATGCGCGAGTATGTCTTTCCTCAAGTCCCGCGAGCGCTCAAACTGGCCCGACACCCTCGCAGACTTGAGCGGGCTAAGGGGGATCGGCCCCTCTCGACGGGCCGCCGGCGAGTCTGCTACGGGGCCCAGCGCACGGCCAGCCGGAGTGCCCACATCGCTGCGGTTGCGTGGCGTTGGACGTTGTTGCGGAATGCTTCTTGGCGTGGGAATGCTGTTGGCGGGAGCCGGAATGCTCCTGGGCGTGGGTCCATGGGTTGAACTGGGCGGGCGGGGCGCGGCAGTGATCGTGAGAGGTTGTGTGCTCGCCTTGAAAGCGCCAACCTCCGCGGGATCGCGGATGACAAGGGCGCCGAGTCCCGGCGATTCTTCTCGCGCCATGTGCTCGGCTGTCCGCGCGGCCGCGCGCGCGAGAGAGGTGCAGTTGATGTTTGCTTTCACGGCGCCAAGGCCGCCGCCGGCCGCGGTCGCAGATCCGTGCGGAGGCTGCACTAGTTCCTGCTCAAAGTAACTGCCTGACCACTGTGGTCACGGGGACGGGTCGCTGTGGTTCGGGCAGTTTGATCAGCTCAACGACAGGCGAAGACGCAGCTGACGGGCCACCCTTGTGACCGCCAGCAACAATTGCTTGTAGGGGATACTGCAAACTGAGGAGGGGGGGTGAGGGCTTGGGCCGGTACACTGTGACATGTAGCACATGCGCACTATATATGTGGGCCTTTGTGAAGCGTTGAGCTCTCGAGCTTGCCCCTTCGCTGTCAATGCATTGTTAACCCTCGGAGGTTGCATGAGTCACGCGTCGCGGAGGTTTGGGTGTTATATTGCGATCAGGTACACGCTGCACTAACAGGGGGGCTAGCACTAACCGACGCGGGGAGTAACAGCCGGTGTACCCCTCGGGGGGCCTCCCGGCCTCTAACGATGCTCAGGCTCTAACTGAATGCTGTACCCCCCGCTGTTACTGCCCGAACCTTCCGAACTTGCGTAATTCGGCCTCGCCCTGTACCCAGTGGCTGGTGTCGTCCATCCATTCGCGTACCTCCCTCTGACGCTTGAGTGACTCACGCTGCTCGGGGGTAGGGGAGGGGGGCCTTCGAGGCGGGGTGGGGAAGGGGGTACGGTGGCAAAATTCAGCCACTCGGGGGTATGCCGAATTCGCCGTGAACGATCCTCTGCGGTGTGAAATACCGGTCGCTGCTCACGGCCAAGTGGAAGAACGCGCTCCTGAGCCCGGAGAGGAAGCGTGGTTGCATGAATGGCTGCTGGAGGGACTCGTCGCGCCAGGGGGCTACGAAATCAATGATACGCTGCTGTACCTGCGCGGGCAGGGCAAGGATCTGGCTCTTGCGGTTCGCAAAGGCCGTCCACAGCGCTTGCAGGTCGGCCCAATCGCCGTTCAGATCCCTGCGTTCGCGCCTCAGGTACGATCTCGGGTTCTCTGTCATACCCATCAAGCCCGCGGCCCTGATCATCTCCCTGTCCGGGAGCTCTCGCTCGTCGTGGAATTCGTCTCTAATCCAGCGCACAAGGTAGAGCACGCGCTCCATGAAGTTCTCCGCCGGCGAGCCGCCCCCTGAGGACGTGCGCCTCCCCTCCAGCACTGCGTTCGCATCCTCCAAGTCCACGTTCCGCTGTCGAATCTCCCCGTCCAGGTCGCCGTTGTTGTACAGCACGTCGGACTCGCGTGTTCGCGCCATGCTCGCGGCTCGGTGAGAATTTATACCTGTACCCTACTCGCGGTCGGGGTACCTGTCGCCGGGCATCAGCCTCGCGCGCTTCCGCATCTCCGCCTCCCCGGGTAGCCAGTTCTTCGGGTCGTTGCTCCACTCCTCCCATTCGCGTATGTCCCGTCTGACGTCACGCGGGCGGGGGCGTTTATCGGTGGGGCGGGCGGGGCTGGCAGGGCCTGGCGCGGGGGTTGAGGCCCTGTTCCACGAGTACTCGGGGTACTCTTCCCATCCCAGGGGTACCAGATTCATCGGAATTGGCTCAACTTCGAATTGGGGCTTTTTGACGTGATAATCATAGTTTGTGACATACGCCGTCACAGCCGAGCGCAAGCGCGAGAGGTCGCGCAAATTTACGTCGTCCCATTGCGAGTCCCTTGCCTTCGCGTACCACTCGAGGATTTGCATGCGAATGTGGTCCGGGAGGGTCGAGAGTATGCTGAGCTTGGAGCCCAGGGCGAACCAGATGCGCTTGAACTCGTCGATAATCCTGCCCTCGTCGTGGCTCCGAACGTAAAGGGCCCCGCCAGAGTTGTAATGCGTGTCTAGCCACCCTGCCCGGGCCAGCTCTAGCACCGGCCAGGGTTGGCGCTGTCGATTCGGTCGCGAGGCCTGCTCTACCACCCAGCGTCTAAGGTCCTTGACCTGATCTATGAACTGTGCGATCACGTCCCTGGGCGCTTCCTCTGCATCCGACATTTGCAATTGCACACATCAAGAAATTCTAAACGCTACTGCGAGGCTACGCTATGCATACCGATACAAATTGCGAGACTTTGCAACAGGGGAGCGCAGCGTGGCACGCGGCGCGCCGTGAAAAACTAACTGCATCTAATTTTGCGGCTGCGTGCGGCATAAACCCCTGGAAATCCAGGGCCCGCCTGTGGGCGGAGCTAAGCGGGATAGCGGAGGAAAACAACTTTGACAACCCTGCCCTAACCTACGGGCATGACTATGAGCCCTTCGCGGTCTCTCTCTACAAAACGTTGAACAATAACGTGGACGTGCAACATACTGGATTGCACGAACATAAGGAACTGCCCTTCCTGGCGGGGAGCCCGGACGGGCTAATCGGAAACGATCGCATACTCGAAATAAAATGTCCGTACAAACAAGAACTCTACGACAAGGTTCCTACCTATTACATGACGCAGCTGCAAGGACTTTTAGACATAACGGGCCGCGAGTGGGCCGAACTTTTTTGCTTCACGCCTCTGCGCGTGCGAACGTGGTACGTCAGACGGGACGAGAGGTACATTCAGCTCATGCGGCGGTGCTTACATCTATTTTGGTCGCACGTGAAGGCTGGAACTCCGCCCGAGCCCTACAGCGATCGAATGAAGTCAGAGAACCTCAGCGAGGAGCAGGCGGCGCTGCGCGAGTTTAAGTTGTACGCCCTCCTCTAGTGTCTCGACCCTCTCAGATATTAATTTAAAGATCTGGGAGGGTCGGGACACGTCTCTTGGTCAGACTACTTATGTACGCCCTCCTCTAGTGTCTCGACCCTCTCAGATATTAATTTAAAGATCTGGGAGGGTCGGGACACGTCTCTTGGTCAGACTACTTATGTACGCCCTCCCTCCTCTAGTGTCCGGACCTTTCCAATAATCTATAAAGAAAGTAGGGAGGGTCCGGACACGTCTCTTGGTCGGACTCACCGTAGCTTGGTGTAGCTCAGGCCCAGGCGGGGAAGGCGAGTCTGCAATGAATCAGACCCCACAGGATTTGGTTGAGCTGCTCTTTGCAGGGGGGCAGGAAGGCGGCCGCAGAGGGCTAGGGAGACTAGATCTAATTAGTAATCCCACACCGCGCATGTGCAAGCGACAGAGAACGAAGTGAGTAAATGCAGATCGATGATACGGCAATCATGAGTTGTTCAGAAAAGGTCGGGACACATAGAGAGTGCATGCCCTCACTCTCGTCCGCCCTCGCAATGTCCCGACCCTCCCAGATCTTTAAATTAATATCTCAAAAAGTCGAGACATTCATTGATCATATGCATGACGTCACTTGAATTCGCACGTTCGTATTTACACACTGGCACGCGCATCCCGTTCGCGAAGTCCACACTGTGACATCCGACAATCACACGCGCCTGTGAATGAGAGCATAGCAGTCGGAGAAAACGTTGTAAACCTCTGGGAAGCTTGGCGCCATGCCTGCCCTTGCCTGCTTAGCCTGGCGCTCTACTGCGTCGTCGAGCATGTCTTCCTCCCACGTGATGTAGCGTCGCTTTCGGCTGCCCATTTGCCCTCCGTCCGCGTCGGAGAAAGCGCGTCTCACTCCGAGGTACTTCTCCAGCAGGTACTTGATGACTTGCCAAGACTGCTGCGAGAGCCGCTTCTTCTCACCGTCCGCTGCATCGAAGCGGGGCGCGCGCTCGTCCAGACTCTGCAGAGCCGCGTACGCCTCCCGACCCTCCGGCGACGCCAGGGCCGCGTAGGCTTCGTCCGACCACAGAGCACGCCCCGCGAGCTTTCCATACCCCGCCAGCCGAAGAGTTTCTTGAACAGCGCGACGACCTTCGATACCTTGAGGCGCTCAGCAGTAGGCACGATCTCGGCAACGTCCGCGCCATGCTTCAGCACCAGCGTGACCACGGCAGTGAGCGGGATGGAGTAGAACGAATCCCACATCCAGGCGACGTCTCCTTCGGTCAGCTCGCTCGGATCCTTGGCCAGGAACGCGGCGATCGACGTGCGAGCAAGCGAAGCAACCTTCTCGATGTCCAGCTTAGCGAGAGACTCGCGGGACTGCCTCCAGGCCAGCACCGTGCTCCACAGATCGACGGGCTCCAGCGCGCCCGCCTCCAGCACGCTCCTGATCTCGCGCAGCCGCTGCTCCTTCTCCTGCTTCGGTCCGCTCGGGTTTTGATCCTCCGTGACTTGCACGTTCATCAGCGCGCAGGTCGACATCAGCCGCAGGCGCGCTGCCACTGCGAGGCGCCGAGTGGCATGCCGGCGCGGCGGCTCCCGCGGTGGCTAGCCTTCAGGTCCAGGTAGCGCTGCATGTCGTCCGAGCTCTCGTCGTCGTCGCTCTCACGCCAGTGCGCAGCCGCCGCGCCGACCGCAACCGAGGGCGTCCGGTTCTTGCGCACGGCGACGAGCAGGTGCTCCCCGTCGGGCGTGCTGCGTTTGCGCAGCCTTCTGACTCGAAACAGCAGCTGCACGATGTCGTCCGCCTCCAGCTGCGCGGGCTCTGCCTGGAACACGCCGTAGACCTTGTCAAAGTGCGCGTCCGAAAAGTCCACGCCTGCCCCGAGCGCGGAAGTTGCGATGAGCACGTCGCAGGCCTTGTACGCGCCCTCCTCAGACACATCGATCGACACGATGCGCACTGGGCCGTCGTTCGTGAAGCGCACGCTCTTCTCCTTGGCCTGCCCAACGATGAGCCCGATCGTGAACGGTGCGCCGCTGCCGTCCTCGGGCCCTGCCTCGAGCTGAGTCACGTACTGAGCGCCGCCCAGGCTGAGCTGCTCCAGCGCCTGCTTCGCAATCTTCTCCTGCATCTCGATCGCCTTGGCCGGCGTCTCTGCAATGATCATCGCCCGGCAGCGCCCCGGTCTGCACAGCGCCATGATGTCCGCCTCGACGTGCGCCGGGCTGTCTGACACGCGCATCTTCCAGTCGCAGGTGCGATGCGAGTTGTACAGGAGCCCCAGGCGCGCCCCGACCTCCTGCGCCGACTCTGCCAGGTACGCGAGATCGACCGACCGAACGAAGCCGTCCATCGCCACGATGCGCGATGCCTTCATCACGCCGCGCCATAGGCCCACGCAGCGCGCGTTTCGAGGCACTGACCGCATACCTAGGTGCAGGCCGGTGGCTCGAGGGTGCCGCTCGAGGTGAGGTGCTTCGTGAGGGAGGAGAGCTCGTCCAGCACGACCAGTAGCGGCGCCGTCGACCAGCCCTCCCAGTCCTCGAGCACCTTGTGCAGCGAGTCCCATGTGATGACGACGCACCTGCACTCCTCATGGCGGAAGCCCCACTTGCCATGCGATCCCTTTGAGCTCTCCGGTGGCTTCTTGATGTCCATGTAAAGCACGGCGTCCTTTGACAACTCCGCAGCATCAATGCGACGCTTGAGGTCGCGGGAGAAGGCCCGGCGGCAAGTCACGAGGATCACTCGCCAGCCGCCTGCAAGGGCCGGGTCCAGGTACGCATCGATCAGCGCCTGCGTCTTCCCCGTGTTGAGTCCCGAGCAGATGACGTCGACCTGCGGCTGAGCGGATCTCGGGTTCTGCTCCAGCGCCCGAATGCGGAGGTAAGGATCTTGCACGAGAGGTGGCGTTCATCCACTGCATTGACGCAAGCCTCCAGGCCCGTCGACTCGAGCGCGATCAGGAGGGAGGGGAGGGCAATGTCGAAGGCGACAGGCTGCGAGGGATCGGTCACATAGCGGGTCTGTGCCACGCTGCCCGACTCCCCTCCGGTCCCTCCCCCTCGAGCTCGACTTCAATACCGTGCGCCTGGATGGAGATTCGAGCCGCCGGCGCCCCCGGCTGACTCCCGCCCAGGACGAGGGTGATGGACCCGTCGGGCTCGACTCCAAGGTGCTGAACGCGGCGGGCGTCGTGCAGGCCAAGGTCCGCGCGCAGCTCTGCCCCGCCTTCCAGATCTCGTCCCTCACCGCCTTGTTCTTGCGCAGGCGGTCCAGGAGCCGCTCCAAGGCCGGCAGGCTTGGGCTCGAATCCAGGAGAGCGCCCGGCTCCGGGATGGGCTTAGCGCGGGGCGCCGAGCTTCTGGATGGAGTGGGGAGGAGCTCCGCTCGCGGCCCGGGCGCCGGCCCCCGCAGAACGTAGCCCCCGTGCCATCCACACCGAGCTCCAGGCCGCTCGAGCTCCCAAAGAACCATGCCATGAGATCGCAAGCCTCCGGGCTCTGTAGGACGTAGGCAGCCTTGAATCCATTATCCAAGGGGCGAGAGAAAGTGAAGCCTCCGAACTTGGTTGCAAAGGCGCAGGCTGCCGCGGTGCTCGTCTCATCCTCGGCACCCGAGAAGTGGCTGGGGTGATGCAGGGCGGGTGGAAGACGCAGAAAGCCGTCCCCAGGGTCGGGCTGCAGGCCTTCTGGACTTCGACGAGAGGGAATCGAACGAAAAAGCTGCACTCCTGCTCGCTCAGATCTATCTGCTGTACCCCGGGCCCGGGCATACGGGCCAGGAAGGCGTCGACGTCGAGAGACACGCGTCCGGTTGCCATGGTCGTCTCTCTATAGCTAGGCTTGGAAAATTCTAGATCTACTAGGCTAGTCAACGTCTGTTGGCTAGCTATAGTCGACGTCTGGACTGCTGTCTCGACCTTCTGAGATATTAATTTAAAGATCTGGGAGGGTCGGGACAGGCTTTGGTCCGACCTTAAGCGCTCAACTAGACCCGGTTGACACCGTCTTGATCTCTCCTTCTTGGCGCAGCGGACGATGTGACGCGCAGACCGTCGGCCGGCGGACGGGGAGGCGCGCGCGTAGAACTTCGGAAGCGCTAGCCCTTGCTTGACCGAAGCTTAGAAAGTTTTGAGCGCACGTGAATGCGACACGTGTAGAGAGAAGGCAGAGCGCGCCGGAGCTAGCTTGCGCGGCCGAGCGCTCGACCGCCTTTGCTCCTAAGCTCAGAAAGTTTTGGGCTCACGCGGTTGCTCCACGTGTTTCGACTCAAAACACAGTACCCCAACCCGAAAAAAAGCGCCCGGGCAGCGCATCTCGCAGCGCCCGGGCCCAGCGCTCCTTGCAGCACTTGCCAGAGGCACTAGCTTGCATTCCGCTCAGCCCGGAGAGCCGCCGCCTCGCTCCTTTCGATTCGGAGGTGCGCCTCACTTCGCAACCTCTTTCTCCGCACCACGGCTAGCTCCGGACCTCAGATTTTGGGCGCTGGAAAGCTCTCTCGACGCCGCACTCACGCCGCCACGCGCAGGGTCGCTCGCGCCGGCCGCGGACCTTCGAAAGCTCGATGGCGCCCGAGCCGGAGCACTCCGCCGCATCCCGCAGGTGCCAGCTCGCTCTCTTGCCGCTCTATCCCTTGCATTTAGCACCTAGAACATGCCCCGCAACCTCGCGCTCGATTCGCCCGCGTCCGCTGACATTTGGTCTCTGAGCAGGTGCCGAGATTGGCCGCCGCGCCTTCCGCAACTCGAGCCGACGTTCGCGGCGACTTGCGCACGCTTCTAGATCTCGTTCTCAAGCCCGCGCATCGATTCGGCGGCTCCGGCTCGCCTCCCCGCGCCTCCAGCCCCGCGCCCCACACCCGTTCTTGTCCTAGCTAAGCCCTCCCTTGTCCGCGGCCAGTCGCGGGCTACGCGCATCGCGGATAGCATCAGTGGAGCTACGTTTCAGCGCTGGACGCAGGCCCGCCCGCCCAATCCCTCCCACCTCCCGCTCGCAGCACGCTCACTGGGCCGCAGGCAGCTTCGCGGGGAGCCGCTGGATTCGAAGCCGCGCACCTTCCCCGCCCGTCCCGACGTCGTACGCGCTAACGTCGCCCGCGCCGCAGGTGGCCGCCAGGCCTCCTGCATCCAGGCCTTCGAGCCGGTGTGGCTGCGGGAGAAGCGCCTCGCCTTCTGGCAGGAGACGGCCTCCTGCCCCTCACCCGCTTCATCATCACCCACTGCGTCGTCGACCCCACCACCTTCCTCGTCGGCTCGGAGACGGAGGGCTGGATGACGAGCGTCGCGGGCATCGTCGAGTACATCGCGCGCACGGAGGGCCCGGACACCTCCGCCGCCGTCGGCGCTGACATCGAGAACGGCCGGCTGGACGAGACCCTCGCCGGCTTCGGCTCCTCGTGCCGCCTCTACTCCTACAAGCTCGGCGGCGTCTGGCAGACCTACATCCGCGGCATCGTCCCCAAGGCCCCGCTCTCCCTCGGCGAGAGCCAGCCGGCGCTGGAGGCGATCGCGATCCCCGTCGCCCAGTTCAAGGACCCGGTGGCCGACGTCGGGCCCTTCCTCGTCAAGCCCACACCAAGGGCAAGGGCAAGCGCACCCGCAACTCGGCGCCGGCCTTCCTCCCGCCCCAGCCCCCGCCACGGCCCCCAGCAGCGCCCCGGCCAGCAGCGCATCGACGAGATGCTGCCGCGCCAGGTCCGGCCCCGCGTACCCCCCGCCTTCCCTCCCGTACCCCCCTCCCCCCGCCCCCCTCCTGATCCAAGGCAGGGTACCCGACGAACGGCGGCGCGGGCCGAGCGGCTACGGGAGCTCGGCCTCCTCCGCGAGCGCCGACGGCCCCAGCCCCTCCCCGGCCCCGGCGCCGTCCTCACCGCGATCCAGGGCTTCGGGGCCAGCAGGAGGCCGAGCGGCGGGCGCTGGCGGCGCGCCAGGCGCGCGAGGCGGAGGAGCGGCGCCAGGCCCTCTGGGCCCAGCGCCTGCAGGCCACCATCGCCTTCCGCGCCGAGCTGGACTCCGGCTTCCGCGCCGGCCAGATCGCCGGGGCGGAGGCCTCGGAGCGCTGGCGGGCGTTCGAGGCGGAGTCGGCGGGGCTGGCGAAGGGCCTCGGCTACAGCTACCGGCGCGTGCCCGTGCTCAAGGACTACGCGTCGGCCGCGGCGCGGGAGGCCTCGCGGGCGGAGATCGACGCGGCGGAGGAGCAGGCGGCGCGCGAGGAGGCCGAGGACAACGCGCGCTTCCGGCACCTGCACCACTGAGGCCCCGAGGCGGTATTTTTTCTCAACCCTCCCTCAATTCGGTCCCGCGATGGCCTTCGAAGCTTATCCTGCCCACTACTCGCTAGGAGCGCTGGCCGCGACCCTCACCTGGCTCCTCGGCGGCACCCCCACGGCCTCGGCGGTCATAGGCGTGGGCTTCGGCTACGCCGCCAAGTCCCTCTACGCCCCCGGCGGCGCCTCGCAGGCGGCGGCCGGCATGCGCCCCGCCGGGCGCTAACTTTTCAAAGTTCATTCTCCCCTCCCCCTTTTCCGAGTTCCGAGTCCGTTGGCGTTCCCTTTTAAATTTTCTTCATTCTCGTTACACGTTCGAAGATGTCGAGCGCGGTAGAGAAGCTGCTGTGCACCGTGTTCAAATCGGATTCGCGATGCAGCAAGATCGGCGAGGCGGCGAGGGCTAAGGGCGGGGCGGCGGCGGAGGGGCCCAGGGTGAAGGCGGCGGATCCCGCGCCGCCGTCGCTGAAAACGATCAAGGGGGCGGGCAAGGGCAGGAGCGTGGGGGCGCTGCCCCTCGTGGCGATCGCGCCGGGGCAGAGGGAGGCGGCGCACGCGGCGACGGCGGCGCTGGCCGCGCGGCGGCAGGCGGAGGCCTACCCGTGCCTGGGCCGGGGCTGCACCCGCCGGCCGGCCGCCCCTACGCCGTGAGCGCCTACTTCGACGAGGCCAACCGGCTGAGCTGCCAGGAGCTGTGCGACAACCGCATGCGGCGCGCCGTGGACGGGCACCTGCCGCTGCTGGTGGCGCTGGGCGGCTCGCTCCTGATGGTCTGGTACCTGCGCGGCCTGGTCATTTAGATAGTTTTTCGAAGTCTAGGTCAAAGATGGGCTGGGTGGACGCCGTGCTGACCAAGGTCTTCGGACCGAAGAGCGCGCAGCCGCCGCCGAGCTTCAACCTGGCCGCGGCGATCAGCACGACGATCGAGCGCAAGAACAACGAGCTCATCCTAAAGAACGACGGCAAGCTTCCCTGGGCCGACGTGGCCGCGGGCGCACTCGGCAGCACGCTGACGGGAATCGATCGGACGGGCGCCGCGGGCGTGAAGGTCGGGCAGGCGGTTGCGGCCGTGCCGGAGCTTGCGATGAAGGGCTGGCACTACGCCAAGATCGCCGCCGGCGTCGCCGCCGTGCTCCTTGCGATCTGGCTCGCGTGGCAGCTGCGCGGCGCCTACCAGGGCGCGCGCCTGCAGAGCGCCCAGCTCGACTATTTTCTAAAGGCTAGGTAAAGCGAGCGAACCATGCGCGGCGGCTCTTCCCCCCGTGTTTCCTTCGCTGAGAACCCGGTGGCGAACGCAGTCGCCCTACCCCCTGGAGCCCGGAGTGAAGCTGGAGCGTGCGAACGCAGTCTCCGTCAAGAAGGCCAAGCGCACGCTGGCGCTGGAAGTCCCGGTCGCGGAGGATACGGAGAAGGTTGCATTCAACAAGCGCAAGACGTACAAGGCGATACGCGAGGGACAGCTGCTGCCCACGGACTCGGTTCCCGGGCTGCCGGGCACCACGGCCGGCGAGCTCCTAGTGCGCAACCTGCGCCTGCAGTACGTCTCCCGCCTCCGCCGCTCCAAGGCCAAGAAGGCGCGCCTGGACTCGGGCGATAGCAGCTCTAGCTCGTAGGGCTCTGTACTGTTGTATTCAATGCCTTTACCAGTTCCTGTTCCTATCCCAGAGCACGACTCGGGTGAAGGGCACGGTCATAGCGAACATGAACTCGGCGAACTTTGCAAAGTTCATCAGGGTTCCCAGGCGGGGATCCTCCCAGTAGATCGCCTCGCGCAGCGCCTCGTAGACGCGCATGAGGGAGCGCTCGTTCTCCGTCGCGAAGGCGTCGCCGGGCTCGTCGGGTCGGATCCGTGAGCTCGGAGTACTCGTCCGAGCTGCCCGCGCTCTCGGCACCTGCGGCGGGGTCGGGCGAGGGTCGGGCATTCTTTGCTGGTAGAAGGGTTAGAAGAGGGACCAGAAAATCACTAGCAATCACGGGCGCCGGAACTCCATCGAGTCGCCGCGCCAGTACTTGTTGCCGGAGGCGAGCAGCTTCATCGGCTCGCCCGTCGAATCGTGCTTCCAGGCCTCGCCGTCCCAGAGGGCCGTGCCGCCGTCCTCTAGCTTGAGGCGGTGGCCCGGCTCGAGCCGGTTGCCGTCGAGCATGCGGCCGGCCATGAGCGCCAGGTCCCACTCGGTGAGGTTGCGCTGCTCTGCGGGGGTGAGGCCGCGCTCGACGCGCTCGGGCTGGCGCGCCTCGCGCTCCATGCGGCTGAGGCCTACCAGGAAGAAGATGGGCAACGCAAAGGCCATGAGATCTAGCAGGGCCTCCATTGGGCAAGACTTAGAAAAGGTTCCGGACCAGGCCGAGAGCTGCGGGCCCAGGCGCCGGGCGGCGTAGTAGAGCGCGGCCGCCGCCGCCGCAAGGATCAGAAGGCGCGGCGGGCCGCGCGCCGGCTCCTCCAGGGTCAGGTCCACGGTCTCCGGCCGCGCGCCGGAGCCGCCAGGATCTCGGGCTCGGAGCAGAGGGACTTGGGCCCGCGGCGGCGGCGCTGCTTGGGCGCCGAGGCGGCGGCGGTGAGAAGGTCCTCAGGCTCCTGCTTGATACCTGCGCAATCGGTGAAGTCCATGCTTGCTGGTACCTTGGAAAATTGTGGGAGGCGTCCGGAGTGTGCGAACGTAGCTCCAATGGGATTTGCGTCATTTACGTCCGCGTCATTTACGTCACGGAGTTTGCCGGCGACTCGGGACTCGGGCCCAACTTCTCCCGGTAAGTTCGAGACTTGAACTCGGCGGGGTACCCCCCGGTGTCCTAGTGTCCTAGTGTCCTAGTGCTACTAGCTAGGTGGTATCGATATCTAGCTAGCTAGCGCTAGCGCTTGCTTAATTAATTAACCTGAAGGGTCGCGTCATTTACGTCAGCGTCATTTACGTCACGGAGTTTGCCGGCGACTCGGGACTCGGGCCCAACTTCTCCCGGTAAGTTCGTCACGACCAGTAGCTACTAGTACCGCTAGTACTACGTAGTACTACTTAGTACTACTTGGTACTACTTAGTACTACTAGCTTAGTACTAGTAGCCACCGATACTGGTACAGCTTTTATAGATTTAAGCATTCATTCAATGTGAATAACGATAATAGTAATAATAATAACGATAAGTAATAGGGATACCCTATTTTTCCAAGTCTCGAACTTACCGGGAGAAGTTGGGCCCGAGTCCCGAGTCGCCGGCAAACTCCGTGACGTAAATGACGCTGACGTAAATGACGCGACCTTCGGTAACCTCCGCAACCCTTCAGGTAAATGTCAGGTAACTTCAGTTGAGTTAATTAAGCAAGCGCTAGCTAGCTAGATATCACAGCTCTACCTTGCCCAAGTTGATGGTATCTAGCAGGGCCTGCTCCTCCAAGTCTGCACCGCCGCCGCCGCCCAGCGCTAGCGCTAGCTCGATACCGCCTCCGGCCTTGATCTCCCTTGGCTCCAGCCACCTGAGGGGCTCAGGCCACCTCCTCCTGGTGAAGCCGGTATCGTTGCTCTTGTCCAGCTTGAGGTAGCGGTAGGGCGCCGGCGCCGGCCAGTCCGGCCTGTGGCCGCTTGCCTCCTTGGCTATGTCCTTGGGCCTACGCGGTCGCAGGTCCGCCTTGGCCTTCGCCCTCTGCAAGGGCCCAGCGCCTTGAACTTCGGTGCCTTGGTCGCCGGCAGGGCCTTCGGCTGGGGCTTCACCGCCTTCGGCTGCTGAGGCCTTAGCTGCTTCGATTTCGGCATACTTCTTGCTCATAAATGAGAAAAGCGCCTCGAAGTCGGCCTTTATCTCCTCCTTGGTCCAGGATGTCACCTGATCCGGGTCACCTGAGAACGGCGCATCGAACGCCACGTGGAGCGATTTGCAGGCCTGAGCTATCATTGGCTCGGGCCAGGCCAGCTCGATCAGCTGAAGGTAGATGTTCAGGGCCTTGTCGAGCTTGGCGCCCTGAGAGACTAGCTGGGAGATAGCGGGCTCCATGGTACAGCAGAGCTTTAGAAAATGGCGCCAAGTCCAAGTCCTTTTTTACGGGCGAGGCCTGGGCCGGGGCCAGGGCCGAGTCCAACTCCGTGACGTAAATGACGCTGACGTAAATGACGCGGACGTAAATGACGCCGAATTTTCAAGTTGCCCTCACCTGAAACTCAGCTGAGCGCTCACCTGACCCTCACCTGAACGGCCTCAAAACCGCAGCCCCGCCGCGCCCTCTCCTCACACTTCAAAGCCAAGAGAAATCAAGAATGTGCATCCCACGTACTTCACCTGCTGTCTCACCTTCGGCATCTTCGCATACGTCATATACGACGATGAGTTCGACCGAAACACGTTCTACTTCTGCAAGCTCCTTCGCGACATTTCGTCGGAGCACCGCAAGGGCGATGAGTATGATTGGATTCAACTGCTCCCCCTCAAGAACGAGATCGTACTGTGGAGAGAGAAGTGCATTGTAGGCAGGTTCAAGATTAGCTCGATTCGTGTAGCCGTCGTAGAGGATCTGATGGTGAATTGAACACGTGTTTTACCTGAATCACCTGAGCGCTCACCCGAGGTCAGCTGAAGTCGGGTGGGGCGCCCTTAAATATTTTCTAGCGCTAGGCTGAAGCACACTCTAAGCTAACGCAAACATGGCCACCGTCCGCAACGCCAACGAGATCGACCCGCCAAGCTCGCCTTCGAGATCGACGCCACCGCCGCATCAAGGCCAAGTACGACGGCCTGCAGGGCCTCATGATGTACGCGCCGCCCATGGTCACGATCAACCCGTGCATCAACACAGAGCAAGGCAAGGCGTGGAGCGACGAGAAGAAGGCCTTCGTCATGGAAGAAAACGGCGGATTTTACACGCTGGACCTCACCGATCTCAGCGCCGTCGACGGCCAGACGAACCCAGCCGCGGACGAGTTCCTCAAGCTGCTGGAGGCCCTGGACGCGAAATTCTGCGAGTTCGTGCAGCAGAACCAGGCCAAGCTCAAGGTCTCGCCCGGCCGCTCCCTCTCCAAGGATCAGATCTCGGTGCTGCAGACCCCCAGCGTGCGCATCAAGGTCGACAAGGAGTCGGGCCAGGCCTTCTACAAGTACCTCAACATGCGCATCCGCACCCAGACGATGGCGGGCAAGCGCAAGACCGTGCCCGTCGTCGACATGTCCAACTACCTCATCACCGAGCGCGCCACCATCGGCACCGGAGACCTGGTGGCGGCGCTCATTAAAATCGACACCGCCTACGCCATCCCCGAGGGCAAGTTCGGCCTCAAGTGGTCCTTCCTCGCCGTGCAGCAGTGCAAGGTCGGCGCCTTTCGCTTCGCCGGGCGCGCCCCCGAGCTGGCCTTCAAGCCCTACGACAACGAGGCCGATTTCGAGCCCTACCTAAACCCCGAGTCTATGTACGCAGCCCCCATGCAGTAGCTCGGACGAATAAATTGTGAATTTTTGGTGCAATTGATTACACGCGTTTACACTCAAAGGCCGTTGAACTTGCCGCCCACCGCCCTGGGCTCCGCCGCCGTCGAGGCCGCCGCCTCCGTCACCTCCTTCATTACCTCCGGGTTCGCGTTCGCCGCGTGCACCGCCAGCACCGTCTGCACCAGGCCATCCCCAGGCGCGCCTCGGGCCCCAGGGTCACGTAGCGCGAGTACTTGATCACCAGCTCCTCTAAGATCGGCTGCACCTGGTCCATCGAAGAGAGCGTCGCCTGCCCGAGCCCGTCGAGCTTCAGGCCGATCGGATCGTACGCCTTGTTCAGGTGCTCCAGCGAGTGCATGCCGCGATCAGAAAGAGGCGCGCCGCCTCCAGCGAACCCCGCGTGCTCAGCTCGCGCTGAATCTCCTCGTACTCTTCCTTCAGCTCGTCCAGCGGCGTGGCCAGCTCAGCTTCTTCGTGGACGTAAGCTCGCCCCCGAACGAGCGCGTACTGCGCATCTGTCGCAGGACCTGCTTCTTCTCGTCCACGTCCACCTGCGCCTCGTCCCGCGGCCGCTCCTGCAGGTCGATTCCCAGCGCCTTTTTCACGCTCTGCTCCTTCTTCTTCGTCATTTCGATGTGCTCCTGCACGCTGAAGCCCGCGCCCTTGCTCGGCGCCGTCGGCGGCACCGCGGGCCCGTCGCCCGGCAGCGCCATCCTGTCGGCCTTCGCGCCTTCTCCCCCTTTTCCTTGCCTCCTTCGCGGGCGGCCTTCTTCCGGGCTGCGGGATTCCACGGGTTCGGCCCGTCCACGGCCAGCGCCTCGAAGCCAAGCATCGCCGAGGGGTCCATCCTTTACGCTGCCCTTAGAAATATTTTTCACTCGAGGTCAGCTCGACGAAGAGCTCGATGTAAAGCAGAGCTTCTCGCGCAGCTCGGGCCCGCTGCGTAGAAGAGCGAGCGCACGCCGAGGCGTACTCTGCGGCAGCCTCTCGAAAACCGAGTCGTCCTTCGCCTTGATCAATTCCGCCTCCGCGTTGATGTGCCTGACAGAACGATGACCGCGTGGCCCGATGCCGCGCAGCGACTGATCTGCGCCCGCACCCCGGCTCCTTGGCTCCGGCTCCAGCAGGTCGAGAAGCGGCCCAGCGCGCCTCGATTTGCTCGCCCAGCGTCGCCTCCGTCGCAGCCATGCTACGCGTGCTTCAGAAATTAGCGTCCGCGCTGCCGCTGCGCTGCGCTGCCG
>QPMI01000112.1:0-59637 GCA_004431415.1 Cyanophora paradoxa
TTGCTGTCATGATCACCTCCAAAAGAAAGATCTAAATCCGCTGTACAACAATGCGACTGTAGGCGAGCATGCGAATGGAAGTGACGCAGCAACTCAAACACTCCTGCAAGACATGAGGCCATTATCAGAGGTCTCGGCAAATAATTAGGGATATTCTCTACGGGGCAGTATCCTGTCCGAAAATGGGGAAGTACCTATTAGTGCCGTAGTACTCCGCATAGGTATTCTGCCTTGCGATAGCATCGGTTCTTCTGCATAGAGAATGCATTTATAAATACCGAATTTTGTAGCTCTCACCAAGAACTGGTAGTCTTCAAGGCCGAAATTTACACCATGATAAGCGATCCCGAAATTATCATATGGAGTAATCACCACAGCAATGTTTGGGGTTCCACCCTCTACTTGACAAACAGCGTAGACGTCTGGAGGGATATCAACAACCACCTTGTAGTGGTCACCAATTTCCACAAGAGAATCAACTACTGATGTCTGCTCATTAACAACGATTGGGAAGATCTTTATAATATATGGTGCATTCATACTTGGCAAATAGGTTCGAATTCTCGTGTTAGGATCAATAGGGTTTGGTTGATCATTAACAAAGAGAGGAGCACCAACAGCAGCTCCACCAACCCGCAAACCATCACCAATATATGCTCCCCCGTCTTGCAGTTAATAGCTCCTGACCTAGACTCGAAGAATAAGTCGAAAGAGGGGCGCCATAACTGTCTGGATCACCATAAATGGGCACTAAAATTCGCATTAGTTACAAGTAATTTCGTGGTCTTAACTATACCATTATTTTTATCGCACCTGAGTTCCTGCAATCTCAGTTTATGGGTGGAACCGAAGGTGTTCATCGTAGGTTGAACCTCTGTTGATTGCAGACCTTCTACATCATCGAAAGTAGCATGCTGCAGAACGTGGTTAGCTGGTGCAGCTAATGAAAGCTGTGCTGTAACAATACGCTCAATTGGAGGTGGTTCAGGCCATTTATATAAACATATATATATATTTTAGGGAGTGGGGTCATCGATCACATCTGGTTCCTGGTAAAACCCTGATACTGAAAGAGTATCAGGAGTAACACCTCTGAGAACTGAAACAGCTGCTATATCTGTTCTCAAACCGATAATTGTTATAGTATATTTGCCAATGTCTGTAACAAACAAATCGTAAGTGAAATTATTGTTATAACACAGAAGCCTGTGCCGAAATGATCATATCCTGCACACTGAAATAGTACCTGTGACCTGGCTGGTTGTTGTTGCTCTACATAAAGAGAGCATGGCGTTTGGAATGGCGAGACCTCTCATTACTCTTTTGGTTCCTTCAATTAGTTCAGAGGTTGCAAGTGTAACTGTATAACCTACGTAAATTGAACAAATGGTTGCTGTGCAACAGGTGTATATAATCTAATACGCTGTGGATTCTCTACATTTTGATCGAGAGTATCAGGGACATCATTAAACGAAACAGATGAAGAGAGTTGACCGGATACACGGCAACCTCCACCAATAAAAGCACCGCCTGAACGAATTGTAGCAGCAGCAGTGTTTTTATCGAAATCAAGAGCTTTCAGATTTACACTGTAAGCATCAGGGCCTCCATTGGTAGTTGAAAGAAGTTGCATTAGTCACAAGAAGTCGAGTTGTTTTAACCACACCTGAGTTTTTGTCGGCTCGAAGTTCTTTAACTCGAATAATCGAATTCTTATCAAAGGAGTTACCATTGGAATTGGTCTCTCTGTGGATTCTAATCCACGAACCTCATCATTTACTTCATGCTGGCGAAAGTGCATAGCAGGGGATCCAAGGAATATATTGGAAGTTGAACTCGATTATATTCACCCATTGCTTCTTTTACTAAGAAGGAAAGAAAAATAAACGACTTTCAAGAAGGACATGCAAGATACATGCCTTTCTTATGCATGATCTATGAAAAATAACAATAACCCATCTCTCATTCTTCGAATTCGAGTTCTTTACATAGGAGCACTCACAGGAATTTCGCTTGCCTTTCGAACAGTCCCCCTTGCAAACGCTTGCTCTACAATCGCTTCCTTTGTGAGTGGAATCGGAATTCCAGCGGCAATACACGATTTAACTTCTTTGTCCACAATCTCATCAATCGCAATTCTCGCCCGATTATGAGCAGCATTATCGATCCAATCCTGAACAGAGTAGGCACAGTATTCCATTCCCAGTTTTTCAGTATCAGTTAGAACCACTTGGTAGATGTTCGACATTTATTATAGCAAACATTTTATTATACTGCATAAATTAATGCAACACAGAAACTCTGTTGACTTGCGATAATTGATGCTGTCCCTTGGGACACAGCAACATCAAAGTAATCGCCCGAATTGGCTTTAAATGTTGCACAAGGGCTTCCTCCTTGTGTTGAAGTTGTTTTTATACTCAAAGACTTAAAAATGTAGATGAACCGTTGTGTCGACACACAACATCACAGGTAGATGAATCAGCATATGCACCAAAAGATACAACATACATCCCAGCCACAGGGCATGTGAAAATACCAGTAGCTGAATTATAGCATCCCCAACATTGTAGTAAATGTTTGCCCATTTGATCACCTGACCAGCTGTATAAGCAGTAGATGTTGCATGATAAACACGACATGATGGGTAAAAATTAGCCTTCAAATATTTAGTATCCGCCAAACTGAGACCAGAAGTTGTGATGGTGGCTATCGTTGTATTATTTCGCTTCAAAACTATATCAGAATCTGCTCCTGAATCGACAGAAGTTGTTTTCACTCCACCATTTCCTGTCAAGAGACCTGAAAACGTCCCAGTGGTTGCACTCACAGCCCCATAAGAAGTCGCTGTCACTGTCCCATTCACACTCAGTCCAGTCCCAATCCATGCCCCACCACTGTAAACTTGAAAAGCCGCCGAATTCCTATCAGCCGGATTAAAAGCCGTTTTGGAATCCTGTTGACCTTCATATAGATTTTCTTTGGTGACCAGCCCGAAGAGATTGCGGGTCGATTAGATACGATCATTTGAGTAGCTTTAACGACTCCATCAGCCTTGTCAGCTCGGAGTTCTTTGACTCTGAGTATGCTTTGGTCATTAAAAGAATCGGTTTTCGCTGTCTCAGTCGAAGGGTGGCTTGGAGATAAATCATAAACAGTGTGTTGGACATTGTGGACAGCACTTGCACTCAAAGAAAACACAGGCGTGAATACAGTTGTCATCTTTAAATTGCTCTTTATAATTACGTGAGAATATTATTGTTTTGGAGAGGTCGACAGCAATCCAATGGAGTTTAAGGGTTCTTTCGTTTTGGGGCACATTCGTATAATTGATGTCCGAGTAACAAGTAAATATAGCAATCCAAGTGAATTTATTTTTGAAACCAACACGGTTCCCACTCACAAATTCAGCGGAGATATATATGCTGTTTGTAAAATTGACACTTGTTAAGATAATATCATTTTCGAGAGTAGCATTAACTATTGGATCACTATTATATGGGGTAGAAATGTAACGGTTCCCGATACTGTGGTAAAATCCCTTTGTAATAGACTCCGGCAGGAATGACTACATTCGCTGTCCCCTGTTGCACATATGCATTTGCATTCACATAATTACCGAAATTCGTAAGCAACTCTATGCTGTGATTGTGAGTAGGTGGCGAAGTGGTGTGTTAATTAAATCGTCATAGTTCCCGCTTGTAGCCACAGCATGCAAGTTTGGTGTATTAACGAGATCATTATAGTTTCCACTTGTAGCCACAGCATGCAAGGTCGGTGCAGTAGGGGTGTTAGTTAAATCATTGTAGTCACCACTTGTAGCCACAGCATGCAAATTCGGTTTAGTAAATAGTCTATCCCATGTCCCATTGAAAGGGAGTGTAGATTCTGATATAATTACACTTTGATCAATCCAACGAGGTATATAAGTGGTGAAATCGGGAATTCTTGATAAATCATAGTAATCACCTGTGAATGCTACACTACTCCAAGTTGGCTTCTCCGTAATATCAGTCCATTTACCACTAATCCTGCCGGGACATCTGTGAGTTCTTTGTAGCTCACCTTTTGCTTTGGTATGGAGAGTTCAATGGGCGAAAATGCACCTGAAAGGTATTCTCAGAAGAGAAATACATGAGATTATGGCTGTTTGGGAACACATCTACAAGATTAAAGGTGAAATTCGTTGGTAATTCGACTCTACTAATTGGAGTGTTTGCATCTAATATATATTCAGCACCTGGGTGAACAACAGGAAATGTCTGAGCATTTGGAGTATCAACAAGGAAATTCGGAGCATGAACATCACCTGTGACAGTTCCACCAGTGAGAGGAAGGTAAGCACCCTCCACAGCAATTCCTGCGATGATTGTTGCTCCATTGTCTCTCAGATAATCCTCTGTTACCACTCTTGATATGGTCTCATTGTGAATATTCTTTGCTGCTGCCCTCTGATTAATTTCTAAAACTCCCTCACCAACTCCACCATTATAATTCGTTTTAATCCATGCAACCTCGCATTGTTTATAGTCATCTCGGTTCCCAAAAGTGCATCTGGTAACAATCTCTCTCTGCTGAATATTAATTTCGGTCTTGATGAATCTAAATCACTCACATCAGTAACATTAATTTGGATTGCTGCGTTTTTATCATCATAGTTTGCTGGATCAGATGGTAGAGAGATCAATCCTCCTGTCATTGGGATGTCATCTGCATAGTAGCTGGTAAGATAGATACCTGGTTTGGTGTCTTTAATTTCAATACCACCACCAAGTCCCAATATTCCATTTCTTGTAGGGGGTCTAATGTATAATTCGCCTTCCATTGTGGTGCCTGCATCGATTCCTTTGCGATTCACATAGTAATCATTTAATTGTAATCTTTCTGGTGTGTCTATATTTTGGTAGAGACTTACCCCATTGTTAATATCTCCTAGTAAAACATTACCTGCTGATGCAAAAGTGGGCTGCTCTCGTATTTCGCTCCAAATATGTAAATGGTCTTCCGGCGGAAACTCAGGTGGTATTCCATCAATATCGCCCCAATCATGCCTGTGATCTTCAGGTG
Organism: Cyanophora paradoxa; assembly: GCA_004431415.1. Taxonomy (NCBI): domain Eukaryota; class Glaucocystophyceae; order Cyanophorales; family Cyanophoraceae; genus Cyanophora; species Cyanophora paradoxa. Next base: position 5,068 of record QPMI01000112.1, read on the forward strand.
GATATTTTTCAGGTTTACCTAAGATCTCATCCCAGTCATGGTTGTGATCCTCTGGTGGATATCTCGCGGGTTTATTGTTGATCTGCTCCCAGTCAAGGTACATCTCAAAAATCTCAGGTTGTAAACCATCTGGCAATAATTCCTCATGGTGTTCATAAGGCTGCGCATACTCAACAGCAGGAGGCTCGAGGCCATCTGCTAAATAATCCTCGTGGGGTTCATAGTTCTGTTCATACTCATACTCTTGTGGATCTAAACCATCGGTAAATACTCTTCCTCATTGGGGTCATATTGATCATATTCATACTCTTGCGGGTCGAAACCGTCAGGTAAATACTCTTCCTCATCTGGGACAAATTGGTATTCTTCAAGCTCTAATATATCGATTTCAGGAGGTAAATACTGTTCATCTATTTGCTTTTTCGGTTCGAAGATAGGTTTATTGCGAACTTGCTCCCAACTGACAATATGTTGACCGAAAGGAACTGTTTCATCAGCAACTCGCTCTCGACCTGGGCCGTCCGGGGTTGGCGGCTTCGGTAGCCCTGGAAGAGGTGGTATAGGTGGTATAGGGACAATAGGTCCGAAGTAGTAGTTGAAAATGTTGATCACCTCCTCTTCAGTGCTAACCTTCTTACCATCCTGATAAATATTTGTTCCATGAATATTTCGCCACTGCCTGGTGCGGAGCCCTAGATCGTAGCTGTCATGCAACGCAGGGAGCAGGTGCCTGTCAGCTTCAATCAGGATAGAGCCCAAGGTGCATCCAGGAATATCTAACCTGGTGGCTGGCTCAGTATCGATTTGATTTACATCAAAACCGTATAAAATATTCGCTTCTCGTGCAGCTGTAAAAAGTAGATCCCAGGGAAACGGCTGGATTTGCGATGCTAGCACTGATATTCCAGCAGGCGCAGCGTCGCTGTGCGGAGCACAAGTGGCTCCTTGCCTTCGGCTTGTCTGCGACTCTTCGCCAAGGAGAATTCGCCCTGTAATGTGAGCCGCAGTCTTGTTTGTGACAGCATTGGATTCATCAATTAGACGTAGAGCTGATGTGTGGACCCCTCTATCATTTTGGAGCCTAAGATTAATCTACCAGAATCATATTTGGAAACTGTGCCTGAGGAGGCAATTCGCAGGTGCCGCGGCAACGCCCTGGATCCGATTATTTCAGCAACATAATTCTCAGCTGGACCCAGACAAAATCTCTGTGCAATATCTGGGGCGCCAACATGTGCGTTGCGCAGAATTAATGCAGCTGGGCGATTAAACTCAGTCTGGTGTATATCTTTGTCAGCATTGTAGTCAATTAGAGTACTCCCAAATACGCGAATATTTATATGCCGATCATCCACAAAATCTGGAGCTTTACGAAGTGGTACTGGCTTCTTCAAGATGTAGGACATTTTTATATAAGCCCCCTTTTAAAAATGAAGGTCATTCTCTCACTATCAGGTGGAGGTGCTCGTGGCATAGTCATTGCCCGAATTCTACAGCGGATCGAGGCGATTACTGGGAAAGCAATTCCACAGCTGTTTGATTTCTTTGCAGGCACCTCAACAGGGGCAATAATAGCGGCCGGTTTGGCTATCCCATCAACTCCAGGCTCTGTTCTCGCTTATCGATATTCTGCAGGTGATATCTTCAGTTTATATCAAACGAACCTACCTGTAATATTCGCAAATCCGAGATCACTCACAAGCTTGCTCTCAGGAAGCCGCTATGATGGAAACCCTCTGGAGTCGGTGCTCACAGACGTTGCCCTAGACTACACAATTGCAGAATCGACCAAAGACATATTAATTACAGCGTTTGATACAGTTCGGATGCAGCCCGTAGTTTTCACCAAAGATGGGCCATACTCGAGCACGCTGATTCGTGATGCAGTTAGAGCATCTTCTGCAGCGCCAACATTCTTTCCACCGAAGGTTCTAGGAGACAAAAACCTTGTTGATGGGGCCATCGCCTGTTTAAATAATCCCTCAGTTGCAGCGCTAAGCCACGCCAGCAAAATTTATGATGCAGAGGATCCAATTGTTCTTGTGAGCATCAGCTGTGGTGAGGTCCAAGCCAGTGAGCAACTGACTGCAGGCTTTTCGAATGCGGAGACGTCAGGCTGGGGCGCCCTGGGCTGGATCTTATCCCTCTCAGGCAGCCCAATTATTTCTATGCTAATGGCTGGGAGCGAGCTGGAATCGCACTTTCAAATGCAGGAGCTGCTTCCAGTTGATGCAGATAGAAATTTAACTAGATACTGGCGTTTAAGTGTTCCGCTGCCAGCTGCAGTTATGAGCAAGCTTGATGATGCCTCCCCTTCGAATATTTCTTATTTGATTTCCACGACTGATTTATGGCTGAAACAAACCGAAATAAATGCTAAAATAAATGCACTCTGCAGCTTTCTACTGGCGAACTACGACCTACTGAACGATGAGAGACTTATCATATCGTCTACCTTAACAGTTGAGCCGCCATTTGATGTCAACTGGTTTATAATTCCAGATGCAAACATCACAAGCAACGACTTTGAGGAATTGCACCCACCTTCTCACGTTCGACCTAACTCAACAGGGTTCCAAGGGGGCACTTTACCTAATCCCTGGATCAAAGTCGAGTTTCCTAAGCCTTTTGAGCTACATCAAATAATTATGTATGGGCCAGCCTTTGCCGCCGGAGTCCTATTTAATTTCAGCATTCTGACCAATTTAGGATATTTACGAGACGGGTCACTATTTGAAAATACGGTCCTAGCCAATGTGCTTGCTGCAAACCCATCTATGACAGGCTTCGATATAATGCATAGTGACTCGCACTTGATCACCCCACAGGTGTATAACTATGTGCAAATTATAACAAACGAATTTATAAATGTGAACGCGTTCCGGCTTGATTTCCGGGGACGTTACCTAAACTAGAAATTGCAGTTCACCAGACCAAGGCAGGCCATTCAGAGAGACGTCATCACCATCTCTGTCGACAATGCGCAGTCGCAGAGAGGTCAGCACCAGGCGCTCTTCGATGTGGATCCACTCGCCGTCATTTTCCTGATTTATATAAACGAACTTGCCAACATCCTGGCTCATCTGGATTCGAGCGAGCCCGTAATTACACATTGATTTAGCCCCACGGCGAAGCTTCGAAGCAAACGGCCGTAGCTCTTCGCAGACAAGGAAGAGGTACTGGTCGCTGTTCATGTCGATTATCTTTGGAAATTCGACGGCGTAACCAAGTGCTATACTCTGCATTCTTCCGGTGAAATCCACGCCGTACTCAGGGTGAGCAGGTGTCACTGGAATGCCAGCAACCTCTAGATACCGCTCAGCTGCAGTTGCTGGTCTTTGCGGCCCTTCAAGCACAATAGGAGACAGCTGGAGGGGCTCATTTCGGTTCAGCCCGAGCAGATTCGATAAGGCTTTGAACTGGCAGGTCAGTGTGCAGGAACGGTTGCAATACGCAGACATTTTCAGCGTCTCTGGGTCTCGAAATAGTTTAAAATACGCAATTGAAATCCCTTCTAGCTCAATATTAAATGATAGGCCAAAGTTGTAAATATCTGTTTCGCCCAGATTTGCAGTCGTAATTATGCCAGGCTCAAACACCTCCACGTTTTGCGTTCCAAGGTAGGGAAAGGTGATGGAAAGATACTCAGCTTTAATGCTGGTGTAAAGGCTGTTTGCGAACTCACACTGGGTTAGTCGAACAGCAACTGGATTGATTATCGGTTCATTGATTTCGAGCACGAAGTTTGCCTCTGAATCGATTGGCCTTCTGTCTCTGCTGTCAAAGGTAAGCCTGGCGCAGCGTCGATGCTTGTCTTTGACCATTTTTATTCTCTAACTGATATAAAAAAGATGCCTACGGACTACGTCTGCATTGCAAGTCACCAAGCGGAGGAGCTGACATCCACCTCGAAATTTAAAGTAAGACTGCCTAAAGTTTATCAGGATGTGAAAGCCGTGCGCTTGGTATCAGCTGAGATCCCCAACACTATGAGCACAATCGATGTACTCGATCCGGCAGAGGATTTAGTCTTTAACACCTATATATATTGGTGCAAATATGATCCCACTAATGAAGGACCCGACCCACCTCAGGCCGGATTTGGAGCGTGGAATAACATTGCAATTCCACCTGGAAATTACGACGTCACCTCGCTTGTGACAGAGATAAACGAAAGGTTGACGGGAACAGGTATCACGTGCACGTATAATTCAGCGATCAAATTAATAGGGTTCACAGCTAACTTCGAGTTCTTTATTGCTCTGATGTTGCCAACGAACCAGGGTGGGCGGGAAGTCAGAAACTACCAGGCCGTTGCAAGGGCTCAGCGAACTGCAAAGCTTCTAGGGCTGAGATCAATTCTACCGATTCGGTCAAAGACATTATCTATAAATACTGAATATATAGCAGGCGCTTATGAGCCTGATGTCACTCCTGATGATCATGTGCTCCTACGAATTCCTGAAATTGGTGACCTTGTCAGTATGCCGAACACGTCAATACCTGGCTTCTTCTCGAAGCTGAGCATTCCAAGCGTCCTTCGTCCAGGCGAGATAGCATACTATGATTCAACTGAAGCACATCCTTTGTACAAGTATATTTATTCAAAGCTGGACCTCTACTCTGTGACTATTGAGATTTACGATTTTATGCAGCGAATTGCTGATTTAAATGGAGGTCCTGTCTCATTTATACTCGAAATTCGTTATGGCCCAGATGAACCCAATGGCGATGTTGTCTACGAGCTCGCCAAGCTTCAGCTCCAGAAAAGGTCAAAGACATATCCTTGGATCAATTCGTCAAACTGAGTCGCCAGAGTCGCAGACAAGCCGAAGGCAAGGAGCCACTTGTGCTCCGCACAGCGACCGCTGCGCCAAGCTGGCTCGCCGGCGGCTAAGCGCTGAATTATTTTCTTCCGTTTGAATTATAAACACTTCAATGGATGTTACCCAGAACTTGCAACGTCTTGGTCTAAAGGAGCTGCTCACAACTCCGCAGGAAGCTAAGGATTTCTTTATGAATAACGAGCTTATGTTAGGTCTAACCAGCCAAACAAAGCCTGTGCGTGTCGTTGTCAACCCTAGCAATGACTATGGAGACTGCTTCGGAAAGAGGGTTACTTATTTCCTACCCCGTTACAATTTCCTTCAGGGGCTTGAACTCCAGTTTACCCTGCCCGAGCTGACCGCTTTTACTGGTGACACTGACCTGGTTCGCACTGGTTATCTGCGGTCTGTTGGTGCTCTTGTAAAGCGAATTGAAATCAAATATGCTTCCTACAGCTACATCGTCCCTGAGGACTGGCTTGTTCACAGCGCTCTGATTTTCAATGATGATGCTCAGCTCAAAAGAAATACCGGTCAGGTGGCTGGCTACATGGAACACCACCTCAGGGGACAAATCGCACTGGAGGTATTTTCAGTGTAAAAATCCCCTGTCCATGGGAGGGTTCTGTGCTCCCAATTGGTGCTCTTTCTGGCGAGGTGTCTGTCGAGGTTTGGTTCCGTGATCGTGCCCAGGGCTTTGTTGAGACCAGCTATGGTGGTAGGTTTGTAACGGAATATGCCATAGGCGGTGATGCGACTAAAGAAGATGGACTCGGGAGCGTGGGAGCCGCTGCTGCATCCCCTGCAAACATCGGCCAGAATATAACTCCCAATGTCCTCACTGTCACTCCTGAAAAACCCGAGCTTTCGAATCCGAAGATTATAGCTCACTGCATCAATGTTGATGAGGCCACTTTTGCCCAGGTGATTGAGAAAGTCAAATCTTCGGGGATTGCCATTCCCGCTACCGATGTCGGCTGGGTTGATGCTGATTCAATTACATATGCTGGTGCGGGAGCGCCCACCCGGATTAATCTGTCTCAAATCAGTGGACTTTGCTACGGTCTGTTCGTTAGCATTCGCAAACAGCCAAACATGAACCAAACTGACGGAAAACACAGTGTCCTCAAAACCGAGGCGAATACTCGTGATATCACTATTTCCTGCGAATTGAATGGCCAGCGGCTTTATTCAAACGAGCCTGTTCCTCTATTGCAAGGTGCTGAACTCATCGCTGATGTCTTCAAGTGCTCAAATCTCGACGCGCCTCTTAATCGATATGTTCTGACTGGTTTGCCATTTTGCATTAGTGGGGATAAATCGATCCGAAATGCTGCTCAAACTGGTTTCGTAGATCTGACGAACTCGAGCAGCTGCTTCCTGAATATCATGAACCCTGCTGCGTATGATGCTAACAACAAGATTTACGTCCAAATTCGCGCTCTCCTGCACACTGTCCTAATTGTTGATGCTGCGGGTCTTCGCAAAGTTAACCTCTAGAGAATCTGCTAATCTCGGTAGTTGGGCGCAGCCGAGGCAGCTTGTCTGCCGACTATTTTTTGATGGATCAGTTCCAGCCTAGCGATATGAGGGTTCCATTCAAAGCCCTATTCATTTCAAAGTCTAATAGTGGGAAGTCTTTCTATTGCACAAAGCATTTGCTTCGACTGCTTTATCCAAAGATCAATCGCGTCGTAGTGTTTACGGCCACCAAATTCAATGGTGAATACTCTGCAATAACTAAAGAGCTTTACGACGATTTTCAGCCATCTATCGTTGCAGAAATCATTGATTCACAGCGAAATTTGATTGAAAACAAAAAGAAAGCGCCGCAGATATTGCTTGTATTGGATGATCTCGTTGCTGCCTCTGAAACTGTTGATCTGCGAAATAGCAAGACCGTTAATCGACTTTTTACACAAGGTCGTCATTTTAATATCAGTACGATTCTTATGACCCAAAAGCTTACAGCATTGAGTCAATCTATAAGATCGAACTCCGACTATTGTTTTTTCTTCAGTTACTCTAATCATACCGAGCTCGAGGCAATTTATAGAGAATTTAGTCATCTCCCGAAAGATGAGTTTATTGCTTTGTTCGAGACTTGGGCGCATGATTATCAGTGCCTAGTCCTTGATGGAACGAAGTATGATACTGCCTGGTATGTTGATAAAGCTGTTGAAGATAAGAGTTTTCGTTTCTCTAAATGGCTAAGACAAGAAGAAGAGTCTAAAAAAGAAGAGTCTTCGCCTGTTATCTCTAAAAAGAAGCGTTTTAAAATCTTAGCATAAGAACAGAAGATGCCACGTGGGATTCCAAGAAAGGGTTTTCGTGAACGAAGGGTGCTCCCAGAGCCAAACGCCCCTCTCATCGAAAGTGGTGCGACAGAGGGCGCAGCTGTTGCTGCTCCTAGCGGTGAACTAGCTAGTGACCCACGTCTTAATGCACCCGTTGCTAAAACGATCGCCTCGGCAGCAGCTAATGCCAGTGCGGTTGACGACCGACAAAGCCAGGTCAAAACTGTATCTGAAATGCAGTACGATATTGATGATGATGCTGCTAGAATTATCCAAGCCATGGCGTCTGAACCACGTTATTCAGGGCCGAAAATCAAGACAGCAACAGTGTCAAAAAGTCAGATTGACGAGTTGGCTGCCAAATTGCGTGATCTAGAAGCGAGGTCGGCTAATATCGAATCATATGTAAAAGATAAGCAAGAAAGAGCTAAGATCCGCGAGATGTTGCGAAGCGAGATGTTTAAGCACAGACCCATGGACGTGCCGGATTTGCGGTATCTGAAAAACGAAAAAGCTAAAGCCGAGCAATCGCTTGACTCTGCCGAAGTAAAACCTGCAACTCCAAATGTTTTCGAGCCAAATGTTACTGGGTCGCAGATGAAGAATGCGATGGGTGGCCAGAGGATTCGGTTGTAAAATTCAGATGCAGAAATGGCTTATCCTCGGCGGACGTATGATGAAGGGCATAGGTGTCTCTGGCTTTAGCAGCAGCTTCAGCAGTAGTATAGTAGCCGATGTGTTTCCGATGTCCGTTTATCTGATAGTATGCTTTCCATTTACCAAGCTGCTGATTGAATGAAACACCAATGAAACCGCTGGTGTTTGTGACCCGCCGATTCTGGTTTAGAGTCTGCTGCCGCTTTGTTGCCAGTCGAAAATTTTCGCGTCTATTATCAAGTTTGTTCAGATTTATATGATCAACAGTTAAACCATTCTCCAACTCGCCACTGATGAAATTATGCATTCTTACCTTCTTACCATTGATGATGGTTTTGGCGTATCCATTATCTAAACTCCAGCGAAATCCAAGCACACGATCAGCATCTTCCTGTGAAACAAGAGCATAAGCAATGATGACTTTGCGGCGATTGCGAATTCCACCAAGCGGGATTGCTACAGCGCCTTCAGGAACCTCTGGAATTGTGACTTCCATGTCTTTCTTTACAATCTGAGATTGCGATCTCTTTAAGCCTAGTTCAGAGTTCAAAAGCCCGGCCCATCCGCCTCTGATATCGATAAGTCCAGATCAAGGTCATCTGCTGGTGATAACTCCACATTTTGTGGCTGCGTAGAATTTTGGGCTGCAGCCTGAGCAATCCTAGCAGCTCTTTCTTTTTTGTACAATCCCCACATAATGTCTGGTTTTGTCTCTCGGATTAGCTTAGATGCCTTGACAAACTGAGCGCGATCATAATCACTTAGCCTGGCCCATCGACACAACCAGTGAGCATATGATGGATCTCTGAAAGCAACTTCAAGGTGTGTATGCCCTTTGTATTTCCCAATTCTCAGTATTGTCAGGCGCAGCGGCGATTCCATGATGCTTTAAAAGATAGAAATAAATCTCGTGATTCTAGCGCGATTTATACCGCTTAAATAATTTAGATCCTTAAATGAAAGAGGGAAATGGAGTCAGCGCAGCGTCGCAAACCAGGGCGCAAACCGATTGCTCTTACGCCAGAGATTATTCAAGCAAGAAGGGAGAAGAAAGCAGAGTACCACCGCAGAAAATACAGCGAGGACCCTGCATATCGCCAGAGACACATTGAGCAGAGCAGCAGATATCAGGCTTCGCACAAAGATGCTCACAACGAGGCAAACAAGCGCTATCGCACTCGGTTGATAAATCGAATCTCTGTACTTGAGAGTGCCCTAGCTTCCGCTGGAATCAGCGTCTCGGTCTAAGTGTCCTCGTGTTGCTGGGCGCAGAATAAGAGGCCTTCGCATTTTCAAAAGACGTGTACCACCGAGCTGTCGAACCTCCTGGATTTAACGCCTTGGTTCCAGCAGTAAGCAGCTGCTTTTGAACCCGGAGAAGTCTCTTATTTTTTTCGATGTCTGACTTGTCCAGATTCTCTTGCATCAAATTCAGCTCCTGCTTTCGACGGCGAAGGGCATTCTGTGCAGCACTTCCAGCCCGCCGCTGCTCTGTCTCTGCTGGCACTTTCAGCAGCTGCTGGTAGCTCACCTCCTTGTCGTATCCAGCAAGCTTGAACTTGAGCAGAGGGCCAAATCCTCCTATAGCTTCAATCTGATAGACTTCTTTTGAGTACGTCGGCTTCGTTGATTTATCAAACGTGTTCCTCGCCAGCTTTACGCGCACAGAGTCTCCTACCTTGAACTCGGCCTCTTTCAGATAGTGCTGCTGCTCGTACGCCTCTCTCTGATAATCGTTTCTTGCAATAACAGGTGCTGGGTTCTTTGCTGCCTCATCAGGCGTAGTTTTAATAGCTCTATGCTCGGAGCTGTTATAGTTGCGCAGAAAGGATGGCAGCTTATCGATATATCGGTCGGTGTCGTACGCCTCCATGTATCTTGCAATGATCCGCTTCAGAGTACCATTAAAGCGCTCTACCTTTCCATTTGCCTGCGGACGATGCGCCTCGACAGCATTGTGCTTTATCCCCTCGGCTGCTAGCATAGTTGCAGCTGTAGCCTTGAATTCCTGATCCGTCTGAATGATATCGGGCTTCACCGGAAAGCTTGCTATGAGCTGCCGCAGTGTCGAAAGCAGGGTCCCCTCGCTTTTATTTTTCATTGGGATGCTGTACGCTTTCCGGGTTACAACATCCACAGCGTTCATGATGAAGTGCACTCCGCGGTTGCTTCTAGCATAGGGACTGACATCGATCAAATCCACTTCATAATACTTCTCTGGGTGATTATACGTGATACTGGTGTACGGCTTCTCTTTCACCGGTTTTGCAAAGCGCTGAGCTGTGGACAGCTTCGCGAGCACTGCCTGCACCCTTGCCAGCGGCATCTTCAGCTTCTTAGCTATCCGTGCAGCTGACTGGAGCCCTGTCTCAGGATCATAGTAAGCATCAGAGATCGACAAAGTCAAGGTTGCCTTCTTGGCTGCCGCCTGTTGCTCGAACGTATTCATGGGGAACCGTGCTGTAATATTCGTCAGGAATAATCTTTCGTTTCGTATACTCCGTTTTGTTGAGTATTCGGCTGAATGGAATCTGAATTATAGAGCTGAAGTCGATCCCAGCATCGCGTTGCTTTCCATTGGGCTTGAAAACACGCGCTAGTTTAGAATCTAGTGTGCACTGCGGCTGATAACGTTCCTCTAGCATCCTTGTGAAGGCCTCCAAAGCAATTCGGTTATCAAGGGATTCCTTCTTTGCCACTGGATCACTCGGGAGCCAGTTCTCCTCTATCCAGCTCTTCGGAATTCCCTTTGCCCGCACATGCAGATCTGGTTCCCCATTCGACCTCACAAAGTAGCAGCAATAAACCTTTGGGCCAATGAAGTAAGCCTCAGTAATTCTCCCTTGGATGTCATAATCTAGTTTCCCCAGCTCGCTCTCGCAGATCATTCTATTCCCTTCCTCCTCTGACATTCCCTCAACTGAATATGGCTGCTTCATGCAGTCCTTCAGAAGCTCAGCAAACCTCCTGTGCACGATCATAGAATCTGTATCTGTGTAGTATGGCATTGCCTCTACGTCCTTATATGAGTTCATCCTCACCAAAAATCGATCCATGATTTCGCGGCTGTAGGAGAGGATAAATGCACCAACAAAGCAAGGCTTCGAAACGCAGGCATCCCGCCTATACTCAGGGATCTCAAATGTGACGTACATTCTCGTATCATTCTCTATGTCAATGTCTGTAATCGTCGATGATCGCTGTATCTCCTTGAATCGTCTGTAGTTTGAGACCAGCTCGGTTGTCTCAATTACTGGACGCTGAGCAAATTTTCCATAGAGCCCATTCAAGAGGATCTTCGCCGTAGCATACTGGGCGGTCCCCTTTCGTGAGCGTGCTTTCATGCAGTACAGCTTCTCAATGTAATCTTTGAACATTCGTTCCTTGCCCTCAAACAAGTACACCTCGTGCAGCTCTGTGATCTCAACTCCCAGTGCTATTGCCCGGTAGATATCGACTGAGGTGTACATTTCTTTCTCAATAGGCTTCAAGTTAGACCATCCCAGATTGGCTTCGTGGCGGGGAAGGGGAGAGAGCACAAGATCCTGAGGAATTTTAGCGCTAATCTTTGCAACAAACAGCTGTTCCATTTTCCTGCTCAGCATAAACTTGCGGAATCGCTCTAGCTCCGCTTGATCGGTGATGCATTTGAATTTACCAGTGGGAAAGTAATTAAAGTACATAGCCGTCGGATAGAGAGAGACCACATCCAGATCTACCAAGTAATCATCTGGACCCTTCGAGACAAACTTCCGCTTGAATGGTAGGCATCGCCCTCCGTAAATCGCTTTGCGAAAAATCTGGTCCTCCTTGTATTTCGGTAGCAGCACTTCCGTTTTCATCAGCTGCCTGTGGATCTGAAAAGCCATCGCCGATGCTGTCAAGGTGCGCTTCGAATTCACATTGATCCCAAATAGATCAAAACATGTCCGAGCGTACTTAATATACAGCTCAGTCATCGACCGAACGTCAGCTCTCAAATATTCGCTCCAGGCTTCCTTGTGAATCTCAACGTCATCCCACGCTCTTATCTTTCGGTGGTCAAAATCCCCTTTCAAGGTGGTGCACCCGTAGTCCTTCCCAGCCTGCCGCAGTGAGCCCTGTATGTGCAAACAGGGGTCAAAGCTTTTAAACTCTCCCCCAGCCAGCGTCTTCCACTCCATGCTCTTGATCTTTCCGGATGAGCGCATCACCTTGACCTGGCAGTCTGGGCGGTTCTGGACAAGCCACTTATAGATAAATATCAAGTCGAAGCCGCTGCCATTGAAGAATACTAGAGTCGACTTTTCTTTCCAGTCGTCAAGCCAGAGCATAAACTGTTCCAGAGTTTCGGGGCCGCAGAACGATTTCGTTTCCGTGATCTCTCCTTTGCTAATTATGTCCATATCGACTGCGTACGGAACGTGGGTCGTGCGGTTGGGTGCAAACGTTTCAAAGTCTGCCGCTATGACTGAGTTTAGGGCTGTAAACTCTTCCTCGGGCTCGCATGGCTTGATTTTGCGTTCAATAACGCTCTTGTTCCTCACTGCTTCATCGCATTTGCTTGCATGGTCCTCCTTCGGATTGTAGGCGCAGCGGCAGGTATAGCAGAAGCGGCAGGTTTCCTTGTGAGTCGCCAAATCATACTGCATCTTTCCGCAGGCTCTGCACTTCTGCATCTCGCACGTTCTCTTATCTTTAATTAGAAAGCAGTGCGCATCGACCACGCAAAGGTGGGCTCGGCGTTCAAAGCCAAATTCAGTTGAAAATAGGAGCTTGAACTTCGACGCGCTGCGGTCCGAGACCCACTCGAAAATGCTTGCATCGATTCTATAGTGCTGGCTCAGCTTGCGTATGGTAGGTTCATCGACTACAATTAGGCCCGTGGAAGCCCCAGCTGTGTGCGAATTGAACTGTAATCAACATGCTGAAGCTTCTTATATACTCTCTCAAGGTTCAGGCGACCGGGATTGAGCTTCTCATGCTCAAAGCATTCAAGCACGCAGTTGTCCTCTGGAGAGATCGGACAGTAGATCTTGTTCATCGTTAGAGCCTTCCCTCCAAAGGGCAGCTTAGGTACATTTCCCAGAGCCCCTGCTGCGTTTTCTGCGATAAGCACCTCGATCTGCACGACTGGCCAGACATCAGTGTCCTCGTAGGGCTGCTGCGCTAGCATCCAACTCTCCATCTTCTCCGCGAGATTTGCTAGAAGTGACTGCATCGTGCCCTCCTCTATGGTCGCAAGCTGCGTGCGGTACATGTGGAAATTCTCAAAATGAAAGCGAATTAAAACAGCAGCTCCAATCCTCTCTGGGATTCGCAGCTCATTCAGAAACGCTATCGTCAATTCTTTCACTCTCTCTGGATCAGCTGTCGGCTCTATCTCTATAATGTCCTTCGTGAAAAGCAGCCCTGGATACTCGTGGTGAGTATAGGTGCGAACTACGTTAACGTTGGCCGATGCCTGCTCGCGGAATAGCCCTGATATAGCTTCCGCAACTTCATCAATCTCCTGTGTTGCTGCTGCTCGCGCAGCCTGCGCCCTCTCAAAATGAGCGGCAACGTCTCGCCCGTACAGCGGACGCTGAGGCCTTTCTGTCCCCTGCAGCCTGAGCAGTGATGCTAGAGAGGATCGGAGTGTGTCAGTGTGGGTCCTGGTGTTTGAAAGAGGCCGCAGTAGCGAGTTCCTATACGTTGCATTAATGTAGCCTCGCTCATACAGCCTCTGTGCAAGCTCGTTGATTTCGGTTCTAAGGCTAGCTCTTACGGCTCGGGAGCTCATGTTTCGATTAATGATACAATCAGAAAACTTTTTCGAAATTCAGCGCGCACAATCTCTGATTGATAACTATCATCGCGTTTTCTTTAAGGGGTGTAAATAAAAACGTTCCGATGGCTAGGACAAGCCTGCACTGTGACTCTGGCTTGGAAAGGATAGAGTGAGATAGCTCTCGAGTGCGCTCGATTTCTTGCTCTCGCCAAGTCAAGAGATCGCTGGACAAAGTTCTCACTTCCAGCCAATCGCAGCTCGAGGATCCTTTGCATCTGCTCGGAACTCGGCCTGTGATTGGCTAGAGCCAAAGTGTCTTGACGTTTCGCGAAGTCCAGCTATCGACCTTATTTTTTATAGAGCTCGATGGCTCCGGCTGCAGGTTCGAAGTCGAAAAAAAAGCGGCTCCAAGCCAAAGAAGTCCTTTGATTATCCAACTCTATTAATTTAGAGATTCTGGGAAATTAAGTCGTAGAAACATTCTGTCTGTCTCATTTACATTTTGAATAGCAAACAGATCACGAGCTTTAGCGGCTTCTTCTGCACTAGAGAAATACCCAATGTGTTTGTTGTGTCCATTTATTTGGAAACAAGCTCGCCATTTATTCACAGACTTGTAATAGCTCACTCCTACAAATCCACTTGAATTATTCTTTTGAAGCACATGATTTAGTTGTTGCTGCTGATTTGTAGCCAGGCGGAGATTCTCACGCCTGTTATCCAGTTTATTACAATTTATGTGATCAATAGAGAACCCTGGATTGACCGATCCTACGATCAACTGGTGCATTGTTGTTTTTGTTTTCTTTCCATTTACAAAGATATGACATTGAGCATAACCATTTCTAAGATTCCAACGTTTCCCATTAATTAGTTCAGCATCAGCTGCTGATATGAAAGACTGTGCTACTATTCCATTTCGCCCATAAATTGGAATTGCAATCGCTCCATTGGGAATTTCGATCTCCATCTGTTTAGCCTTCCTGTGCCTTGTTATTCTATACATTCGTGATATCTTTAAGTCATTCTCGGCCGCGGAATCGCGGCGTACCCCAAAGAGAGCGGACTAGTATCCTGGCCGACCGGTTTCACTCCGGGCATTTGATCGGGCAATCGTACCGGGTCAGTAGGAATATATCACATACGGGTAACATTTGGCGTTATATGCATTCATGGTGCACTTCGATTTACCCGGTCTCCCGAGTCCCGACTCGGCGACTCCCGCGACTAGAGTCCCGAGTAGTACTAGAGTCAGTCAGACAGTGATACACTACCGTAGTACCGTAGTACGCCCTACAGTACGTATCATAGTATCATAGACTCATAGTCCGACGGTCTGTACTAGACTCCGAGTAGACTCTATAGATCTCTATAGCTTCTTGAGGTACGCAATGACGGTATTGGTCGCGGCTGCAAAGCTGTAGACGAAAAAAGAAGGACGGTTGGGTCCACTTCACAGCCGGGGCGAACACGAACACGGTCTAATGAAAACTAATTAATGACTTAAATTTTTCATATATATAGATGCAAAAGTTTTAAAAAGTTTTAAAATTTAGATGCAAAAGTTTTAAAATAAACGTTCAAGTTTAATTTGAGATAAACTTACACTGCTAAATCTTTTATTTTTTATTTTCACTCGCAAAATTAACGTTTGTTCTAAACAACTATAAAAACTAGCGCTGGCTGCGAAGTGGAGCTGAACCGACCGTTTTTTTAGTCGTTGAGTTCACAGCCATGTCCAATCATCTTCTCACAGCTGTCTGTAAGATCCTATTGCTATTAATATAATGCTGTAGCTGCAGCCTGCAGCGCTAGCTGGCTGCGAAGTGGAGCTGAACCGACCGTTTTCTTAGTCGTTGAGTTCACAGCCATGTCCAATCATCTTCTCACAGCTGTCTGTAAGATCCTGGCACGCGGCACGTGACCGCTGACCTCATGCCAAGTCAATTCTCAGAGCTGTTATTACTGAGCGGAGGAGGAGGACGATGACGATGAGTAGTTCGAGTGTGCTCTCGTAGCTATACATCTGCGTATACGTATCCGTATTTATATACGTATACATCTTCCTGCACAAACGTACTACGATATCTGGCACAGTGGCGGACGGGGTGAGGGAATTTCTAGTGCGGCGTCAGCCAAGATGGCCTCTCAGTGGACACTAGAATGCCTAAGCTCATACCCTAAAGTGAATTCCCAATCAGCCTCAAAGGCTCTCCCGTTAGCTACCTCCTCGAAGCTAAATCGAATTTTATTTTTCAACCCCTAAGGTACCCACGCACACGCCCTCCGGCACGTAATAGCAGAGGGAAACGTGTAAAACGATTTTGGTACACGCACGGCAAAATCAGATCGATCTAGTGAGGGGAAGACGCTAAATACCCATGGAACCGCGGCCCGGAGCGAAGCGAAGTGGCCGTAAGCGGGGTCCATGGGTGTACAACAAACGCAAGCTTCAGCGCGTTATATGTACAAACTTAAGCTTCATTCAGCGCAAATGTAGAGTTGAGCCACTAACTTAGTACTTCCCGAATCCGTCTCTAATTTATATTTACCGCACCTCGCAGGCCTCGGTCGCGGTGGCGAAGTCCCCCATGAGGGCGAGGAGGAGCGGGTAGAAGAGGTGCGCGTCCGTCGGCAGGTTCACCTGACCCCTTGGGCGTGAGCGAGAGAACGGGGGACGCCGCGTAATATATAACTAACGTGAGCGTGAGCGTAATATAACTAACTAGCTGGCGCCGCCGTCATCCCACATCGCATGCCCCCGGTGCGATAGAAGCGAGGGATTTAGATTAGATCCCGTTAGGATAGAGGCGAGGGATAGATAGATCGAGGTAAAAAAGGCGGGTTCACCTGACCCCGGTGCGACCGCCACTTGTCCGGCTCGAGCGAGAGCGCCCTGGCGAGGAAGAGGCGAGGGATTATAAGGAGCTTAAGAAAGAAAGAAGCTTCTATCAAAGAAGCTCAAGAAGCTTCTATCAAAGAAGCTTTAGATCCGGCTCGAGCGAGAGCGCCCTGGCCCGGCCCGCGGCCCGCGCCGTCGGCCACGAATTTTTCGGGATCGAACGAATTTTTCGGGATCGAACGAATTTTTCGGGATCGAACGAATTTTTCGGGATCGAACGCAGATGCTGGCCGCGGCCCGCGCCGTCGGCAACGAGCACGCAAGCAACGCCTCGGTGCGGGCCGCGTCGGGTCCGGGTCCGTTCGCGTTATATGAAACTTAAGAAGCTTCAGTGTAAATGTAGAGTTGAGCTAGTAACTTAGTACTTTCCGAATCCGTCTCTAATTCCTTTGACGCACCGCTGGTAGAGGTGCGACGCCTCGACGAACTGCCCGTGAGACGCCTTCCGGATCGCCGCCTGGTTCAGCACAATCTGGCGGTCGATCGCGAAAAGTTCGTTCGATCCCGAAGCGCGCAACGGATCGGGTTCGAACCACGCGGGCGTTGTTGTCGTCGAGTTGCTCGGCCAGGTCGTGCTGCCACGCCGCGCTCGCCTTTGCCAGACCCTTGAACCCCAGCACTGCCCGGGCCGTGGCTGGATTACATTGCTGAATTCTAAAGCGTGCAGATTTGTCGAAGAGCCGCGCGCACGGGAGAGGTACGTGGAGAAGACGCCGCGGATACGCACGTCCGCGACGGACAGCATCTGCGTTCGAACCCGAAAAATTCGTTCGATCCCGAAAACTTTGTTCGATCCCGAAAGCTTCGAGGGCGGGGCGGACCTGCTTCGGGGTGCGGATCGAGAGCTCGCACCCGCTGACGAGGGCGTGCGCCGCGCGGCCCAGGGCGCCCTTCGCGTGGACTCCCGTGAGCACCGTGACCCTGCGCAAGGTTCGTTCGATCCCGAAAAGTTCGTTCACACCCGAAAATTTTCGTTCGATCCCGAACTAGTACTCGCTATGCGGATCGCACCACAGGATCAGGACGTAGGATTCGACGAGGGCCGAGCGCGCGTCGCGGTTCTCGGGGCGCAGGTAGAGGCTCGAGCTCGAGCTGCCCAGAGGCGGGCGCGCCCCCCCGACTTTGAGCGCGATGCGGAGCGTAAGGAAGAGCGTCTCTGCGGGCCGGGCGCGTGCATATGCTCGGACGGGGCGAGGCGCCAGCGAAGAGAACATGAACTGTAAATTAAATGTGCGGACTGAGGATGTAGAGCGGCGAGCTGAACTTCTCGGGCGCGGGCAGGCGCTCGCCGAGCGTCTCGATGCACGCAGCCTGCGGCGGGCTCGTGATCAGTCCGCCGTTCGTTCGATCCCGAACGTTTGTTCGGTCGATCTCGAACGTTCGGTCGATCCCGAACGTTCGGTCGATCCCGACGCACGGCGAGTTCGACGGCGACGAGAGGGCGGCCGAAGCGATACCTGCGCCCGCGGTCGAGCGTGAGCTCGAGCTCCGCCTCGAGCCGCGGCGGGCGGCCGCGGTGGGATCTTGGTCCGGACGCACTCGATGAGGCCCCAGATCTGCAGGGAGACAGCGCGGGCGACGCGCCAGCGGTGGCGCTCGGTGCCCGTGAGCAGCGGGGGCTCGGAGTGGACCATCTCGAGCGGGGGCGGGGCCAGGGCGGCGAGGCTGGCGGGCAGGGGCGGCACGGAGGGGCCCGCGAGGCGAAGGGCGTCCACCGTCGCTACAAGCGTCGAGTACCTGTGGCGCGCGACGAAGTCAGTCGGACTCTGACAACGCAGACAGACTCTGACAACGAGATCTAGACAGACTCCGACGACGCGGACAGACTCTGACAACGCGGACAGACTCTGACAACGCAGACAGACCCAATGCAGATCTAGACAGATCTAGAGCGCTGCGTAGACTCTAGACAACGCAGACAGACTCCGGCAATGCAGATCTAGACAGATCTAGAGCGCTGCGTAGACTCTGACAACGCAGACAGACAGACTCGCGCACATGCGGACGCTCTCCGGTAGGGCGTTGTTGCGGAGCGCCTGCTGCGCCGCCCGCTCCAAGTGCCCGAGCGCCCTGCCGCGCGCGCGCGCGCGCGCGCCCCGTCGGGCCGAGCGGCATAGAGCGCGCTGCGGCTGCTCGCGGGCGCACCGGAGGGCTTCCCCGGCGAGGCGCCAGTGGCGAGAGAGGATCGCGGGATCCGAGTCGGGGCGCACTTCCTGCGCGGCGGTACCTTAATAAGCTTAGGCTTAATACAATCTTAAGCTTAATATAAGGCGCGCAGCCGCTCAATATGAGCTTAAGCTTCTTCTCTTGCGTTGTATGTGGAGGGCGGCGGATCCGATCCGATGCGGACGGCCCTCGCGCTTCTTAAGCTTCCTAATGATCTTCTCTCTCGTTAAATTTAGAGGGCGGCGGATCCGGATCCGATGCGGACGGACCTCGAGCCACCGGGCGACGCGGGCGTGGATCGCGCGGCGGGCCTCGCGGGGCAGCGCGCCGTACACGGCGTCCCGCGCCAGCGAGTGCACGAACGCGAACGGCGCGCCCGCGCGCGGCTTGGGCGATGCCGACTGCCCGCCGAGGGCCGAGGGCCGAGGCCGAGGCCACGGACTGCCTGGGCCCGCTGAGCGCCCCCGGACGGCCTTCGCCGGCCGCCGCCGCCTCGTCGTCGTCGTCGTCGGCCAACGCGTTCGATTCGCACGCTCGCTCCTGCGAAACGCTCCCGCGTTACCGTCGAGCGCCCGAGGGGCCATGGCCACGGTCGATCCCGAAATTAAAGTAAAGTTGTTGCGTGCAGTGTGAGGACCCGGGATGATTCGGGGAATCACTAGCCTCTCGCGAGATGGCCTATTGGTAGAACTGCCGCCTTGACACCCCTTAGTCGTTGGTTCGACTCCGGCTGGGTCCGGGTCGCAACGCGTCCATAACATGGGGGCTGCTAACGGACCTGGTTCGACTCCCGACGAGGGATAGACCGGGCTTCGAATCCCACGCGGGGCGCTAGGAAGCGCTGGCTGAGGGCCGCTGCATCGCGGTACCCCGATAAGCCCGGCACCTGCATCGGTGGCCGCCGAAGAGCCTAGAAACTGCGCGCACGGAAAAAAGCGGCAGTTGCGGCTGTGTGAAGTGGGTGTCACGTGCGGCATGTGACCGAGGTTGAGATCGCGAGTTGTGAGGTGAAATGCAGCAATGGAACCGCACGGAAGGATCTCGGGGTCGAGATCACCGTGGCGGGGGGGATGTTGCGTGCAGTGTGAGGACCCGGGATGATTCGGGGAATCACTAGCCTCTCGCGAGATGGCCTATTGGTAGAACTGCCGCCTTGACACCCCTTAGTCGTTGGTTCGACTCCGGCTGGGTCCGGGTCGCAACGCGTCCATAACAAAGTTCATTCGTTCGATCCCGAAAAGAAGCGTTCGATCCCGAAAAGAGCGTACCACGACGAAGCCGGCGCGGCGGAGGGCGCGAAGGGCGCGCCGCGCGGTGTCGACGGGCAGTGCCCGCGGGTCGGCGACGGCGAGCGACTCGGCCGTGAAGCCCTCCTCGAACACCGACGCCACCTTGAGCGCCGCCTGCGCGGAAATCCCGACGGAATTCGAAGCGATTCAGAGGCGGCGCGGACAGAATGAGCACTGCTGATCGCGAAAAAGCTTGCCTGCTCGAAGCTGGAGAGGCGGTCGGCGCGGGAGAGTACGATCTGCCCCACGGTCTCCGGCACGGCGAACGAGGCGCCCGCGCCCCCGCCGGCGCCCGCGCCCGCGCCCGCGCCGGCGCCGGCGCCGGCGCCCGCGCCCGCGGCCGCGCCCGCGGGCGCTTCGAAGTCCGACCGCTGCCGCACGGAGCGGAGCAGCTCGACTAGGAACAGGGGCACGCCCCCCGCCTTCGCCACCACCGCTTCCTCCACGCCCTGCAATAATTTGAGTCTGTAAGTAAAAGAAAGCAGGGAGTAGCTTGATTAGTTGTGCTCATAAAAAGGGCGCACGGGGGGCAGGGAGACTCCCATCGACAGGCAGAGGCTCTGCGGTAGGCTCAGGCTCAGGCCAAGGTCGGCGGAGGAAACTATCAAAGTCTAACGGGATAGCAAACGCGGGAGGCGGGGGCGGGGGCGGACCGTGAGGAGTGCGGAGGACGCTTCGGGCGAGAGGGGCCCCAGGCGGACGAGGGCGACGTCAACGGTGGAGCCCAGCGGCGGCAGGCGGTTGGCCCGCGGGCCGGCGCCGGCGTCCTGGGCGGGATACGCGGCGGCGGCCCGATTGGAGGCGGAGGCGGCGGCAGAGGCGGAGGCGGGGGCCGGGGCGGAGGCGTCGAGCAGGAGCTGGCCCGCCTCGTCCACCAGCTGGCCCGAGAGGAGCAGGAAGTCGCGGTGGGGCGCGGCGGCCGGGCGCGTCGTGAGGACGAGGAGGAGGCGCGGGCACGAGTCCCGCACGCAGCGCGCCACGAAGAACGAGGCGGAGTCCATCCAGTGGCAGTCCTCAAGCTGTAATTTCAAGTTAAATTTCGAGGGCGCGGCGCTAAACGTAAGCGGCTACGTAAACGGGCCGGCGACGATTTCGTTTGGTAGAGAGCACGAACCATAACGGCGACGGGGCGGCGGCGCCAGCGTTGGGAGGATCCGGAGTCTCCGCCCCCGCCTCCGTGAGGCGCGCCCGGCCCCTCGCGCTCCACAGCCAGGAGGATCCTGCGCACGGGCGGAGCGCGCACGTTAGGGGCGCCAGCTGCAGGGCAGGGCGACTGCGAGAAGGCTCGGGCACCTGGAGAGGGCGTTGGCGACGCCGACGATGGCCATACCGGCGACGAGGTTCCGGGGGCGGCGCATCGCCCCCTCCGGCCCGGATCCGGACTCGCGGTCGGTCCCGGGCCTGGAGGAGCGCCCGCGGTACGATTGCTGTCCGTACTGCACCGGACCCAAACCCGGATCCGCCGCCTCGACCTCGACCTCGGCGTCGGCGTCGGGATCGAAGACGGGCTCGGGATCGACGGCCGGCTGCGGGCTCGAGCCTGCAAAGAGGTGGGACCAGAGGAGCGCGGCGTCGGCCGCCGTCGCCGCGCCGCGCTGCGCGGCACCGTGGTCGTGAGGCGAATCGAAGCGGAGGAGGCGGAGGCGGGGGCGGGAATGCTGTAGCAAGTTATGGTTCTTATTAGTGTTGTAGGTGCTTTGTTGTTGTTGTTGTTGTTGTAGTGTGGTTATGGTTTCTTCTATGCATATGTTGTTTAGAAAAGGCGAGGCCGGGCCCGGGCGCAGAGGAGAAAAGGAGGAGGAGGGTGCGGAGGCGGCGGCGAGGCCGGGCCCGGGCCCGGGCGCACGGAGGCGAGGTCGCGGGCGAAGGAGGCCTCGGACGACGTGTCGGCGACGCCGGCGAGCACGCCGCGGAACGGCCACAGCGGCGTGGACTCCTGCAAAGCTGAGCTTTAGAGGACCGAGTTCGAAGGGCGGGCACATTTAATTTGCACGTATGGGGCGGGCGGGGCGGCGGGGGGGGGCGGGGGGCCGGGGGGGGAGGGGGGTACCTCGATGGCGGAGGCGGAGCCGCGGAGGACGAGGAAGCGGCGGGCCGCGCACAGCGCCTCCACCTCCTCCAGCATCCGCGTCTGCGGCGCGCCTCTGACTCAGACAGAGGCTAATTATCAAGCTTAAGCTCCAAATTATACAACGTTTCATTATATTATGAGCGGCTGATTCAAGTGATCATGAGAGGCTAAGGGGGGCGCCGGGCGCGCGCGCGCGCGCGTGCCTTGCCGAAGCCAGCGTCCCCTTCGATGACGAGGGTCGCCCCGCGCCCGAGCGACGCCGCCGCCTCCACCGCCGCCCGCACCCGCCCCAGCTCCTCGTCCCTGCGCGCCCGCCCGCCCGCAGATAATTAGATCCCGCCCGCTCCACCGCGAGGCTACAGTTAGATGTATGTATACGGCGGCGGATTCGGATCGGACCGGCCGAGGCAGGCGGCGGGGTGTACGTGGTCATCGTCCCCACCCGGCCTGGATCGAGACACCCGGCGGTCCCGCCGCCGCTCCGCCGCCGTGCGCGGCCGGTACGCCGGGACCGGCTCCGCGTAGCCCTTGGCCCGCACGGGGGGTACAGCCTCCAAGTAAAGGTCCTGGCGCGATCGCGGTCTCGAATTCACGAAGAACTCTTTTGAATGCGCCGAGAAATTCAAATGGCGTCGCGCGCACGGGGGAGCGGCCGCGCGCCGCAATGGCCTTGAAGACGCTCGCGTCGCAGAGGACTTCCTGCACGCGTGGCAGAGCATTTAATTAGAGAATCGGATCGCAAATGAGCCGTATACGTATATGAGAACAGCGAGCGTAGCTTGAGCTGACCTGGATTCGACCCATTTCCGACCCGGGATTAAGCATGGCGAACCCGCGCCCGTGGGCAGGGGCCTCGGCTCTCGCCGCTCCGATGGCGGCCCGCGCCGCGCCCATGAGCCGGGCGGCCAGGATCTGCGTGCCTGGGATCAAATCCAGAGCCCGCCTGGCCCTGGCCGCGGCCGGGGGCCGAGCGGGCGGGCGGGTCGCGATCGATCGCACCACCGAGTCGCCGATCTGCGCGATAGCGGATTAACGGAGCTGCATGGGCGGGGGTGCGTATCTACAGAATGGTTTGGCTCACGAGGGCGTATTCCTTGCGGCAGGGCGCGCCCAGCGAGCCGCAGAAGGTCCGCCCCGACGCGATCTGGCGCCGCCGCGCGCATTTCATTCAGCCCGCGCCGTGCTGCAAAGCTGAAGGGCGGGACGAGGACCGGGACGCACGCCGCAGGCGAAAGGGGCGCCGCCCTCCTCGAACCAGTCGCGGAGGGCGAGGGCGGCCCGCACGGCCCGAGCCGCGTCGTCCTCGTGGGTCGCCCCGGGCAGCCCGAACGCCACGATCGCCAGCGCGCCCTGCGCGAAGGCGCGCGCGCGCGCGCGCGCGGGCCGCTCATGATCAGAAATCGAAGCCAGGGAAAGGAAATATATATTCGAATTGATGACGACTGCCGGCGCCGGCGAGACCAACGATCCGAATTAAGATAACATCGTGAATGATTTTTGTTAACCAAGGATCCGAATTAAGAGAACATCGTAAATGATTTATTCTTGCTAAACAATTGCAAGGACCGGATCCATCCAAACAAAGCGAACCTTGTCATCGTAGATGATTTTGTTGACGGCGCCATCGAACTCCTGCGCCACGCGGTGCACGGAGCGCACCACCTGCGCGGGCGGCGGCGGTGAGGAGATCTAGAGCCCGGAGGAGGAGGGGCGGAGGAGGGGCCGCCCTTCCCGAACCGCGCGGCGCGGATGGTACTCTTATAAGCTTCTAGAGCTTAGCTCTTATAAGCCTGAGCTTAGCTCTGCGCAGGCAGCGGCGGCGAGGAGATCTAGAGCCCGGAGGAGGAGGGGTGGGGCGGGGCGCGGCGCCGGCGGGCCGCCCGAGCTAGATCGAGAAGAGCGGCGCCCTAGAGGAGAGCCCAGGCGGGCCGCCCGAGCTAGATCTAGCCGCAGCGGCGGTGAGAAGCGCCGAGCTAGATCGAGAAGAGCGGCGCCCTAGAGGACGGGTGGCGGCGGGGCGCGGCGCCGGCGGGCGGGCCGCCTGCGGCCGGCCCACCTTCCCGAACCGCGCGGCGCGGATGTTGCTCTTTTGAGCTTCTAGAGCTTAGCTCCTATAAGCTGAATCATTAACAACATTAAGCTTATAAGCTATTATAAGCTCTTATGTTAACAACTAGCGTAGCTAATTATAATGCACCTTCCCGAACCGGGCGGCGTGGACGTTGACAGCCTCGGCCGAGTCGTCCAGCGGCCCCTCGCCGAAGTCTCGGTCCCGGTCCAGCTCGGGGAAGCTCGCTGCGCAGAAGCTCAATATCTAAATTTAGAAGCTCGCCGAGGCCTAGGGGGAATCTCGGGAAAGCTCGCTGCGCAGGATCTAGATTTAAAGCTTGGATACAGCTCGCTGCTGCAGCTTCGCGAATCTAAGCTCCGGAAAGCTAAGCAGCAGCAGCAGCAGCGAGCTGTATCCAAGCTCTAAATTTGGATCTTAAGATTCGCTAAAGCAGCTTAGCTACGGAAGCTGAAGGCGCCGCCCCGCGATCGCGGCGGGCCGGGCCGGGGGCGGGAGCTCGCCGAGGGCGGGCGCGCGAAATCTAAATCTAGAGCTCGTTGAGCCGAAGCGTTCTTTCTTAAAGCACCATAGAAATCGAAATCTAAAGAGACACTCGAAGCTTAAGGGCCGAATTTCGGGTTTCGAACCGAAGACGTGGAAGACGGTGCGGATGTCGGCCCCCCACAGCGGGTTCGAGGACGCCAGCTCGGCGCCTGCGGCGATCGCGAGCTCGAGTCGGGCGCGCGCGCAGCTGCAGCGAAGAAAGAGGAAGAAGGGCCGGGCAGGGCCGGGCCGGGGCGGAACAAGCTGCTAGGGCTTATAAGCTTCTATAAGATTTCCACGTGGTTTGTTATTAGGGCTTATAAGCTTTTATAAGCTTCTATAAGATTTCGACGGGGCGGGCCGGGCCGCACGCGGGGCGAGGGTGAGCAGGCGGTCAAGGACGGGCGCGAGGGCCGCTTCGGCGTCGGCGGCGCCGGCCGGCCTCGGCGCGCCGCACCCGCAGAGATCCGAGGCGGGGGCGGGGGCGGGCGCGGGGGCTGGGGCGGGGCGAGGGGTGGGGCGGGGACGGGGGGCGCGAGGGCGTCCGGGACGGCGGAAAAAAATTCGGGAAAAAAGAATTCGAAGGTGCGAAGCGGACGAGGCGGTGGAGGGGCCGGCCGCCCGGCGCGGCCGGCGGCAGCGGGCGGCTCTCGAAGTCGGCGCCGGCGCCGGCGGGCGCGCCCCGATCGCGATCCAGCAGCGCCCGCGCCTCGTCCGTCAGAACGATGTCGTCGCCCCGCGACGCCCGCTGCGCCGCCGCCGCTGCGCCGGCGCTCAGCGGCCCCCGCGCGCCGTACCCCCCCCCCCTTAAAAGCTGTACCCTGGAGGACGAGGTCTCCTGCGTAGAGGGCCTGGAACTGCCCCGCGGCCGCCCGCAGGAGGTACACGAGCATCGTACCCGCCCCGACGCCTGCCGGGAGTCAGGTGAGCCCGAACAGGGGGGGGATCTAGAGCTCCAGGCGTACCCGTGTGGGCGGAGAGGCGCGCGCCGGCGCGCTCGAATCCGATGGCGCGGACTTCGAGGGCCGCCTGGACCGCGGCGGCCGCCGCCTGGCGCAGCCCCTCAGCTCCCGCGCTTGGCGCCGCGAGGAACGCCAGAACGGAGTCCCCTGCAGCGTCGGCTCGGCGCGGCGCGGCAGCGACAGCGGCGCGGGCTGGCCGCGCTGGCCCGGGCCGGGCCGGGCCGGGCAGGGGCGCGCGGACCTGCGAACTGCAGAATCTCGGCCCCGCGAGCGTGGAGGGTCCGAATGAGCTGCAACATGTACTCGTTGAGTGTCTTCCGGAGCTGCGGGGCGCAGGCGTGAGCGGCGGCGGAGGCAAATGCAGTTCGCGACCGGAGCGATTTGCAAGCACGCCTCTTCTGCCGCCGACGCGGCGCCATTGAGAGAGAAGCTCTGTGCAAAGGCAGTAAAGCCAGTCACTGTGACGCACGGGCCGGGGGAGAAACGTGAGCACAAGGGAAAGGGCGGGCCGGGAGCGTGAGCGTTCGGCGTTTCGCGGGAGGGGGGGGGCGCAAACGAACCATCCACCAGCAGCGCGGCCCCCTGCAGCTCGACGATCTCCTCCTCTTTCGCCTCGAGCTCGCCATATGCATCGGCAACGGCTCCGGCGAGCAGCGGCGCAGCCGCCGCGAGCACCCGCGCGGGAATGTACGGGAACGGAGGCGCCGAGGGCGCCGGCGGCGCCGGCGGCGCCTGCTGTCGCTGCATCGATGAGCCCCCGACGTCTCCGGCAGCTAACACTGCAGCTGTGTCCGGAGCTCCAGCGCTTGGAAGCTAAAGCGTCTACAATCGCGACCTGGACGGAGCGAGCAGGCGCGGTATTCTCACGGATGCTGATGCCGGCGATTCTCTCGAGCTCGGCCAGCGCTTCCTTGCCGGCGATGCTGAGTACTGTGGTACGGTGTGGGCCGTGTGGCGCTGCTACGTATACGCTGGAGGCGCGCGGGCGCCGGGCGTTCACCCCCGCGGGCCGCGCCGCGTGCTGCGCGTCGGGCCGCGCTGCGCGCGTGTACATGTTGCGCGTCCGACGGTCATGGCCAGCATCACTGCATCAGATTGAAGCTTTTGGGCAATCGCGAGTCGCGACGGCGCCGGCGCGGCAGCGGTGCAGTGGCCCAGTACGTGGTGCGGCACTGGTGCCACGGTGTGCGGCGTGGGCCGCGCCGGGGCCGCGTGGCGCGCCGGCGCCGGCGCCCGCGCGGGCCGCGCCGCGCCGGCGCTTTTGCGCAAGCGCGCCGGCGCTTTTGCGCATGAAGGTTTGGGGGTACACCCCAAGAAGAGCCGGCCTATCGGCGACGACTTGCGCAATTGCAACGAACGCGAGTGGCTTGCTAAAAACACTACTCGCGAATCGCGAATTGGCCGGCGTGATCGCCGACCGAGTCGCGCCGCGCGCGCACATATGCATATGCATGTGCGGCGATTCTAGAGTCTAGACTAGTAGCAGTGCGACTCCTGCGAGACTGGAACGTTTAACAGTCTGGAAGGGCACTTGTACTCGAGCCTCAATGCATGGCCATTGAGAAATAAGTCTTAAAGATAAGATTTTTTTTTTTGGTGAATTACCGGCCACAGTCTCTAGACACCAGCACTGCGGGGGCTGCCCAGGGGGCATAAAGACAAAAAAGCAAAATAACTAAGACAAGAGCACGAAGAAAGATAAGACAAAGAGCCAAAATCGACAATAAAAAAGGAAAGACACAGAGCTCGAGACAGATCGATAGCGAGAAGAGACGATAAATCGAGCAGATCTAGGGACAGAGGATAACTGACACGAAGAAGAGCCAGAGCTAGAGATACCATCAATATCAGAAGGAATTACATCACTAAGAAGCGGGGGACAAAATTGAGAAAGATAAATAACAGGAAGAAGACAAGTAAGAGGAACAACAAGACGACATGGAGGCGGAGGCGAAGCAGGACGATGCGAAAGGGCAGAGCTACGGCACGAGGTCGAGGAGGACACAGGAGGCGGAGCAGGCGGATCAAGAGCAGGCAAAAGGACAGTCAAAGGAATCACTAAAGCCGGCCAGGGTCGAGGCGGGCAATCGAACTGCAAACGACGGCGAACAACAGGTCGAGCACGAGGACTATAGCTAGTATTGAAACTAACTCTAGCATCAACACTACGATCAGAATCCGAACCAGACCGAACTAAACTAGAAGACGAAGAAGTACGCCGGCGCCGGCGGGATACGATCGCGACCAGCGAAGCAGAAGACGAAGGCAAAGGCGGCAGTCCGGTATCAAGAACAAAGGCCGGAGGGTCCGGCCCGGCAAACCGCCGGGGGAAGTAGAAGGAGCCGCAGGCTCGGCAAGCCGGCGACGGGTACGACCACGAGTCCGGGAGGAGATCGGGGAAGCCGGTCCCGGAGCTGAGGGCCCAGGAGCAGAGCCAGGAGAAGGTAAGCCCGGCGAGAAATCTGACCCGGAGCCGGAACCCAGCGAACGACGACGACGAAGAGGCCCCGAGGAGCCACGACGGGGGAGCTACCGAGCAAAGTACTGACAGCCGGCGCCGAACACGGCGGCGGAGGTACCCCGCAGACAGTGGCAGGCGGAGAGTCCAGGGTCGATCGAGAGATCCGCCGACGGGAATGCGGCGGGGGCCGACGAGACGGAAGAGGCCTAGGCGAGGAGGGGGCCGAGGAAGGGTCGGAGGCAGGGGAAGGGCCGCGAGCAGGTGACGGGGATCGCTGCCGGCGCCGAAGAGAGGGCAGCGAAGCTGGAGAAAGGTCGGGTGGCGCCGGATCAGATGACACGGAGGTCATGGCCATGGGCGGCGCAGAGAGAGACGAGCTCGAGGGCGCAAGGGCCCGACGAGGGCGCCGGCGGCGAATCTCACGAGCGCCAGGAAGCGGGATAGGACCCGCATATGGGACCCGAGGCGCCGAAGGGGGAGCAGGGAGCCGGAATGACGGGGAGACCGAAAAGAGGACAGTCTCGCCAACACTCGGAAGCGGGGCAGAGGCCGAGGACCCGGAGCTCGAGGGGGGAGGGAGGGCGGAGGAGGAGAGAGAAGGCGGCTATTCGAAGGGTATGGAGAATCGAGAGCGGAGGCGAGGGAGGCCGAAGTGATGGCGAGCTCTGGAGGCGAGGGGGCCTGCAAGCGGATCCGGGAAAGTGGATGCAGATGCAAAGAGACCGGGGACGTAGAGGCGGTAGGGGCATGCAAAAAGATAGTGCCGCCCAGCGTCACAGTTGCAGAAGCGGGGGCAAGAAGGATGGGCTGAAGAGGGGGCTGAACCAGGAGGACGTCTTAAAGATAAGATGCTCGATGAGAGTTTCAAGAAGGCACGAATTCATGTAGCGCATATCTAGAGTCTCCATCGATATCGATGAATTCGGAGGGGCCGATCAGGGCACGAACTTGTCATGTGCACGCGAATATACGTATACGTATACGTACGTACGTGTGCCCGAAACTTGCAATTGCAATTGTTGGATGAGCTCGAGGCCGGAGCCTAGGAGAATTAATATTTGGGGGAAGGGGAAAGCTTATAAGATATTCAAAGCTAGCGCATATATCGGCCTTGGCCATGGCTTGGCCCAGTGGGGAATATAGCTCACCAATGCAATGCGAAAGGGCAGAGCTACGTATACGGCACGAGGAGGACACGAGAGGCGGATCAGGCGGATCAAGAGCAGGCAAAAGGACAGTCAAAGGAATCACTAAATTTAAAGCCGGCAGGGGTCGATTCAATGATTCGGGCAGTCGAACTGCAAACGACGGCGAACGATAGTCGAGCACGAGGACTAGCACTGAAACTAATTCTAGCATCAACACTAATTATAAGAGCAGAATCCGAACCAGGCCGAACTAAACTAAGAGCTCGAGCAGAATCCGGCCTTCCAAGGATTGGGACCGGAAATTAAAGGAGCCTCGGAGAGGCTCTTGAGCTTATATAATTAGCTATCGATATATCATAGTATTAGGTCCGACGGTCCGCCGGCCGGCGCCGCGCCGCGGGGCCGTGCACGTGCACCGTGTGACGGTGCACGTGTCCGACGGTCCGGCCTCTCCGGGACTCCGGGATCCGTACGCGTCTTGCAAGCTTAAGTTGCGGTACATTGTAAACTTCGCTCGCGCTCATGATCACGTGCACGCGCAAGGCTAGGGCGGGCCATGGCCATGGGTGATCTAGAATCCGATGATCTAGACTCAGACTCTGAGATCCAGGGCACCGGGAGCAACCGTCGGATGCAATGAAAAACATGATCGATATCGACTCGGCGATCGCGATATATATCATAGAATCGCCGAGTCGGTAGAAGACGGCGCCGGCGGCCGGGCGGTGGAGCTCCGAGGTCACTAGTAAAAGAGGGGCCGCCGGAGCTCGAGCCTGTTTCGGCCTGATTTAAATCAGGATTTAATTAAATCAGGCGGAGACTCTGAGACAGGCTTGGCGAAACAGGCTCAGCCTTACTAAGTTATTTCGGAGGACTGAGCCTGATTTGAAACAACTGCAGGCTGAAAAAGGCTTGATGAATCAGGCTGAGTGAGGCTTAAATCAGGCTCGCGATCGAGTCAGGCTTCGATCAGGCTTGAACATCAGGCTTGCAATTGAATCAGGCTTATATCAGGCTGAACCATGGCCAGGCTTAAGCTTGCTACCCCCGCCCCGCCCCCAGCGCCGCGCCAGCACACATATATATAAGCATCGGAACTTGCATTGCACACACGAGAAGCAATGTTCTAGATCTATAGTTACATCTATAAGCGCACCACGCTAAATCTAGAAAGAAGATTACGCGGGGACGTCGACGGGGGGCGGGTACGAGGCGATCGCGAGGGAAGTGGGGATGGAGCGGGGGGCGCGGGCGATCCGGAGGGAGCTAGCCGGGCAATGTAATTAATTATACTCGATGATACCGAGCTCCCATATATGCAGCTTTATATATATGATTTAGCTTTATATATAGCTGCATGCGTTTCTCCCCTTAGCTAGGCTTCGACCCCCGCCGCCGATTCTCTAGATCTCCCCTCCATGCATGGCCAGCATTAATATTTTTACCAGCGGGGATGCGAATTAAGAAGCGCGGCTTCATCGGGCCGATCGCCCTCCTGTCGACATCGGCGGTCCTGCTCGCGATCATGAACAGCTTCGAATTCATCTAGATCTAGATCTAGCGATCCGCGGCGCGAATTTCGCGAATTTTCTCGCGGACGGCGCGTGGCGCGAAAATCGCGGAGAATCGGCAGGTCCGCGTGTATGGCGTGCGCATGCAGGGGAACGGAAAAGCAGGCTTAAGTGCGAGCCGCTTACGACATGTCAGATGGAACGACGAATCAGCCAGACTGAGCCGCCGGCGACGCCGACGGCATCAAGCTCCCAATTGCAACCAGGTGCCGCAGCTCCCAGCGGCAAATTCGAAACAGGGGAAACGCCGACATCGTCAAACTCGACACCAGTTGCAGGTCTCAAATTCGCTGGGCGAAGCCATCGCCAATTACAGTATAATGACCAGAGCTAGCGCAGTCGATGCCGATGTCGACCCCGGGGCGTATCCATCCACGTCTCCGCCGCGCGTCGAAAAACGGAACAAAAAGAAGCTCGCACAAGCAAAGGTACGCTCGAAACCGACGGCGCGCATGCGCAGCGCCGGCTGCGTCTGGACTATGACCTCTCTTAAGTCGCGGGCGCTGGAACTGATGGCGCGGTCGGAGTGGGGTCCCGCGGAGCGGCAGCTTTTCCGTGCTCTGCGGGTGCGCCACATTATATCAATATTCCGCTTTAATTTCCGCCTTCAAGGCTTGTTTATAATTAACGGTCTTGAATCGACGTTTCCTTCTTCATTATATCGCGCCACGTGCACATTATATCAACATTAATATTTCGCTCTCCGCCTTGTTCAACGGCCCTGGATATTTTAAGACGTTTCCGTTGACGTCGTGCAGCGAGACGACGCGGACGCGGAAGCTCGCATAGCCCTCGCGGAGTGTCACTTTCGGCTGTCGTACTTCGAAGGGGCCCTGTTCCGGAGCCCGGCCGTCCTCCGCCTCGGCCTGCTCCCTGCTGGCGACGAGCGTCTGGAACGGTTCGATTTCAGATCCCTTGCAATTGGCGTCTCGCGATCGCTCGGCCTGCATTGAGCGTTTTAATTCCCTGCAGCGTCCAGAGGCTGCTTTTTGAGTCAAGACGAGGCATGGAAGAGGAAGCCAATGCATCAAGCTTAATTATCAATGATGAGATCCTTTCAGGCGAGTTGAATTTAGCTGAAACTCGAGGTTGCTACGCTTGACTTCCGCTGATCATCGGATTGCCAGACCACAGATCTAGAAATTCAAAAGAGGCATTTGCAGCTGGTCTCTGCGAAAGACCAGCTGCAGCTCCTGTCCGTTGTACGGGTGCTTTCGATTTGCAGCCACTATTTCTGGGAACTGGTGCGGCAGGGGTGATTCCTAGCCAAATCCGGCGCCGAGCTAGTCTGAGACGTTCCGGCTACGTAGCCTATTGGATAGGATTCTCGCCTTTCGTGACATCGCCCTCTCTGCAGCTGGACGCCTTCTATATATACTATAATAAGTGGTTAGAATTCGAACCAACTCTAAATTCAATTTCGCAGCGCGACCCCGCCGACGTGGAGGCCTTCGTGGCCCTCGCGGATCGCCTCTTTTGGCTCTCGAATCGAAGTTCGGCGCGGCTCGGGAGGCGTGCGCATGCGCGGCCGCCCTCCGTCTGCTCCCCGGAGCCCCCGCCGGGGATACCCTGCTGGAAATGTGCGCGCATATATATCTCAGATGATAGGACCAGCTAAAGGTGCTTCGAAATTCGGTCCCTGACTAAGCTTAGCTTAAGGCATTATACGCTTAAGCCTAACCCTAAGCTTAAGACCCTGCTGGAACTTGCGCACGCAGGACTAGGTTCCTATCTCAGAGGATATCTCATATCGATATCTCAGTGGATAGGACTAGCTGTATCTCAGAGGATAGGACTAGCTGTAGGCGCCTCGGCCCGTGACTAAGCTAAAGGCATCTTCCACAGAATCCGGGCGCTGCTCCGCAAAATCGACAAGGCCAGCATGCGCAAGAATTCGGAAGGCTCGTCCTCTTCCCTTGATCCCCTTCCCTTGATCGATATCGCTCGCGATCGACATTCGAATTCCGGTCGTCGGTCGGTTTGCAGTGAACCTCGCAGTTAAAACCCCGCATCGCATTAATAGACCTCATCGATAATCAAAGCAATTTACGATCGATTCCTTACCAATGCCCGATAGGAATCGTAAATTGCTCACTTTTCATCAACCCTCGATCAAAAACCATGACCCCCTACCTATGCCTCTCATATATATCTATCGACTTTATTGATAAATCACATTTTCTCTCTTTACCCATGACCCCCTCCCTGTGGTTTTACTGTAAAAATAATGTAAAAAGGAGAGATTGTATTACGGTATCATCGAATCACATATGACTCGAATAAAAGAATACTCTGTTATATAATTACGCAACAGAAAGCGTATTTAGTATAGTAGGCGAATAGCTATATGCAGTACAGTAGATCTAAGCGAAAACGATTAGCTAGCAACTAAGCGCCGGCTATGTAATGCAGGCTATATATATGTATATAAATGCGATATCTATATCTAAAGCATTCAGTTTCATCTAAACAACATTAAGAATCCTGTACGACGAGGTCGCAGCAGCCTTCTTAGAACGGACTGAGCGACGAGGAGCTGGCATTTGTGGAGGGAGATCACCAGCTTCGCTTCCCACCGGAGTGACATCTACGTCAGTGAATGCGATTGGCTCCGAAGGCGAGCCGCTGATCCAGTACCACCACTAATAATGGAGCGAGATCATGATGCAGTTGCATGAGAATTAATTATCAATCTGCGAACCTCGATATGTCCGTCGTTGCTGATCCACTTCACAAACTTGCGTAGAGCGAGGGGTAGGGGCTTTGGTTTTTCGCCGTGGTCGACGAGAGCCTTGTTCTTCTGCGCATGCAGTAGCAAGATTGAGAGAGCGAAGCAACATGTATATGTATATATATATACGAACAGACCCGATCATGCAGCAGAACCGCATTCTTGATGAATGGGATAAGTGAAGTCGATCGGCCACCCATATCAATGCTGCCAGCGAGTGCGCAGTTGGCATCATGACACTGCCGTTTGCAGCATTATTAATAAGCAATGCATAAACAGTGCAGGAGAAAAGCGTACGCGCCTGTTTTTCAATGATAGGTAGAAGCTCGGATGCCCTGAAAGTCTCTAGGTATGCAGCTGCATCCGCCTCGGCTTTCCGCTTGCCTTCATGCGCTCTTCGCGCTGCTGCCTCAGCCTGCATGACCCGTTGCTTGAGGACTCTGCGCATGCCGGTGCCATGGATCAGTGAGCATAAATATACAGCAATCGGAACCGAGAGGCTAGTATACGTACTCGACGTCGTTTGGCAAGTTAGCGGCATTCACAACCGCGGGCGCGGCATTGAAAGGTTCATCGTCGTCATCTTTATCGAGATCTTCTGGATCCCAGAAAGGCGCGGCGCCTCGTTGTACATGAACTGCGTATGCACATGCAAATTAGCACATGCATGCTGCACATGTACAATCACGCTCTCGCACCATTGCCCTGTTGCGATTGCGAGGAGCTTGAACCGCCTGCCTGCGAGCCACCAACGTTGACAACTGGCGCAGAACTGCTCCCAGCTGCATGCGCGCCGCGGCGGAGTCAGCACTGCATTTGGCAAGCGTACCGTACTACGGTAGTAGTACGAGCCGCGTACGTACCGTCGCCAGCTGCAACTTGCTCAAGCTCCGGATCCGCTGCATCGTCGATCGCTAGCTGACCAAGGTCAGCATTCAAGCCCCCATCGCCGTCGTGATGATCTAGCGGCAGGAGTCAGAACGGGAGCTGGCAAGCGAGCGCTCGCCTGCGCATGCGGACGAACCGAAGGCGAATACTGATAGCTCCGCCCCGTTCAGGATACCGTTCCCGCGCCTTGCAGCCTTCTGCATTCTCTTCGCTTGCAGCCTCTCGTCTTCCGAAGCGTACTTGCGCGGGCGTCCCGGTTTGCGGCTGGTAGCAGATGCACTAGTACTTGCCTCTGAAAGCATGACCGTCGGACCTCAGGAGTCAGGACTCAGGACTCAGAGTGACTGATGTCGACACTGTAGTAGTGACCGACTGTACGTACTGCGCTGCCTGCGCATGCTAGCCTAGTAGGGGTTGCTTTTCGCCAACCTTGCCAGTTGGTTTTTTTGAAGTTCCAGAATTTTGCTGGGCTTCTAAGAAGCTTCGAATGTCTGAAAACTATATTTTATTAAAAGAAGTTGATATCTTGCGGCCGATGTAGGGCAAAATTGCATTAACGTACCCCATCTTTACATAAAAAGGCAACGTGATCGACATAATAATAGAAAGTTTGTATAATTATACTTTATATCCTCTCACTTCATCAGTCGTGGTAATTATAATTAAGATCGAATTCCGAAGTTCGAAAGCCACTGGCCGGCCTGAGCTGGCAGTTGAAGTCCACCCCCCCAGTTCATAGGAAGCGCAGCCGGTTTTATAATTCTAATAATTCTGTTGGGCTTCTGAGAAGCTTCCAAAGCTTTTAAATTTATTTGTAATTCTAAAAAAACCAGTGTTGCAGCCAAAAGCACATTTATGTACCCCATGTTTGCATAAATTAGGGACATAATAATATTAAGTTTGGATAATTATACCTAATATCCTATCAGTTTATCAGTCGTGTTAATTATAATTAAGATCGAATTCGAAAGCCACTTGGCGGCCTGAGCTGACAGATGACGTCGACCCACCAGTTCACAGGAAGCGCAGCCGGTTTTTGAAGGTTTTCGTAATTTTGTCGGGCTTCTGAGAAGCTTCCAAAGTTTTTAAATTCAAATGTTATTTAAATTAAGCCATTTTGTAGGCGAAAATTCATTTATGAACCCCATTATAATCACCTATTTCATAAAAAAGACAAATAATAAGAAATTCTGCCTGCATTCTGAGATCAAAACTCAGTTTTAAGAATTCTAGCCAACTCACATTTTTAATATCAACGTTGACGGGGGTGTCCACCGGTAACTATGCCGGGTACCAAGTTTTAAAGACGGCGCTTCAGAGCCGCTTCACGTCCGGCTTGACGATAGTTTTTGGGACAGCAAGTCGAGGCTGAGTTTTTTGGACTGGACCTCCTGACCAAAAAAATGATTTGATTGTCCCCGAAATTACAATCGGCGCCTCAAGTTGAGCGAGGTATACATTCGTGTTCTGCAAGATGCGCCGATCACATTGATATATTACATGTCGACCTGATTCGAAAGCGCTAGCGCTGGGCGCTTGCGCTAGCTCACTAGCTAGCCTTGTCACAAGTCCGAAGCACCCCCTCCCTAATCGGGGCGATATCTAATGATAGACAAACGAACTAAAGAAGCTGTAAACTGCTCCGTACTCCGCATTGCATCAGGATTACAGCGGTATACTGCACGTAGTTCGATTCGCAGTCTTTGCGTTTTGGCAGCTAGTAACGTGAGCTACTACTAAATTGCGACTTGCTTCGTTCCGACTTGACGAGCCACGCCCCCACTTGTACTTTATCGTAGGTCAGTGTTAATGGGTTATCAATACCCGATACGAACCATAGCTTATGATCAGGATCCCACTTGGCTCCACCCTTCTTAGCCTCCTCGCGATCCTCGAACGGGATTTTCAAATAAATTTTTTTATTTTTGCGCATTAATTCCGAAACGGCCACGGTACTATAGGTAGATAGAAGCTTATGTTCCGGCTCAGTTACATACCAGCATTTATGCTTCATATCCCATTTAGCCCCAAGGGCTTTAGCTTCATCTTTTTGTTCAAAAGGGACCTCAATATAGATTTTCTCCATTTCCTACTATACGAATATATAAAATTTTACCTGGTTCGGATCCTAGTACTAGCCCTTATAGCTGGAGCCTTATCATAGGATGCTACAGCCTCTGCCCCACCGGCTAATTTCTCGGTTCCGGCTACTCTTAGATTCGCTAGCTCCCTTGAAACCCTCTTCGTTCTCTGGACCCTATCCTCGATCAAGCTGCCTTTTGGCACTGATTCCGCCGGATCTATGCCCTCTCTGTGGATCTGTCTAATTGCTGCGGCCTCCTGCCTCACTGTATCCACTGTACTTGCGGAAGGCTCAACGATTGCTTCAACTTCCGATATGATCTGCAGCTCATGAGGCTTGAAGATTCGATTCAAAGGAACACCCTGGGCATCTACGACCTGGATTCCATTCCCGGCCCTTCCTGCGATCTTGTAGACCTCTCGACTGTATCTCTGAGTGGCCCCCTTGTCAAACTTAGATCTAGGCAGCAAGACTCGAACGAACAGGCCGGGCTTGAATTTCTCGAATATATCATCAACAATTGCTTTCTTTTTCGATAAAATGAAACTGCGAATGCGAGCCATATCCTCTAACCTAACATCTATTGGTCGCATACCTATAGTCCTATTAACACTGGAATTATAATTCAGAACAAAGTCCTCTAGCTTATCCATAAACTTGACTGTGTTGAAAGCGATGCAGTAGTTATTGATCATCGTTTTGAGGGTCAAATGGAATCGATTCATGATGCCTAAACTCGTGTGATCCCCAGCCTGTTTAAACCTATGCTCGATTCCAAACTCCTGGATCACTGCCTGGAACTCTTTCGCTTTAAACTCGGAACCCAAATCAGTCTCTAACACCCTCATTGGAGCGGGAAGCTCACCCAATACCTCTCTAAATGCAGTCGCAACACTGACTCCCTCTTTATTCTTTAATTTCTTAGCGTAAGCCCTCCTGCTCGTGATCTCAATAAGAGTGAGTACCGCAATGTACCCCGCATTGTACTTTCCGTAAGATAAATAGAATATCAGATCGGCCTGGTAGGTCCAGGGTGGAGCTGTGATTGGAATGAATGTGGACTGCGATGCTGGGGGTGGCTTCTTGTTAATCTGCATAAACTCTTGCTTTTCTGCAACCTCTTTGACCTCGTTATAAGTAACACTCGGATCCTCTTTCTTCAGCTCCTGATAGATCGTATGGGGATGCTTGTAACCTGTTTTAGGATCGTACATTCGCCTAACTATTTTATTCGAAGCCGGACTCACGGTTTTAAAAGGGACATCCCTACTACATTTACCTTTGCTTCTCTTTTACTAATTCTGCCTTCTACTCTCTCTGTATCTGGGATCGGAATGGGGAGCAGGGTCGTTTCGGTCTCATCCCCAGCCCCTCGCCTCACTATTTTCGATGCCATCCTATAACTATACAAATTCTATTTTTTGCTGCTGTTGCATCCTTGATGAGCCAGCTTGCAGTTCGACTTGATGTGAGCCTCTTTATTATTAATCCTATCAACAGTAAGCCTGTACCTTAGATCCTTTGCCTGAAGGGAAAGGGGTTCGGTACACAGAGAGCAGATTCGCTTCTGCTCCTTGAGCTGCTCAATGATCCACTCGGGTGTAATATAATCATCATCATTATAATCTCGACCCGCTTTCTGATCCTGGCACTTGTAAGCCCGAACCTTGGCCTTCAGATGCTCGAAGATCTCGGATTTAGCCTCGAACTTGTGGAGCTTGGTGTAAATGAGAATCTCGCTCAAATCTCGGTTGCGAGTCAGAGCAGTCCAGAACCACTCAGGAGTAACATGGCAGAACGAGGCCTCACAAACGACAATGCCCGAATCGTAGGTGAGTCCTTGAACACTGTGGCATGTTCCAGCATAGGGTAGGTTGAACTTTTCCAACAGAGCAGTGGGGAGAGAGAACTGGGTCCCATCAAACACATCCTCCAAAGTGACCTGGTTCCGATTGATATCGACTATGGTATAACTGTAATTAGTGAAAGCCGCTACTTTCTCATCTTTTTTACCTCGGGTCACACAGATATATTCACGACAAACGATTTCGATTCCTTTGAAAAAATTGATTCCGTTCACAAGGATCCCCTCGGTTTCGGGGTATATACGTTTATGCATGGTTCGGTTGTACAGGTAAGCCATCTCGTTTCTATAGCATATAGCCCTGTAGGAATCAGGAATTTCGTTTAGATCAGTTGCAGTTCTGAATCCGTATTTATTTACTATTTCTGTAGGAGCAAGTCCGTTCTCAAAGAGATCGACCTTGATTGCTTTCAGCTTCTCTCGATCCTCAGGCTTGCGATGCCTCTTGTTGATCATCAGCTGCAGTGTGTTGGGGAAGATGCTTGAGATAGCATCGCTGTAATATTGTTTGGGGTCAGCCACAGCAAGAGCATCATTTATGGGAGCGTTTTGGTGGGGGTCTCCATTGCAGTAGAATTTCTTATCCGAATACTTGTTTATGAATTTTTTGATCTTTGCAAGGTCCTTTACTTTATAGGCATAGACCTCATCGAATACTACATGGGAAAAGCCTTCCATAAACTCATTGACCTGTGAAGCCGATAGGGCCTCTTCACAGGTTTGCTCATTTGA
This sequence comes from Cyanophora paradoxa, assembly GCA_004431415.1. NCBI lineage: Eukaryota > Glaucocystophyceae > Cyanophorales > Cyanophoraceae > Cyanophora > Cyanophora paradoxa. Next base: position 44,058 of record QPMI01000112.1, read on the forward strand.
GACTCGCAGACCCAGAACACTGTACAGGGTGGCCACCTCAATGCGGCTTGCAGCTTCGGGCTTCCCAATCTGATGCCATTTCTTTCAGAGAGCATCGGAACTCGGCCGCTTGTTTGTTGTAGGGGCAAACTATGAGTCCGTTGATGTCATTTTTTAGCAGGTAGACCATCAATCCGGTCGACTTTCCGGCTCCTGGAAGCATTCCAAGGGTATTGACATGATTGAACTCATTGTAAACCTTGGTATAAGCGTCCGAATCAAATTCGTTTCGAAGGCAGAAGGAATTGATATTCGAAAGGGGATCCTCAATTTTAATAGGCTTCGGGAGGGTCCGAATGCGAATGGGGTTCATTGGGGCTTCTTGTTCGGAATATAGGAGAAGCGACCAATGTTGGCAAAGCTATTACGATCAAAGGGCTTTGAGCTATACCTTCCTTTGATATACAGGCAATCAGTGTGGATTCCCACGACCTCGTAACCTTTGCTTTTGAGTTCCTTGTACTTGTCATACATTTCGCTGCGAACTCGATCGTACATTGCGAACTGGATCGGAAGGAACCCGTTAATGAGATCCTTTTGAGAATCAGTTCTCACATAATAGATGTGGCCATCGAAATCCGAAAGGTTCTTGACCAGAGTATCAGTTTTCGCACCAAAGGTGAATACTTCCACCATTCCGCCCACCTGCTGGGCATAGATATCAGCCTCGGACTTTTTGCAGAACAACCTGGTCTTGGATCGCTTATCGAGTCGCTTTCCTAGCAGACCAATCACTTCTACGAGAGTAGCCTTTTTCTCGCGAGGATTCAGGTCGCTTGACATTATTTTCTGGATCAGCCTTTTTGAGGGGTTGCTTACGAAAAATGATGGGCGGTTGTAGCCTGTAATAGTCACGAGATCCTTGATGTCCTCCCAGTGACGCTTCAGAGTGTACCCTGTGATCAAGTTCGAGTAGGATGCAGCCTTATAACGATCGAGCAGGATCTGAATTCCTGGATCGCAGATGCGGGATTTGTATCCTACTGGCTCATCATCAATATCCTCTTCGTATGTATCCACTCCTTGCATGTAGGTTCCAGTATCGAACTGCTGCACATCAATCACATAGAAGGTATCCTCCTCGATTGGGTGACCATCATAGGGGCGGATACCATCGAAAATATTGAATACTGGAAGCTTCTCGATCTTGCTAATAACAGCTGGGTAGCATTTGCACATATCCACTGCAGTGTATTTAGTTCCTGGCTTCGGCTTAATGAAATAGCCATTCAGAGCAGAGCGATTGTAATTAATAAGGGCTGTTCGGAAGCCCTCCTCGTACTGTGAAATTGTGTCGGTGTTAATCAGGGCTTCCTTGAATTCTTGACGAATGGATTGGACCTTTTTGTAGTAAGCCTCAGTCTCGAACTCACACTGTACCATGTGATCAGAAACCGAGGGATTAAATACGGAAAAGAATATTCCACTCGCTTTGAAGATCAGGGTTTTGATCTGTCCCCCTTTCATTCCGAGCTTTGGTTCGTATTGAAGGCGATCCAAGAAAGTGAACAGAAGCTCATCCATGGACCCAGTGTAAACGATTCGGACTGTAGCTTTCTCCTTATCAGCTTTCAATCCCATGGTCGCAATCTTGAGCAGATCAGCAGGTGTGTGGGCGAACATATCGTATTGTTTGGTCTCTGTGATTTGATAGGATGAGTTCAGCGAAGCTTCGGTTGGGTTTTCGGTTTCCAGGTCCATTTTCTTGAAATTCTTCTCGAGGGCTTTGATGTTATCGTTGTAGCAGTAAACGTGGTTATTGTGTACCATGAAATTCATGCATTGCGGATGCAGATCCTTATTAACGGGCATCTCTCCCTGTGGGTATCTGTACTTGAGCTTGTTATCCTCCGAATAAACACGGAATCCCAGCCTGCAACGATCCGCGAATTTTCGGAGCTGCCTCAGAGTGAGGGACATAGAGGCTCCTCAGTATATTCCTTTCCGTGGAAAAATCGATACAGACCCTCGTAGGTCATCTCAATGTCCTTGTACTTCCTGTTTCTGTGACAAGCTTCCATTGAACGAGAGTACAATGAGATCAGCATATCGTAGACACAGGCATTCGATTTTCCGGAAGCAGGCTTGATGATTAATTCCTCGATCGATTTCGCCTCGGGATTGAGATCGTAATTAATGTACTGGCTCACAGCTGCGGTACATCGCATCGATTCTTCGAGTTCCTCATCGAGAAATTCTTCTTGAACGGCTTCCTGGGCTTCCTCCTCAGCCTGAGCCTCCACCAGAACGATTTCGTGAATTTCCGCAAATAATCGTACCAATGCTGAATTTCGCTTGCAAGTCGATCAGCCCTAAATACGGTCTCAACAACATACAGGAAATCAGCGACCATATAGTGTCTCTGGTTCAGCACGAACCTTGTAACGAAACCATCACGGGCAATTTGTCGCAGCATCCTTACCGGAATTGTGATCGAAGCCCTTTTTAGGGGTCGGTACATGCGACCTTCAAAGCGGAGTGGCTGATCCCTCGCACGACCAGTGGGTTCAGCATTAATTTCGGCCCAGAGCTTGAAAGTGACCGGACAACAGCATCGTCGGGAAACTGGGCAATCTGCCGGAAAATTGATTCAGCTGCCTGTTCTCTCGGGTCTCGGAGGTTCAGCCTCAATGGCCCCAATGCGACCGACCTCTCGATCAAATGCAGCCTGGCGAACCCCAGCAGCGATTGCAGGGTATATCCCTTTGCAGGTCGCTCTGTATCGAAAATTGACTGAATGTTCTTGAGGTACAGCTCGAGCATGGTTTCGGGAACCTTGGAAGTTCCTGAGAATTTGCGCAATAATGCATCAGCGGTTCTCTTGGTGAGCAGGCTCCGCTGGATACCGAGGTTAATCAATTCGACCGCTTTCGCTTTCAAGGTTTTTCTTCTCTTGTAACTTGCGCGAGGCATTGTTTACTTTATGCCAAGAAAATATTTTTGCCAGATAGGGTAAATTCCCCTTTCGTTAATTAACCTATGTGGCTTTTCCTTAAGTCATTTTTTGGTCCCCACGGGACAAATCAAATTTTCTCCCCACGATACAAAACCGATTAATCGGTCCTGTACATAAAAAATATACATATCGGTCTGTCTCTCACGATTCATTGCGATTCCTTGTTGTACTTGCGGGGTCTTCCGGTTTTCGAAGGGATTGCTGGCTCTGCTTTCTCAGGAGCTACTCCCGCTGCAATAGCGGCCAACTTCTCTGCATGCTTTCTGTGGTAGTATGCCAGCGATTGGGCCTTCTTTTTCTCTCTGAACTCCGCATCGATTTCGTATTTTTGCTGTTTCTGGACCGCCATTTTCTCGAGGTATTTATCCTTTGATCTCTCGTATCTTGCTCTGCGATCCGCCAGCTCTTTGGCTCTGAACTCGGGATCACTGTGGTACCGCTCGCGGTATTTCTGGTTTCTCGCTTCTTTCTGCTCTGGGGTCAATTGGTAGCGCTTCTTGGGCTTAACTTCAGCGGTCGCTGGGGCTTTCTCTGAATCCGACATTCTCTACTTAAGGGCTTAGAAAATTATTTTCTCTAATTTAAGTAGCGGATTATCCTTAAGTCATTTTTTGTGATGGATCGACCGGCAATCAAGACTGCTTTAGAGCGCTACTACAAGGTCCCTATAGAGGATCTAGATTTATTTCAGTACTACCAGCTAAATGCACCGCAAAAAGGCATATTCTTTAAACTCTACTCAATGAAAAAGGCATTCAGCGAGGAAATAACACTTTCACTACTGGAAACTACCTAAAGAGGGATTGGGGAATTAGGGAGGAGGGGCTTAGGGTGGTTCACGTATTTTGCTTTGCTGATTGCCTGGTAATCTACAAGTTCTCGCCAGTTGTGAATTTAGTAAAATCAATCATCGTGAAAGACCAGGTTCGGTTTGTTGTTCCAAAGGAATTGACCAAGCGGATTCCCTTCAAACTGAGACCGGACCTGCTCCAGATCTCCTTCAATCGACCTCCGCCTCACAGGCTCCAGAGAGTTCCTGCGAGAATTCGGTTCGCTGTTCACACCAACACTCACTTCAACATCACAGCAGCCTGCTGGCAGTGACCCGCAGATGAAACGTAAACATCTCTATTATTCCAGAGATGCAATCCATTTGCTAACGTATGCATATAAATTATTTAGTCATGTAGAGTAAATGAGACTGCTGCTGGCTCGTTTGTTCCCATACGAGCTGGTGGATCTCATCATACTTTTCACAGAGCCAACCTGCCCATTCTGCAAAGGTGTCCACATTAAAACTCGATCGAAATACGGACGGTTAAATTATGCCTTGCTGACATTCACAGGCATTAGCGAACAATTCGCTTTCCACCAAGCATCGATGCATAATTGGGTGGGGCTGTCGGAACGATGTGGGTGTACTGCGGGGCAACATTTTGCTGGCGAGTTGCAGCCTGTGTATCTGTCTTATCCTCCTTTTAATTTCTTCAACATCGACCTTTGATTTCAATCCGAGTTTCGAAATTTCCTTTTAACCAAATTTTTCATAGATTTTCGCTCCTCGTAGTTTTGAACCCACTTTTCGTAGTTTGCTACTTTCATTTCAAGGTTTCGTACTTTTTCCTCAAAATTCATAACAACCTCCGAAGGTACTGTGTGTTTTTGATAGGGACCTCGTTTCTTGAGTTCCGATTCAGCAACCTGGGGGACATCTTTGGTTTTCTGCTGGTGGCAGTGACCTGGGCTTTGATGACCTTGTCTGTGTTTGCATCAGGGGTTCCACCGGCAATCTGGGATTTGGCTTCGGTCATATCTTCCACCTGTCGTTTACCACTGTCTGTGTTTCCTTTGTTGGAAACTGCGTCAGCAATAATGGCCTCTTCCTTGGCTACAACATCTGGGTTGGTATCGATAAGGTACTCGGCATCTCATTGCCACCACCAGAGGTGAGACGGATTCTTGCTGGGCTTGATTGGGATTGCCAGAGGCAAAAGCTTGAACGGTTTGGGCTTCTTGCGATAAACCATCTTTACCTTCGTTTAACTTTTAGCAACATTTTCTTTTTGTTTGGCGAAATTTGGGAAAGATTCGGAATACCTTCAAGCTCTTGTTCAAATTTCGACAAAGTTTTGCAAATTGTTTTTGAATCCTTGCAAGTTGGTTCTTTTTGGGCTTCACCCTCTTTTGCCTTGCGTTTCTTTTCCTCATACAATTGCACCCCTTGTGGAACTCGGAAATTGAAGTCCCTCACCAGTGTTGCTTTATCTACATACATGGATGTATCATACCCAGCGGAAGAAACCACAAGGTACTGATAAGAATGCACATACTCCTTGAAAAGCTTGAAGAAATCATCTTTGGGACCTGTGTTATATTCTTCCTCGATTGCGAGCAGCTCCAAGCGATTGCTGGCATTGAGAATGCAAGTGTACTCAGTGTTCACTCGAATTGTACTGGAAAGCTTTCGCATTTTTTGGGTAATAACCATGATGCTTATATGGGAATGGCGACCCTCGTGTACAGGGATGCAATCATTTTATCTTTATGGAGATCCACATGCTCATTGTCGATCAAATCATCCAAACAATTAATAACTCATTCACTTTTCCGCCTGCAGCAATCTTTTGCTGCTTGCATCCAGCAGCTTGCGTATGAAAACGGGATCCCAGCCATCGAGTACCATTGGGGTGACTGGATTCCAGAAATTATTGAACTTTGTACCAGTCACCACAATTACGGCATCGATCTTTTTTGCATCGTGAAGCTGTTTAATCCAGTACAGACAAGCTTCTGATTTACCAGTGTTGGAGCGCCCAATGAAGATTGCCCTGAAAGGGGGTTCTATCATGGAGAAGGCATCAAACTCTTCTAGTTCGGACATGTTTTCACTATAAAAACGAGAGAAAAATAAGACTGACTCTGGTCATCAGTTTAAGCACTGACGCGACGAATACCATCGGCTCCAACAATGAGGATATTGTGAGCGAGAGCCATGCATTGGAGGTACATTTTTTGATAGCTTCCGCTGCGTACCATTCGGTGTTACCAGGATCACCTGCGGCAGTAATTGCATTGAATCCAAACACAATATCAAAGGCTGATGTTCCTGTGGCATCAACATAGCCTGTTTGCTCCTGGTTAAGGAGGGCAGCTTTGCCATTGCCAGCACCGAAGAAGATACCTGAAAGAGCAGGAAAAGCCAAGTCATCAGCAGAGAGAGCAGCGCATATTATCTTGGAGTTCCGATGAAGCGACCAAAAGAGGTAGTTCAGTGTTGGAGTAGAGGCGATTGTTGTTCAGCTCAACATAGAAATTGACAGCATTGGTACGAAGCGCAGTTGGACGAAGGACTGATGCAGATCCATTATTAGTTCGCACTTTAGCGAGTTGTCGAACTGAGAATGCAAGAGTGTGGATTAAACCAGCGCCTGTAAGCTGAGAAAGGTTGACACGAGCGCCAGAGGCAGTAGGGGTGAAATCAGTGTGAAGGAAGCCAATCTCATTATAGGGGATGGCAATGCAGTGGATTTGACTCTGGCAATTGTTTCAGATACAACCGCTTCATCAGCATTGACAACCTTGCAGACAAGTCTGGGCTTGAGGACTTTGAGAGAGCTTCCAGCAATTGCAATGTCTGTTTTGCCATCTGTGTCTTCAATAATACCATCAGTTACATTCTTGAACTCAATTTCAACAACTATCTCAGAGTTCATAGCGCAAAGTGGGAACATAGCCTTCTCAAAGGGTGAAGGCAGATCGATCTCATAGGTTCCACCGTTTGATTGCCATGATAGTTAGTTCCTACTACTCCACCAACATAACGAAGGCGTCTGTCTAAATCACCAGTCTCGGTTGTGAGAAGGAAATATTGGGTGACGAAATCCTCTGGACAACATAGCGGAAAGCACCATGGGAAATCTCCATGCGCTTGATGAGCGAACCGATTACACGGAGGTAACCAGTAGAGGCAGCAGCATTGCCTCCTGAAAGGTTGCTTTCACCGAACACCATTGGGTTCAGATCGAGTTGAAGGGCTATGCCATTGAGGAAATGGTAGCGAGGGATCTTGAAAACGACTCGGTTGCCAAGGGCATTGGAAGGCTCGGTATCTGGAGCAACCTGGACTCGAAGGGGCTTGGTTCCTGAAGAGGTACCGATGACAAGGGATTTGTTTAGGAAGAAATCCTTGTAATCATCGTTGTAAGCATAGACTTGAGGGTTGGCGCTGGAATTGCGAATTTGTTTCCATGGTGGAAGTGAGCGGGTTAGTCTCTACTTTTCGCAGTAGAAAATAATTTAGCGAATCAATAGAAATTCATTTGCGGAGGGCATCGTAGGTTTCGATTTCGAAGGTGAAATAATGCTGCCAGGCTCCAAAATCGAGAAGCTTCCCATCGTGATCAATAAGTTTGATTGTCAAGCGATCAAACGACTTTAATTCTCTAAATTCTCGACAAGGGGACAGTAACTGATGTATCGAAATGGTAAATTGATCCATGCTCAAGCTCTTGAGGATCGGGATTCTCATGAAGTAGCCATCCACATATTTATTAACTGACCGGATAAATGGAGCAAATTCATCGATGTAGAGCCAGAGCATGGATTCTGGTGTTTCATCTCCACTGGTGAAGCTCGAATGCGTCTATTCAGTGTGATGCCACCAGAGACTAAGAATGTATCCGAGGCAGGAGAGTAAACAGTTCACCGGAATAGGCAATGATCGATTTAAAACCAAAGAACTGGAGTTTTCGATTTACAGTGGACCTGAATCGGGATTGCTTGAGAGAATCAGCTGAAGCAAGTGTGAATCGGAACCAGAAATTAGCATTACTGAAAATTCATAGCATTTTACAGTATGATTGTACCGGCATTTTATATAGATGCCTCCAAAACTTGAGACACGAGCGCCTCGAGTAGTTCTGTTATCTTCTCCGCCACAGAATCTTTGTGTAGTGGGCTTTGGGAATTGTTATGGTAATAAAGCCTGAATCAGCGGATGTGACCGAAAATAGATGTCCATTCGATTCACATCTGCTCCAGTTTTATCAATATCTTTGGACACATTGGAAATGACATTGGGAACTGTTGCTGAACGAGCGAACCGATTTTACATTATCGTAACGCCTGGGTAAGGTAATTACATAGCTGTTCGGTTCTGTGTAATCGGGTCTCGCTCATCGCTAGAGAAGCTTAGATATTCTTTCATCTTACTATTATAAAGTATGAAAAGAATCACGATAAATTGCGACAGCAGGATCTCGAAGATGGGGTTCTGCATCTCAAAAATCGCATCAGCAATATAAGGAAATTCGAATCCTCTCAGCGGAAATCCCCAACAGCTGCTATGTTGTTCCACCGGACCAGAAACTCACAATCACTGCCCTTGGCAGCGATCAACCCTGAGCATTCCAGCCTTTCATTTTCTGGATCCTGTCCCAAGTATCAACGATTATTATACTCTTAATTCTGAAGGGAGAAGGATTCCACTAGATATTTCGTTGGAACAGATTCTATTCTGGATTTAGTGGGGGCAACTTCAACCCGCTTGGAATTGAGGCATATAAAGTTCTCTTAGATGTAGGGATGAGTCGTCTTGTATTCACATCGCCAGCAATCAATTCACAATTCAAAGCTCAGATCGGGAACTCTGTGACTGTATTGGCATTGAACCAGATACTATCTACCAAAGCACAACCGAAGCAAGACAATAAATGTACCAGGAATTGAAGACCGATACCAACTGGTTTGCCCAAAATGATCGACTTTAATGCACTGGCTTACATTTACTTAGATGTAGAGGAGCTTAGACCATTTATGAAATTCAATGCAGCAACTAGCAGGCAAAATCTGCGGATGATTCCTATTTACTAAGGATCCAAATGAATTCCGATTTTGGTAAATATTCGTTTTACAGTGAGCCTAGCTCGAGTGTTCCTTCGTGAATGTCACAACCCCTTTGGACCTAGATAAGCTCACAATCTCGCTCAGAAAATGGAGAGGGGACATTGCGGATCTAAATGGACTCTCTTACTCATTCCAGCTGGAGCTGCTCATTGATTAAGCGTAATAGCCCTCGAAATCAATTCTGCATGCAGAGGCTCCCTCTGTGGTGAGGGGCCAAACAAGCAGGGTTCGAATGGCCTTGGGATTTGCGAGAACATGCTCGTTTCACCAGCAGTATTTGTAAACACTCTCGTTGAGCACCTTCAGTGTAGGGAGATAAAGATGATACACCAGGAGTGGCTTGATAATCGATCTCAAACGTTTTAATATAGTTGCCATTGGCAGCAGGTTTCATTTTTATAGAGGAAAGCATGAATAAACGAGGGAAATCGATTCGAAGGAAATTCCCTCCTGATCTTGTTCCCTGTGGGGGATTTGGAATCCTACCCAGCCTGTAGCATTGGACCAACGAGCATTCGAAGCAGTTCCAAAATCAGCGGAAAAAGCACTGTCTCCAAAGGAACCCAATTGGACTCTGGAGGGCTGCAGATCGGTACAGCCACTGAGATTCTGAATGGGAACATCCCCTTCTGTCATGTTCATGGTCAGAATGGAATACATAGCATTGAAATAAGTTTGCTGGGCCGAAACAAAGCTGAGAGCTTCGTTTTCAAGAATTGAAGGTGGCTCGTGGTAATATTATCGAGACCATCTTGTTTTGGGGCAGAGGAACACTCAGCTTATAATAGCGATCGTAGTTCTGATCATCGTTTCTGGGTAGTAATTCCAGCAGCTTTTCGTGGGCATTCAGATCGCTCGATTCCAGCAGCATGCTCAAAATGGGAGATCCACTTGCACTAGGATCCACTGAACAACCCCCAGGTCTTCATAGTATCATAGGAATAACCGGCAGAGGCTTTGTCCAAGTCCTGAATGTGACCAGCAGTCACAGAGACAACTATGAATTCCTCCTCACACGAATTCCCATACAGTTTCCTTGCAAATGTGTAGCCACAGACACGGGAGAATTATTTCCGCTCATGCAGCCATCGATTAAACAGTATGTTCTCCAGCGACTGTGACCTGTTTGGTTCGAAATAGGTTGGGGCAGCCGAAGTAGCCCTTGCAGCATCTCGAACCAGCATTCCATTGATCCCCTCATCGTTGCTGGTAATAAATACCGGAGACATCAGAACTGTATCAAATGCAGTCACCACAGTCGGTTTGTATAAATCAGCCATTGTTGCGGATCCGCAAAGTTCCAGGCAACAGCTCCAGATTGGTGGCTTCATATTTGGGTCTCTGCACATTGACGAGAGAACTCTCGGGTTTGCAAATATCTGCGGAAGCTTCGACTTATAGAGAGCCAGAATATCGGTGGCAGTGTATTTCGGACTGCCATCAGGGGCTTTGATATTTAATAGAAGCGCAATTAATCCACTGTGGATGTTCCCGCAAAAACATCGAACAGCTGCTGGATTCGTTTTCCTGTTTGAGCTTCAATCTGGGCAGTATGGCAGCCTCATAATTCCTCGAGAACCCCCACCACTCAATGCCAGGATGCTTTTCATTTACCATACATTACAAAATTTTCCCTGTCATTATAATAATGGATCTGAATTGCTTAAAATATCAAGGCTACCACGTTTTTCTGGATTATATCACCGACCCAGTCAAGGAGACCCCAGAGGAGTTTGCGGAATGGGTCACCTTGCATTGGATCTTGCCATTAAGACGAATGGGATTCGTATAGTCCACAAGAAATCCTGTGTGTTCGATGGATCGGTCAGCCCCCGGATTTGCGATTGGCTTTTTGCTGGATGAATCGCATGTGACTGCTCACTCATACAGTGATCGGGTCTGCTGGCTCTGGACATATTTACCTGTGGAAAGGACGCCCAGCTGAAAACAATGGGAATAGCTCACGATATTGATGCCATTCTCAAAGAAAAATTAAACGTTCAAAAGTGGGACATGCAAGTAATGCAAAGGTTCCCCTACAAAGCTCCTTACAATAAATAAACATAATATTATTAGATATGTCGTTTTTGAATCCACGACGGATATTCCGCAGGCTAAAGTTTCAGTCCTGAGAAAGAGCCGATTGATCTGGTAAACCCAGAGATCAGAGGGTCGTTGAGAATTGAATTCAATGGGATCGGGAGGATCCCATTAGTGGAACACCCAGCAGACCGGCGCATTGCAGCTGGTAAATGTTGAGCCAGGAGATAATAATTGGGAATCGATTTTCTGCTCGATGATAACGAGCGGAATAGGGTTGCAAGCATCCAAGCAACTCGCCAGATACCCAAAACAGTTAAATACAAATCGAAGGAACATACCCAAGTCCTTCGATAGGGGTCGATTGAATTTCTTTGTCCAGGATGAAACGGGTCACACAGAATGCAGCCCTTCGAATTTCGGATAATAGCACCCTAATTGCTGGTGTATCAAATCGAAAGACAAAGGTTGAAATAGCCCACGATCTTTCAGCGAGCAATGTTTTTACGAGCAACCTGGAAGTGAACACAATCAAGGCAGGAACATTATCGACAAGCAACCTTTTGACTTCTAATATTTCAGTAAATAGATTCGTAATCAAGGATGCAGCTATGTTCCACAATTGCAGAGGGGACCTTCACTGCAGATTCAACAAAGCCCATGCTGGAGATTTACCAGGATGGAGAATTGGTGGAGCGATTGGCTCAAATGCTCCAGTGGTTCGATCGATCGCCCTGGATAAAACCACCATATCGATGGCAGAGAGATCCAGTATTCAACACAGAAAAGCAAGCGCTTCGAACTGGGCATTTGCATATCACAAGGGAGAACATAAACAATCTGCTGGGAGAGGATATGTGAAAGAGTTTTTGAACTTCAAGCTAGCAAAAATACGAAAGATACGAGCCAGGACACCACCTCACTGCCCACAGCACCGAGATTGCACCCTGCAATCCGAGATCAATACTTTATTCGCTGCAGATGGAGTTCTTGCGATCACATTGGCAAGCATTTTGGCAAAGAGAACATTTACCCAGCAACCGATAATAAGTATAGAATTGGTCTTTCCAATCTCAGGTGGATGGAAGTAAATGCAAACAAAGCAAATTTTAATAGCCTGACTCTCATCAACAATGCAGATTCAAAGCTACAATTACTTTCGATGGAAGATTGGAACCAAACCTATACGAACACAAAGAGTTTTACGAAGACTGAAACTGCCACCACTCAAATCCTCGTATCTACATGTAGCTTACTTCCCCCTCCAACCTATTCCTTTACATGGGCTGAATTTGGTATTACGGATCCAGCGAGCTTCCAACTGCCACGATATTCGATTTGACAGATTACTTTGATCAAACAACACTGTTATCAACGCAGGCATACATAACGAATGTTACAATGACAGGATTTGATGTGACTTTCAACATGCCCATGCCTGAAATGGTAACCCCAATCACTAAAGTAGCAAATTCTGCCACATTCAAATTTAATGTAACTGCTGTACATAATGTTCCAATATACGGAGAACCCTACATCAAAATAAATAGCAATATCCGGGCAGCAAGTATCTTCCCCAAGATCAGAGCCGCACTCTAGGATCAGCATCCAGCAACTGGCAGAGTGTGTACTCCAGCAATGTGAACACAAACAAAATCCTTATGACCAAAACTAACCTATCCACTATCAGCTCTGTAAACAGTTTTTTGGCGGATACAACTCCAAGCATCTCATACCACAATCTGAAAGGTTCAAGCAATTTATCCCAAACAGGATCGAAGCAATTTGTTATGCTGATCTACAGAGCTATAATATGAACAATCAATACAGAGTGAATGGCACCCTCCCATGTGTATAATATACTTTTGCACCCATTCCTATCAGCCCCCACAGTGACTTTACAAGATACAAATACATACTTCAAAGCAACAATTGTGAATGGAATAACCTATCCTGCTACAACAACCACATCCCTTTTAGTGTGACTAATGTGACAAATAACAGGATTCACATTGGTTGGCACAACCACACTTCACAAGACATAATTTTGTACCCTGCAGGTTTGTATTTCAATCAAGGCACCCCTCCTTACACAATCGGCTGGACAGCAGTGGGCAATGTGCTCAATACACTCCAGAGGATCGCCTTCGGATCACTTATCCAGTTGACACAGATGCTCTCTTTGTCAAAAAATCAATGGGGCAGTCTTGGGCAATCCGGTGGAAGAACAGTGTTCACCCAAATATCACCAAACACCAGCAATTATTTGCCTTTAATCCTGATTAATTCCGACCAGAAACCTTGTGGTAGGCAGTACTTTTGCCTCGAGAGAACAGACATTACCGTAAAAGTTTCTTACCACTACAAATCAGAGAATCCAGTGAAGTATGGCTACCTTTATGAAAGAAATGGGCTGCGTTTGTACTTACCAATCAGAGAGTGTTAACATGTCGTACCCAGGGTGGACATTGATGCAATCATTTATGAATGTGAACTGGAAGGATTTTCACCCTCCAGTCCTCACAGATGGCCTGATGATTTATTACGATTACAAAACAACCATTTGACAGCTTCTTTATTCTTTTCACGTTCAATGGATCACAGACATTAGCAACCAAAAATCAAAAATAGGTATATCCAAACAGACTTTGAATGGAACTGACATTTACATTGCGAGATAGGTACACACCCAATACAACTCTGCCCTGGAATGTGAGCAGCTGCAATATTATGTACAGAACACATTATCCGCCAATAAATTTACGAGGGTGGATTCGCAAAATGAAGGAACAAGACTGCTGTCTCGAAATGGCTCTGAGAGCTTTTCAGCAACCCCACTGCCCAGCTTGGTGAAAACAGCACATATGACACACTTGCAATGTTTGGTATGCCATGGGATTGCCCATCCACCTGTGTCTACAGCCCTTTTCAATTACCTGCAGTCCAAGTATGGCACAATATCAGGAAGCGCAACAGAGGGGCAGCAGATGCACCTATTGTCTTTAAAAGCGGTTACACCCAGCCATTCACTGCTGAAGGTGGCACAGGTGACCACTGACCAACCAACCCAAAGATGAACCCGATCCAACAGACACCCCAACCAATCCAGATAATCCACCCTCAAAGAAACACCTAAAACGACTGACCAACCAACGGGGTCCAGATATAGGTGCATAGTTGGTATCGTTATAGGCTCGCTAGCTGGTGGGGCTGAGCTTTGTATGCGGTCTATATATTTTTGAGATTCGTGATTGCTGCCAGGGTCAGCATTTGCAACAACCTCGGCAACTGTCACTGAAACAGCAGCTGGGGCTGTTGCTGTCCAAGCTACTGGGGCTGAGGGTACCACAGGCTCAATTATAACGAAATGGCAGAGGACCAAAACAAGGCACCATCAGGGATGCACAGTTCATGAAAGAGATTGCAAGAAGGGAAGGTAGAGCAAGTAAGGATGAAACAATTCCATAATTTATAGAAGCTTAATTATAATGACCTCCTTACAACTCCGATTGCCATTGACACATATTTAGTAGAGGATCTGCTATTCCATCCACAATACCAGCTGCTGCTCAAGTATTCCCCATATAGAGGTCACTCAAATCTCTGGAATGATGCTTATCATGAGTTTGGGCATTTATATGACATTGATCAAGGGACAGGCTACATAGATGCTCTGATGGTACAGTCTTTCGAACTTGAACTCTAACGCAGAGGGTGGCTTTGCATTCCAATTCTGCTCGAATGTGTTTATTCACCCAACAGATTTATGCAGAATGTGTATGCCGGAAAACAGCTGCCTATATATCCTCTGAAGCAGCAGAGTTCGATGTTCCTTGGTTGCCAATACAATTGGAGCCTCAAGTATTTATTTGAGAAGGAAGCCGTAGCCACGGAGCCTTGGACATCAATGTTATTAAGGGCTGACCAATGCATCTGCTGACTCGAATGTTGTAAAAGGCTGGCTGGCAGATTTTACCACTTCAATGTACAAAGGTGGCTGGCAGCTACCTGCCATTGACAGGAGGAACTATAAGCGGAAACCTTAATATTACAGAGAAACTAATGATGGGTTCCACATATCTTATGACAGAACCCTTGACTTCAATGTGTTTGACCCACTGAGCATTAGCGAATGCCTTCTTTACTTTAATGCCAGTAAGGAACAAGGAAAAAACCAATAATGCACATTTGGCTTATGGACAACTTTGCGAAGGAACTAGTGGGTGGTTATAACAATTTCATTAATTACCTTATTGGAATTTCATCGTCTTTCAAATATTTAGCAACTGTGAACGAAATCAACAGCAACCTGCATATGGATTTGAGCCAAATGGTGGTTGGCCGATCAGTATATGGTACGTCCGTTACTGGTTCATATGCGCCATAGATTTCACACAAGGAGTTACCATGTTATTTGTGGCACAGGCTTGGCGCATTCCAAGTGAACACATGAAGGCATCCTTCGATTCACTTCTCTTGACAATAATGAAACATGGACAGTCAGCAGACTGTATAGTATCTCCCCTACACCGAGCTATTACCTATATGTCACTAAGAATGATGGTACCTATGCCAGCATCAGCTCAGACTCATCAGTAAAGGTACGAATAACATTAGAGGAATGGACCAAATATACTCTAT
>QPMI01000113.1:0-315793 GCA_004431415.1 Cyanophora paradoxa
GGGGCAGGGCGAGCCAGCCCCAGGAGGCGCTGCGGGCCGGGCGGGGCCCGAGAGCCAGGCGAGGCCCCGGGCGATGGCCGGCGAGACGGCCTCCCACCACCCGACTCCCCCCCGGGGAGGCCCCCTCCTCCTCCTCCCGCCCCTCGCTCTCCCGGACGCCTCCCGCAGCGGGCTGAAGCCGGCCGCCCCGCCGGCGCCGCGCCGGCGCCGCTGGCGCAGGGAGGTGGCGGGGGGGCGGGCCCGGGCGGGGCTCGGGAACCGGGGCCCCCACCAGGGGCGGAGGCGGCCCTGCCCCTCGACCTCCATGCGGCCGGCGCCGGCGGCAGCTGCCGCCCCCCGGCGACCCGAGCCCGAGGCCGCCGAGGAGCGGGCGCGGGCGGAGCTGCCCGGCGCGGCGGCGCGG
Source organism: Cyanophora paradoxa (assembly GCA_004431415.1). Taxonomy (NCBI): domain Eukaryota; class Glaucocystophyceae; order Cyanophorales; family Cyanophoraceae; genus Cyanophora; species Cyanophora paradoxa. The sequence continues at coordinate 404 of QPMI01000113.1, forward strand.
GAGGAAGTCGGAGGGGAGGCGGGCGCGGTGGTCGGCGGGGGGCGGGCGGGGGCGGCGGCGGAGGAGGGCCCCCGTGGGCCCCACGTCGCCGGGCCCGAGCCCAGGTGCCGGCTCGAGCCAGCGGGCGGGGGGCTCGAGGGGGCGCGTCTTGAGGTAGAGGATCTGGCCGACGGTGCCGTCCGCGTAGCGCACGAAGAACTGGTGGGAGCGGGGCGCGGGGCCCGCCCGCGGGTCCGGCTCCTGGAAGCGCCGGCGGAAGTCCACAAGGAACTCCTCCCTGCGGCCCCCGCGGCTCGATCCCGGCCCCTGCGGCGCCCGGAGGGGCGCACCGCATCTTGCGGCGGGCGGGGTTGCCCGGGAAGAAGGAGCAGCCGTAGCGCTGGCGGGCCTCCTCCAGGCACGCGAGGAAGCTCGTGCAGTGCTGCGCAGGCGCGCCCGTCGGTGCGGGGGCGCGCGGGGCGCGGGGGCGGGCGGACGGTGTCGGGGTCGAAGCCGGCGTCGACGCAGAGGAGGCGCTCGCAGCGGCGGGCGAGGAGCGGGAGGAGGCCGAGGTTCTCCGCGTGGCCCCCGTCCGAGAGGAAGACGTGGGAGGGGACGCGCCCCGCCCCGAAGGTGCGGAAGCTGAAGCCGAAGACCTGGCGCACGAGCTGCACCATCGGGAGGCCCGAGAGGTGGAGGCCGAGCTCCCGCGGGGCCCCCCGCACGAGCAGCAGCAAGAGCGCCAGCGCCGGCACCACCAGCAGGTTCACCTGCGCCGCCCCGCCCCCTCGCGCCGGGCGGCGCGGGGCGAGGGGGCGCGGAGAAGAGGCACCCAGATGTGGCGGGGGAAGGTGAAGGCGGCGACGAGGAAGGGGGCGAAGGCCGCCATGTTCAGCCCCCACGCCAGCGCCTGCCCGCACTCAGAGGCCGGGGGGGTGGGTGGGGTGGGGGGAGGAGGAGGAGGAAGGCGGGAGGCGCGCCTGGAGGGGGGACCAGCGGGCGGTGCGGACCCAGCGGCCGAGGCCGAGGCCGAGGAGGACGAGCACGGGCCGGACGTCGGAGCGCGTGCTGCGGCCGCCTCAGAAGAGCGCGGGGGACGGGGGGCGGGGCAGGGGCGCACTAGGTGCCCATGTTGGCGGAGACCACGGCGGCCGAGATGGAGCACGCGTCCGCGATCGTCAGCCGCTGCCGCGCTCCGTGAGGCGAGGGCCCGGGCGGGGCGCGGCGGGGCGGGGCGGGGCGGGGCGGGGCGGGGCGGCTCGCCTCGGTGTCGGGGACCTGCTGCATCTCGCGCCCCGCGAGCGGAAGAAGCCGTGCGGGCCCATCTGCGCGGGCTAAGCGGAGGGATCCGGGAGGGGAGGGGGGAGGGGGGGGGGGGCGGGGGGGGGGGGCAGGAACAGGGGGGGGGCACCGTGAAGACGTCCCACTCGCGGGTGGATGAGCGCCAGAGGGTCCGCGCCTTCACCCGCCACAGGTTCGCGCTCGCGCAGCTGCGGGGAGGGGCGCCTCGGGGGCCCCGCGAGGGGGCGGGGGCGGGGCGGGGGGGCGGGGCGGGCCTGATGAGCTCGAAGGGGAGGTGGCGGGCGTCGGCGAGGCGGGTGCCCCCGAAGCCGAGCAGCGCGCGCTTGAAGAAGAAGGCGCGCTGCAGCCGCCACCGGTAGAACCAGTGCATCAGCCGGTGCTGCCCCCCCGCCTCAGCCGGCCCCCAGCGTCGAGGCGCGGGGCGGGGGCGCCTTGAGGGCGTCGAGGAGGGGGTTGGCGACGATGACGGCCGCCGCCGCGAAGTGCAGCGCCCGCCACGCCTCGCTCCCCAGCACCTGCCGCCCCGTCGGCCCCGAGGGACTCCGCGCGGCAGGACTCTTCGGCTCTGGGCTGTGGGGCGGCGCGCGGGGCGCGGGGGGGCGCACGTTGTCGAGGAAGTCGTCCGAGTCGGAGTTGACGATGACGTTCGCGATCTGCCCCGCCCCCCGCCCCCTCGGCCCCCGCCGGCGCGTGCCCCGGGGGGCGGGGGGCGCGCCTTGCCGTAGAGGACTATGAGGAAGGCAAAAACGATGAGGTCCGTCTGCCCCGCACTCAGCGCCCCTTCCCCGGGGGGCCCCGGGCCCCGGGCCCCGGCGCCGCGCCTTATTCGAGCTGAACATGCCGGGGGCGATCGCCGGCAGCAGCATCAGGCCCATCAGCGCGATCGTCAGGTAGTCTGCCCCGCCCCGCCCCCGAGTCTGCGTCAGCGGCCCCCCGCAGCGTCGCCGTCGCCCGCGCGGCGCGCACCGTCGACCTGCGTCTCCCCCAGATGCGCGGACTGCGCGCGGAGGGGGCGGGCGCCGCGGTCAGCGTCACGCGCGTGGCGGGGCGGCGGGGCGGGGCAGACAAGAAGGAGGAGGACGTAGATGCCGGTGGTGAGGGCGACCTGAAATCCGATCAGCTGTAGAAGAAGTTTGCAGCGCCGGGCGATCGGATCGTACGAGGAAGGCGGCGCAGGCGAGGACGGCGCGGACGTTGGCGCGGCGGGCCGGGGTGAAGAGGCCGCGGGCGAGGAGCACGGCGAGGAGGGCGCCGGCGAGCACGGCGAGCATGCGCAGCGACCGCGTCTCGTCCGTCGTCCACACCGTCTCGTCCAGCACCAGCTCGCTGTCCACCTCCTGCCAGAGCACCCCCTCGAAGGCCCACCCCAGCGTGTACCCCACCGGGATCGCGTACGGCACCACCGTCAGCATCACTGCTCGGGCGGGGCGGTCAGCGACCGCGCGGGGATGGCAGGCGGGCGGCGGCGGGGCGCGCCGACGGCGAGAAAGAGGAGGAGGAAGAAGACGAAGACGACGAGGTCCAGCGCCCCGCGCCCCGGCGACGAGAAGTCCAGCATGTACCCTGCCCCGCCCCGCCCCCGCGTCGCCCGCCCCGCCCCTCGGCCCTGCTGCCGCCCGCGCGCAGCAAGCGCACCGCAGTTCCGCTCGAAGTTCGCCATGTACGCGCCTGCGCGCGGCCGGCGCGGCCCCAGTCAGCTCTAGCTAGCGGCGCGGGGTCGGGGCTGAGCACCGATCCAGGTCCGCACGTCGCCGGGGTTGTGCACGGCCCAGTCCGCGAAGCTGCATGCAACGAAGCCGCCGCCCGAAACGCCGCTTATGTAGTCGACATGCGGGAGGAGGTTGGAGGAGGCGAGCCAGCACAGGACGCCGCTGCAGAAGCTCGCCGAGCGAATGCCGCCGCCTGAGCGGCGGCATTCGATGAATGCAGACGGGGCGCGCATGCCCACGCAGAGCTGAAGTAAAGGCGCACCCGAGAAGCAAACGCCCGTCAGCTTCTTCTTCGGGGGCTGGGCGGCGGCCGCAGCCTCGGCACGGGCCGCTCGAGCCCGGGCGGCCAGGCGCTCGAGTTCCTCCCTGCCGCTCGTGCGCGCCCCGGCCGGCGGGTGCTCTCGCTCCCGGTCTGCCATGGCCGCTCGACCGGCGGCCGGGGGCGTCTGGGACCAGCGGGCGTTAGCTGATGTATGTATGCTAGCTACTGCCGCTCGACGCCGCCGGTGCTCGGGCAGCTCGGCTGTGGCATCGGTTCTTTCAAACGTGTTGCAAACTGACCAAGCTGTCCGTAGTACTCCGTACCCCAGCGGTTTCGGCGCATCGGTTTCGAGGTTACGGCGAGCCGCGGCCCACGGCGGCCGCGGCGAGCACCAGCGGTCCTGAAACATGCAGAGAGATGCGCAATCGCATCCAGCGAGCTGGGAGCGCTCGGGTCGGGTACCGAGCAGGATCACCGTCGACACCAAACGACGCAAAGTCGCCCGCAACTTTGCAACGCGCGGCGAGCGCGCGGACGATCGCGCGCATCTACGACGCCATGACCTCGAAGCGAGGCGTCCGAGCACGCCTCAGGAGCGGCGCCGGAGTAGCCCTGCTCAGGAGCGCTTAAGCCGCTTAGCGGAACGCGCAGCGGCAGCAGCATGACTGCCGGCCTGGCCCTGCTCGATCAGCAGCAGGAATACGTATACGGCTCTTTCGACAGCAAGATCCAGCAGATCACAAGCCTGCTCAGCCCGTCTCAACCCCGCGCGAGTTCCATCAGCAAGGCGTCGCAGGCGCAATTCCAGCAGCAGCAACAGGAAAATCAGCAGCAGCGGGGCTCCAAGCGACGCGTGACGATGGGCGCGATTGCGACCTTCATGCCGGAGAAGCAAGACGACGGCGCGAGCTGGCGGCGTCGCGCCGGCACGAACCGACGGGGCAGCGTTGCGCGGCGCGGCTCGGTCGCGGGGGGCGCCGGCGCTGGGGCCGGGCAGAATCGGCGCGGGTCGGTGGCGGGGGGCGGGCGGCGGGGGTCGGTCGTGGCGGGGCCGCGGCGAGTGCAGTTCGACGGAGATGCGGAGAAGGCGGTGAAGGCGGTCGCTGTTGCCCTCGCTGAGACACTCGCCGAGGGGGAGGCGCCGGCGGGTCTCGCGGCGGGCGGCGGGGCGGGGCGGCCGGAGCCGCGGCGGGCGTCGATGTCGCGGTGCCGGATGGGCTCCATGCACCGGCGCGGCCTCGCGAAGCTCACCGAGACGCAGTACGCCGCCATGGCCGGTGCGCCCCCCGCGGCCCCCCCTGCGCCCGCCCCGCACGACTCTGCCGATCGATCCCGCGGCGGCAGCGACGGCGGCGCTGTATGCCGAGAACCCGACGCCGGCCTCCTCCCGACGGCACTCCCTCGCCGCCTCGCGCCGCGCCTCCGTCGCCTCCGCCGGCGGGGCGCCGCAGTCGCGCCGCTCGTCGACGGAGAGCGAGCGCGGGGCGCCGGCCACGCCGCGGGCCCTCTCCTGGCTCTCCGCCGCCTCCTCCTCGGCGGCGGCCTCGGTGCGGGCGCGGCGGCGGCGGCAGTCGATGCGGCGGGCGTCGCAGCTCCTGCAGCTGCTGCAGAAGATGCCCTCGGGGGCGGACCTTGCGCGCCAGTTCGAGCGGACATTCGCCTCGCTGCGGGCCTCCATGTTCAAGTCCCACCACTGGGACCTCCACGGCGCCCTCGGCCCGCCCCGCCCCGCCCCGCCCCGCCCCGCGCCTGGCGCGAGCTCGCGCTGAGGGGGCCGGCGCAGAGCTCACGGAGGGGGTCATCCAGGCCGGCTCCCTCGCGCGCGACGAGGTGCCGGCCCCGGCGCCCTCTCCTTGACCCCCCGGCTCAGGCGGCGGCGGGGCGCAGGTGCAGCAGTACGCGTTCCTCGTGGCGGAGCGCGCCGACCTCCTCCTTTACGTCTCCGCGCCCCAGGTCCCCGCCCCGCGCCCCGCCCCGCCCCCCGGCCCGACCCCGCGCCCCCCGCAGGGCGTCCCGAGCTGCTCGCCTCGTGGGCGGGGGCGCCCTCGCACGAGGCCCACGACTACCGCGCCGAGGTCCGCGGCGCCGGCGCCATCCTCGTCCGCCCCGTGCGCACCCCCGCCCCCGCGCCCCGCCCCGCCCCCGCGCCGGGCGCCTTGCGAGGGGCGTGGGCAGGGGGACGCCTCGTTCCGCGCGGGGCAGCCGCTCTTCGTGTCGGTGCGGGGCGCATCCGCGTTAATTTAAAGAATAATTCAGGATTAAAATTAATTAATTATCCTATTTTTTCTATATTTAAACAGGTGCGGGGCGCCTCCGCTTGCCGATACACTCTCTTCGTCGCCCACGGCTCCTCCGCCCACGAGAAGATGCTCCTCTCGAGAATTCGACCTGCCAGCCTCGCTCAGGCCCGCCCCCGCGCGCCCGCCCCCGCCGTCGGGCGGCGAGCTCGCGGCTGAGGGGCGTCTCGGGGGGCGCAGGGGGCGCTGCGGCTGTACAGCGTGAACATCCCGCAGCGGGCCGCCTCGGCCCTCTTCCAGCTCACCGTCACCCGCGGCTCCGTCCAGGTCCCCGCCCCCCCCTGCAGGCCCCCCCGTATTCGCTCCGAGCCGTCCCCACCGCAGATGTACATCGACAATGGGAACCGGTACCCCCTCCAGAGTGCGCCCCCGGCCCCGGCCCCGGCCCCGGCCCCTCTGACGGGCCTCGCGCGCAGCGCGGCACCGGTGGGCGTCCCTCTCGGGAGACTCCGCCACCATCTGCATCCCGGTACCCCCCCCCCATTCTCTACCCGCCGCCCTCCATCCTCCCGACCGCGGGGGGCAGCGACACGAGTACGCGGAGATGTACGTGCCCGGGGCGGCGGCTGCCGGGGGCGAGGGGCGGCGGCCGGGGACGGGGGAGTCGCACGGGGGTGGGGCGAGCGCGCCGGACGCGGAGGAGATGCGCGCGGGGACCTTCTTCGTCGCGCTCGTCTGCACCGCCGACGCCGCCTGCTCCCTCGCCGTCTCCGCCCCGCAGCGTCCGCCCCGCCCCGCCCCGCCCCGCCCCTCTCCCCAGCCGCCAGCCGGCGGCCGACGCGGCGGCCGGCAGGGGTGCGGCCTCGGGCATCAGCGCCGCCACGCGCGCCTCGCACGGCGTCGCCCGCGTCGCCCACTTCCGGTGCCCCGCAGCTGCCCGCCCCGCCCCCGCCCCGTGCCGCCTCTGACCGCGAGCTCGGCGCAGGCGCTCCTCGCGCCCGGACGCGTTCATGCGCGCGCTCGGCATCTCGCGCCCCGAGGAGGGCGACGAGGAGGAGGGCGGGGCGGGCTCGGCGGCGCCGGCCTCCTCGCGCCCCGCCCGCCACCGCGTGCGCCCCGCCACGAGCCCGAAGCCGGGCCAGGGCGAGCCGCCGCAGCCGCGCCTCCTGCTCGAGCGGGGGGCGGCCTCGCCGCCCTCCCCTCCAACCCCGCCCAAGGCGCCGGCGCTGCTCGGCGCATACCGCAACCGCTTCGCCTTCCGCTCGCGCTTCTCCAGCTGCCACGACAGCGAGGCCCCGCTTCGGCGCCGGTGCGCCCCCGCCCCGCTCCCCGCCCGCTCCCAGCCCCCCCTCCTCACCGCGCGAGCCGCCAGGCCCTCTGTAGGAGCCTTCGCCTCCGCCTTCCGGCCCAGCTCCTCCTCCTCATCCTCCTCCGCCGTGGCCTCCGTCGCGCCGGCCCCGGGGAGGGCGCGGCGCCCCTCGTTCGCGGCGGCGTGCCGGCGGCGGAGCGCGTCGGCCCCGCGCTGGTGCCCCCCACGCCGGCGTCGAGCCCGGAGCCCGAGCTCGAGCGCGAGGGCGAGGGCAAGGGGGCCGGCGCGGAGGAGTCGGACGACGGGGTCGTGCGGGCGGAGCTCGCGGGGGCCGGGGACGACGCCGAGGATGACGGCGAGCCCGCGCCGGCTGCAGCCGCCGCCCCTCCGCCGCCTCTCGCCACCCCGCCCCGCTGCGGGCGCCGGCGGCCCGCCGGCGTCGCTGCGCCTCGCCGTGCGCCCCCCCGCCGCGGCTCTCGGGCCCTCCCACTTCGTGCCGATCGCCGCGCCGGCCTCCTACCCGTCGCCGGTGGCCTCCCCGCGGCGGCCCGGCGCGGCGTCGCTGGCGGGCTCGCCGGCGTCGCTGCCGCCGGCGTCGCCGCTGCGGCCGACGCCGCGCTCGACGCCGCGCTCGGCGCCCTCGCCGGGGCCGGCGGAGCGCGCGGCGCTCGCCCTCCTCCTCGACGACGGCGTCGCCTCGCCGCTCTTCGTCTCCCCGCGGCCCCGCGCAGCCCGCCCGCCTGCGAGGCCCGCCCCGCCGCCGACGCCCCGCCCTGCTTCACCCCGCCGCCCGGGCCCGGCGGCCCCGCGGGGGCGCCCCGGGCGACGGGCTCGCCGCGCGTCGCTGCGTTCCGCCAGCGCGTCGCGGTCGCCGGCCTCGCGCTCCCCGAGGCCGGCGGCGGGCGCCCCGGGGCGGGCGGGCCCGGCGCCCCCGAGGAGGAGGACGAGGAGCTCGCCTCCATCGAGCTCGCCCGCGCCTCCCCGCGCCCCGCCCCCGTGCCCCCGCCCCTTCCCCCGCCCCGCCCCGCCGCCCCTCCTTGACGCCCCCGCAGCTCACTCTCCCCGCCTCGCCCGTCGCCGCGGAGTCGCCGGGCTCCACCGGGGGCGGCCGGGAGGGCGCGTTGCCAGGCCCCTCGACGAGCCCGTGGGCGGTGCAGGCGGCCTCGCCGCTGCCGGCGACGGGCCCGGGGGCGTGCTGGCGCGGCGCCTGCGGGCCGCCTCGAGGGCCCCCCGCACCTCTCCATCGGGGCGGCCCTGCGGGGCGCGGCGAGCCCGCGCGCCTCCCTCTCGCCGGTGCGCTCGCCGCTGGTGGCGGGGAGCCCCGTGAGCCGCCTCGCCCACGCCGCCTCGCCCCGCGGCCTCCGCCGCTCCCCCGAGGCCCTCGAGCTCCCCGTCGAGCCTGTCGCCCCTGCCCCATCGCCCGCCTCCCCTGGCCCCGGCCCGGGCCCGCGCCCCGCTGTCGCTGGCGTGCGCGGTATCGCCGCCCTCGCCGGCAGCCGCCCCGCCTCGCCCCACGTGCACATGTACAGCGCTGCCTAGGCTTATAATTAGGGATAGGCCTGAATTCGAACCCGCGGCCTGCGCGCGATCGCGAGTGCATGTGCATATATATATCCTGTGGCCCCGGCGCCGGCTGTGGGCCCAGCTGCAGTGTGGCCCTGTGTGGGGCCGTGTGGGCCCAGTACTAGTGTGGGCAGGGTTCGCCGCCCAAAAATTTTGGAAAAAGAATGCAAAAAGTTTTGCAAAACTTTTTAGAAAATTTTTGCATGGTCCCCGCGTTTAATTTCGGGCCTCAAAAATTTTTCAAAGTTTGGAAAAGTTTTGCACCCCACCCTCCCTCATCCTCCGAAATATATCGTTTGCGGCAGCTTAGGCGATGTTAAATGAAGAAATAAACGACATAGAAGGCAATCTGAGGCTATTCTGAGCGTGGAAGGCGAGCCTCGGAGTTCTTGAGCTTCTGGCTTCTGTTGGGTGGGGGGGTACTTGCAATTGGCCTTGAAACACGGGCACTGCGGCAGCTGCAGCCTGCAGGCGGGTTTAATTTCATGTGCAGATAGCAGCTCTCGCAAGCCGGCGGTCGATAAACATGAGTTAAACAATGTTTAAGACGTGTTTGAATGCGATTTGAAGCACTTTAGACGATGGTTTCGATTCTTTCGGGGCAAAAATGTTCTAATTATATAAAAATATCGCAAAAATTTTACATACAAGGCAAACATTTTCGCAAACATTTTTGGACCCTCGGGGGACCCCCAAAAATTTTCTCATCCCTGAGCTCTCGAGTGTGGGGCCGTCACGGCGTGCACGTGTGGGCGGCGCTGGGCGCGTATACCGGTAGTACCCGGTACTACTACCGTACAACACTTCACTATAGCTGTGAAGCCTGTGATCATGACTCCTGCAGCTGTGAATCTAGCTCGATCTGTGAGTCTGTGACTTCAGTATTATTATTTGAATCAGTAATGCTCGTTCTCAATTACAAGCCCACACTCACGTGTGGTAAGCCCTGCCAATGCATGCCTCCTCCCTCAGCCTCCCTGTCTGTCTTAGCGTCAATGAGGCTTAGTGGGCACCGGTCGGTATTGGGAGCGCTCGCGATCGGTAGGCGTAGTCCTGGCGCTGCACCGTAGGCTGCACGCCGCTCCGGATCCGCCGCCTCTGTGCCTGCGGGTCCGCGCTGCCAGTGAGCCCTCCCGCGAGCTGCCACCCTGCATGCCTCTGCCTCGCCCTGAGAGCCTCGCCGCCGCCCGTGGGGCCTCTGCTCCGTCCACCAAGCCGCTGAGCCACGCCACCAGGCCGCCGCGCTCCGAGGCTGCACCCCACCCGGCGAGCCACGGCGCCCGGCAGCTGCCCCGCGCGCCTCCGCTCTGCCCGGCGAGCCGCGCCGCCGCCCCTGGTGCCTCTGCCCCGTCCACCAAGTCATGCCGCCAGGCCGCTGCGCTCCGAGGCTGCGCTCTGCCCGGCGAGCCAGCGCCCCCGGGCCCGCCGCCACGTGCACCTTATTCACCGCAGCGATATATTGGTACCGGCCGCGGTCGATGGACCCGGGAGCTCGAGCTCGAGGTGAGAAATATATTTATATTGGTCGGTGGAGCTCGATTTTTGGTGGAGCTCGAGCTCGAGGTGAAATCTAGGGGGGGAATTCCTCGAAATATATATTATATTTCCCCCCTATATAGCTAGATCTCCAAATTTGGCGTCGGCTGGGTTCTTGTCCTCTTTCGCCCCCAGAGAGCTTGCGCAAAGCTTGGAAAAGCTCTCAAATGAATACTGTACGGATGGGCATGCGTGAGGATGCGAGGGCGCGCAGAAAGATGGGCAGGTTTGTCAAGGATCGAATTCTTGGGGTCGGCTGGGTCCTCGCGGCCCGGCGCATCTGCAAAGCGCGCGGAATGCTTCGTCTACATCTCAAATGCTTATACTATTGTTCCGCGCATGCGCCGCGGCGTGGGCGCGCGGAAAGATGTCCGGGCCTGTGCAGGATCGAATTTTCGCCGCCGGGTGCCTTCCTGCACTGTTCCGGCTCCGAAAAGCGGATCACTGGAGTGCGCAGGCCGTGCTATGTCTATGTGCGTGAGTACGCATCGATTGCGCGCGTCGCGGGACCGGGCGGGACCGGCTGGGTCAAAGTTTCCGCCGACTCTTCGCACTGCAGTGTCGGCGGCGCCCGAAATCGAGCTTGCAGCGGTGCGCGCGCCGTCTGCTCTCATTCTGTACCGCTCTGGGGCGTTCCTGGCGCGCTTTCGTCGCGGGACCGGGCGGGACCGGGTCCCACTTTTTGGAGTTTCGCGATCGAACCGGGGTATAAATACCGGGATTAGTTCGCGAGAGAATTCGATTTTCGCGTGACGCCCACGGGAGAGTCGGAATTCGATATTCGCGCGACGGCCATGGGAGAGCGGTCTCCCTCGAGAAGCCACGATCGGAATTCCTCGAGACGTCCGGACATGTCGGCGCACAAGTCTGAGATTTGATCCATGAGAGAACTCGATGGAAAATTGCGTGACGTCACTGTCGAGGTGTGTGCGTGAATTGATCCACGATGAACACGGGGTACGGACGTTTCTCGGACGTTACAGGAATTTCGTTCGCCGACCCGGATTTCCGACAAGCCCTGGGCCCCTGCGGGTCCCAAACATCGGGCGAAGCCTCCGCCGCCCTCTTCGCGTCCCCCTTATTCATCGCGGCCCCTCGCGGCTGTCAATGGGTCGGCGGGGCAGGGAGAGGGGAGGGGAGGGTTGCTGAGAGGGAATACAATTATGGGAGGAGCTGTCCTGAGAGGAGTTGTCCTGAGAGAATATAATTATGTAATAAGGGGAATTGCTGCAGCTGAGAGAGAATATAATGAGGGGAGGGAGGAGTGGTCGAGCTCGAGGCCCTCACAAAATTGAGAGGAGATTGTTGAGGGGACGGGCGAGATTCTCGCGGCCAGGCGCATGCGCAGGGCTTATGAATCGCTTAAACAGAGTCTCGAATGCATGCTGGATCGATGTCCAGGGCTGCAGAGGCGAGGGCGCGCGGAAATATGTGCAGGCCTGTCCAGGATCGCAAATTTGGCGTCGGCTGGGTTCTCGTGCTCTGTCGCGGCCACAGAGCTTGCGGAAGGCTTCGTTTAGATCTCAAATGAATACTCTAGCGTTGGGCATGGGTGAGGACGCGAGGGCGCGCGGAAAGATGCGCAGGCCCGTCCAGGATCGAATTTTCGGGGACGGCTGGGTCCTCGCGGCCCGGGGCATTTAGAGACCGTGCGGAAGGCTTCTTCTGCATCTCAAATGCTTATACTATTGATGCGCGCATGCGCGGCGGCGTCGGTGCGCGGAAAGTTGCCCGGGGCTGTGCAGGATCGAATTTTTGACGTCGGGCACCTTCCTGCGCTGTTCCGGCTCCACAAAGCGGATATCTGGAGTGCGCAGGCCCTGCTATGTCTATGCGCGCCAGTACGCATCGAATGCGCGCGTCGGGGGACCGGCCGGAACCGGCAGGAACAGATTTCCGCCCGACTCTTCGGACTGGAGCTTCGGCGGCGGCCGAAATCGAGCTTGCCGCGATGCGCACGCCCTCGGCTCTCAATCTGTAGCGCTCTGGGGTGTTCCTCCGCGCTTTCGTTGCGGGACCGGGCGGGACCGGGTCCCACTTTTTGGAGTTTCGCGATCGAGCCCCGGGGTATAAATACCGGAATTGATCCTGGAGGGAAATTCGGTTTTCGGGCGGGGACCCAGGAGTGCGGACGGAATTTGAGGGGAGCCACGACTCCAAAAATAAGTGTAACGTCCGTGTTCAGCTATGTAACGTCGGAGACCGTTCGCCTTCATTGCGGAGGTTGTCAACCACGACGCTCGGACCAATCGGACTCGAGTGGAAAAAAAATAATTCCGCACGTTCACCATCGACCCACGGAAGAGGCTTCGCCCGAAATTGGCAGGGCTAAAATTGGCAGGGCTAATAATGCGCCCCCAATTTTATACGTTTAATTTCTGCTGTCAAAACGCATTAATATGCATAATGAATTTTTCGAATGAGGGCGCATTAATATCAAGACGCTAAGAAACTGCTAGCTATAGCAATGTGTACCCCCCATTCGCAGCCAAAAAGCTAGCTTCAAAACGCATTAATTTGGTGATATTGTGCGTTCTATAGCTACATGCAGTTGGCTTAGCTTGCAATTTAATTGGCTACTAGCTACTAGTAGGCTAGTAGTAGCCAGTAGCCTGGCAGTAGCCTGCCAGACAGTGCCAGTAGGGCCTGAGTACTAGTGAGTAGGCTATACTGTAGAACGGGTAATATTTAAGACCCCAAAATGTTTAGTAATCCCGAGTTTTGGCCGGTTTAGTGGCCTGAAAATATTTAATACTTGGCCGCGGAGCGCTTTAGTAGGGAGCTTTAAAAGGGGGTGGGCGCGGCGCGCCCGAGAGGGTGTACTGATTAGGCCATGCGCTTCTGAGCTCCCTTCGGCGGCCGGGCATGCTTCTCCCGCGCTGCAACTTCGATCGGCTTCGCCGACGCGACTGAGCTATGTACCCCGCCCCCCGATTCTCGGCTTTAGTATACGATAAATATTTAGTACTCGCGCCTCCAGGATTTAGTACTAAAAAGATCCAGTATACTAAATATTTCCCGTTCTACAGTAGCTACCGTAGACAGTGCTGTCATCATGATGCACACGGCCGTCGAGTCATCATGATGCGTTAATTATGATGCATCATGATCGATCATGACGTCTTCCCGCGATCAGAATCGTTTACCAGGGCATTTCACACACCTATTTCGCTGCGCGGGCTCTCTGCTGCGTTTCTAATGCATCGCGACGTGTTTATGACTCATTCCTGACCAGTCTGGATAGATATTAGGCCCAGGGTTGGCCTGAAAGAGGCCCACACCCCCCTCTTCCCAAGATTTTTGAGGCAGAGGAGTGGTTGATCAACCTCCTTCAATGTCAAGATAGTGTGTTATGTATTTTAAAAGCTGTGTTAAGCGTCTCCGCGCCCATTCTCAAAGTGCGAATCGGTGCGATCTTGCATTGGTAGCGGCTAAGGGTGGTGCCCCCTGTACCCCCCACGGCACCACAGCAGCCTTTCAGCATCGTCAGAATCGCTCCAAACCTCCTCTGACTAGTATATACGGTGTCTTTTAGCTGTTTAGATCGCACAAGAGGTCGTTAAAACAGCGCAGGCGACCAGAAACACGAGATTTGTGCACTGTATATGTACCCCCCCTTACATCATGATGACGATCATCATAATCCGAGGTCATCATGATGCGTTAATGACGTCCCATCATGATGGCGTCATCATGATGTGTGCATCATGATGACAGCACTGACCGTAGAACACTTAAGTAATGCGCGCACTTAATTAATATTAATGCGCCCCCTAATTAATGCGTTTTCCGCTAGCTGGCAAAACGCATTAATTCGGGGGCATTAATATCGAAACGCTAAGAAAACTGCGGAATGTACCCCCCTAACGCAGGCAGGAAGCTTCAAAACGCATTAATTTGGGGGCGCATTATTAGCCATACGAGGTTTTCGGGTCCAAAAACGCATTAATATCGGGCGCATTAATAAAGTGTTTTACGGTATAGTACTACCGTCACGCACTTTAGTACCGTGTAACACAATGACGGGCACTTTATTATGTCGGTACCAAATTATGTCGGTTCGGCCATGATCTAACGACATAATTTGGGACCGTCATAAAACGGGTACAGTAAATTGCCCATACAATTAACCGCGCCCCATTCAGACAAACCTAAAAATTTCATGACGACATATTTGGGTCCGTCATAAAAAATTTGACCGTCATAATATAGTGTTACACGCTAATACACGGAGTGTACGTCTGAGACTCTGAGGCAGCAGTGAGGCTACGTATATATATACACTATTATATACAGCCTGTAGACTCTATAGCTAGTTTGTGGGCCAGTGGGGCCGAGGCCCCATGCACTGGATGCGGCCCCAGTAGGTACTACGGTACCCCCGAGGTCCCCGTCCCGCCGGGCCGCCGCGGGCGCCGGCGCCGGCATGATATCGATGCGCAGTAGCCGGCGCCGCCCGGGCCCGCCCCGGGCCCCGGCCCGCGACGCGCGCGCGCGGTCTCTCGCCGAGCTCGAGTCGAGCGAGCTCGCCGCACATCATCAGTGTATACGTACCGTTCTCTCTCTAGCCTAGTAGATCTCCGCCTGGCCAGGCCCGCGGCTGCGGTCTCTCTCCGCACGTACATGTACAATTCTAGGCAACATCTACGCAGCGAGATGGAGCTTTCCGCCAGCGCCAGCACCAGCCGCTGCGAGACGCCCACGGCGCTGGAGAGCGACAGCGACTGCCGCTCGCTGCACAACAAGCCGTCCACTTCTCCTTTGGCTCGTCTCTTCAAGGCGCTAAATGTCGTGGCAAACGATGTCTCAGCCTCTCCGCCCGCAAGCCCGCGGGCAGAGCCTTCGGTCGTCGATGAACCCTCGGCAGGCTCGGCCGTGAATGTCGATGTACGTTCGTTGTTCGAGAATTAATGCACGCACGCGGGCGCTTCGCTGACTCGGCTGTCGCAGTGCACCCTTCGTCGGCCCGGTTCGCCCGGGGCGCCGGCGCTACTGCCGCGGCCGACCCGCCGCCGCAAGTCCCTCGGCCTAGGCGACGCGCAGCTGCAGGCGCCCGCATCGACCGGCGAGCTGCGCGTGACCCTTGCGAAACGCAATATGCAGCGGCGCTCCTCGATACCCTCAGCCTTCATGCCGCCGGACTCCCCGGAGACTGCAGACCCGATCGCGAGCGCCTCCTGCGTCCTTCGCGCCAAGCGGGCAGCCGAGGCCGAGGCGGTCCCCTTACCCTTCGCTCTGCCCTGTCTTGAGGTTCCCCTCCGCAATCCAAACACCCGCGACGCCAAGACACTATACTGTGCGACCTATATATTCGGATGCATAATTAGATCTCTCGCCTCACATTTTCGGCGCAGGGACCTCCGCGCCCGAATGTTACGCCTACTCGGCTTATTACTCTCAGCACTCTATCAAGCGGCGCCTCTCGCTTCCTGGCTCCCCCGCGGACTCCGCCCGCTCGTGTTGAGCGCTGTAGCATACCGCAGTACCCCATCGGAGTTCTATCGCTAACCCTTTTCAAAGTACAGATCTAGATCTCAGGTCACAGTTATATTAATTTCTTCGTGCTTACTAGTTAGTTTTCGTTTCGCGATCGCTTACCCATGTATTTCGCGTCCTTCTGCACGCTTCTACGAGCCATCAGTCGCTAGTTACATATCTTCAAATGTGTTGTATTCTGGTTAGTATACGTATTGGGAATATCTATAGCTAATGCGCACCAAGCTTCTGTGCTTGAGATGGACTTCTACTTCAGCTGGCACCGGCAATTGCATGTACATGCAGTTCGACTTGACATATAATCCTTGAATGTTCGCTAGCTGTTAACTAGCAGCACATCTAGATCTGTGGTTACCGTAGTACGCAGGGCGGCATTTAGTAGGCTACTAACGAAAAATCGAGTTCGAATTCGAATTCGCTCTATCGCGATCGGTCGAGTGCGGCCCTTGCCTTCTCCCGGCCGCGGCCCGCCTAAGCTTGAAGGCTCGGCCGTTCCGCCATGGCGGAACGGCCATGGCTGAATTCTTGAAGACACGGCCCCGCGGGTCGTGGCGATGTTATGATCAATTTAATTTGTGGAATTCGAATGCATTATGTGAAAATAAACCGAGCAATCGTTTGCTGCGGAGCCCGGTGGTCGCTGGTCATGATCAAGTCCACACGGGTATACGTACGCACACGTGCACGCACACGCGCTCGCGTGAAGGGCCCGGGGTGAACACGGGTTCTAGGCCCAGAAGGAGCCGCGGAGGAGGGCGCGGAGGAGGGCGAGGGCGGGGCGCGGCTGGTCCATCGGTACCATGTGCCCGGCCTCGCTCACCTGTGCAGCGCTCGCTCCAGTGCCGGTACTTTGCGCAGGCGGCGGCGCGCGGGGCCCTGTGTACCCGGAGAAAGGCCAGCGGACCGGCGGCCTTGAGAGAGCCTGCGGGGCGGCCGGCGACGCGCCACTCTCGCGCCTCCGCCCCCGCGAAGGCCGCCTGCGCCCGCCCCGCGAGGCATCAGGCGGCGCCTGCTTCCAAGACGGGCGATCGCGAACGGCGCGCCTGGCCGCTCCAGCGCATGGCGCTTGTCCAGGCGAGGCCTCCCATCCAGTTGCAGACTGCCCGACCACGCCGCGGTCACCAGATTCATAAAAGCCGGCGGTGCGCGAATCGAAGGCCTGGGCCCGCGGCTCGCGCCAAGGCGGAGCGCGGCGCATGCGCACTGAAGTCCTGCGAAGGGTCGCCGGGCGTGGAGAAGGCGGCAGGGGGAGCGTCCTCGTTAGAAGCCCTTGGGATTTGGGTACCCCGGTGCCTCGAGTCGGCCGGGGGTCGAGTTCGAGTGCGGACCTTGTCGCCGCTGGCGGGTCCGATCGGGGTCGTGATCAGAGGGCCGGGGGCGCGAGGCGGGAGAGGCGGCGAGGGGGCGCTGGCCGCCGGGGCGGGGGCGCGACACGAGCGCGAGCGCCGGTGCCGCTGGGATCGCGGTGCGGCGGCGCCGGAGAGGGGCGCACTTGTAGACGAGGACGGGGACGGAGGCGTGCAGCAGGTCGGCCAGCGGCGCGCTCCAGTCCTGCCCCCCGCCCCACGCCGCCTCCCGCCCTCAGGAGGGTCATCGCGAGGCACCGAGAGGAGGCGGCCTAGGAGCGGCAGAGAAGTAGGGCTGGGGGAGGGGACCGGCACGACGGGCCGCGCACCTTCGTCCAGTCGTCGTGCAGCTCGTCGTACACCTGCGCTTGCGCATGCCCGCCCCGCCCCGCCCCGCTCGAGCCCCGCCGGCCGCGGGAGCGCCTCCAGACGCGGGCGGGGCGCGGGGGCGGCCTCGCACGCGGCTCGAGCACTCATGCCAGCGCTCCGACCCCACTCCGAGCGCCCGCCGCACCTCCCCCCGCTTCCTTTCTCGCCGTCAGCGCCGGCGGGCGCGGTCACGAGACGGGAGCCAGGGGACGGAGGAGGGGGGGCCGCGGGCAGCAGATAGATTTAGAGCGCTTGCGGCCGGGGCTTTCTGCAAATAAGCGCATGATCAAGTGCGTGAACTGTTCGCTAGAGCTGGAGGTCCCGCCAGCTGCAGGTCGTTGCGGATCTAGGGCGGGGCGGGGCGGGGCGGGGCGGGGCGGGGCGGGGCGGGCGGGGCGGGGCGGGGCGGGGCGGGGCGGGGCGGGGCGGACGCGTAGCCAGCGTGCGATGTAGGCGTCCTTGTAGCAGAGGGGCCCCTCGCAGGGCCGCCGCACGTCGTAGATGTTGAAGTCGCCGCCCTCCCGCACGATCACTGCATGGCGCCGGACCGCCGTGCCCCCGTCAGCCGCCGCCATCCCCGCGAAGACGAGCTCGCGGGGTCTTCAGAAAGAGCTCGGCGTTAGAGGAGACGGTGGCGAGGAGGAGAGAGGGGGGGAGGAGGGGGGGGGGGGGGGGGGAAGGGGCGGGCCCATGGTGGTGGACTGGCAGTCGGCGAAGGCCTCGAGGCGCTTCCCGAGCGCGATGTCCGCCTCGCACTCCTTGTACCAGCCCTGCCGCCCGCGAGGCGCCACGTCTCAGCGCCCGCCCCGACCACTGAGCGGAACGCGAGATCGGCGGCGGCGGCCGGTCGGGCCTTGGTCTTCTCGTAGACGCGCCGCCCAATGAGCTTGTTGCGGTACCTGCACGGCCGGCCGGCGCCGGGCGGCGATTGCAGTGAGCACGCGAGCGGGGCGATGGCGGCCGTCCATGGGCCGGGGCATCCCAGCGCACGCGAACTCTGCGTAGGCGGGGTACTGCGCCGCCGGGTTCACCTGCGCCGGTCGGAGCGCCCTGAAGCCGAGACCGGCTGGGGCGGGAGAGGAGCAGGGGGCGGGGGAGGGGCGGGCTCAAGGCGGCACCCAGCCGTTGCCGATGGCGACGCCCTTCAGGTTAGCGAGGAGGTCGACCTCCCCGCGCGGGCCCTGCCGTCGCCCGTGTCTTGACTTCGACCCTTTGCACTGGGAGCGCGCACCTTGAGGATGCGGTGGGCCACGGCGGGGATGTCTGCGCGTGCCGTTCAGCGGCGGAGTACGGAGTCAAGGCCGGGCGGGGGCCGGCGCGTACAGTGGCCGGCGTAGGACTCGCCCGTGAGGTAGAGGGGGCGCGCAGCCAGAGCCGGCCGGTCCCGAAGGAAGAGCTGTCGGCCGGGGCGGAGGCGTCAGGCCGAGGTCCCGAGGCCGCTGGAAGAGTCGCGCGGGGGCGCGGGGCTCGGTGGCGGTGAGGCCGCTCCGGAATTCGGAGGCCGAAGGCGGGAGCGTGCACGCGCCTGAAGGAACTCGTGCACGTCGTCCGCCACCTGCACCCGCGCGTCAGCCTCAGCCGCCGCGGGGCCGCCGCCATCTCGCCGCGCTCGCCTCGGCCTCGTTGCGAGCGTACTTGCGGTCCCCCGTCACCGTCGAGAAGCCCGTCCCTGCGGTTGGCAGCGGCGCCGGCCGGCGTCAGCAGAGCGTACCCCGGGGCCAGGCGCGCGCCCCCCGCACCGACGGGCTGGTCAAGGTAGACGACGTTCGCAATCTGCACGCACGCGCCGGGCGACCGTTCGGTGGCCCACTACTACTATCCCCTGAGGGCCCGGCATCTGCTCTACTATCCCCCTGAGGGCCCGGCACACCGGCACTGCTCTACTATCCCACTACTTCGGCGCCGGGCACTGCTCTACTATCCCCCTGAGGGCCCGGCATCCCCCGGGTACCAGCACGTAGCATGTGGGCGTGTAGCTACCGTGTAAAGAGCAATGATGACATGTGGCATCGTGCTCCGGGCTTGTTGCCTCTAGCGATCGTAACTCTAGCGATCGTAACTCTAGCGATCGTAACTCTAGCGATCGTAACTCTAGTGACTCTAGCGGTCGTAACTCTGGCGATCGTAATTTTCCCGATTGTGACTCTAGATCTGGCGATCGTAATTCCGCCCAATTCGCTATCTAGCAGCGCGCGCGCGCCTCGTTCCACGAGTACGGGTTCCGAACGAGCGTCCCGTTGTGTTGCAGCGTGAAGGGGCCATTCTCCGTGAGCAGCGCCAGCTCCGACGAGCACCCCGGTCCGCCTGCGGCGGACCGACGCGCGCTCATCAGCGCGCTGGTCGGCCTGCAGCTACGCAGGCGTGGGTGCCTGTGAGCCAAAGGACGATGGGATCGCGAGCGGGGGCGGAGCGCGAGCCGAAGAACCAGAAGAAGAGCTTCCCGGCCGCTGCGAACGCGTACATGTGCGTGCGCCCAAGGCGGAAAAGGTCTAGATCTCGTCGCCAGGCAACGGCGGAGCGCCAAGCGCACCGTGCGTCCCGTCCTTTACGGAGTAGAAGCCAGTTTCTTGGATGGGCTCCGGCAGGATGCTCTGCAGCGAAGGAGGCGTGTCCGCGTTGACAGCGCCCAGTTGCAGGAGCGCGAGGACGGCGCAGGAGAGCAGGAGCGCCATCTTTTTTTCTTTAGGGGGGTAGAGGGAGCGCGTGCTAGCTGCATGTTGCGCCGGAGTAGCCGGCGTCAGTCGGACAGCACATCCTGATGATTGTATCGGAGCCGCCTTTTGCCGCAAGCTGGTAGATTCCGGACGAGGTTGAATCGCTGGCGTTCGGGCGGCTGGAGTCGTCAGCGGTGACTGGCTGCTACCGGTAGCGGTGACTTTGCGTGCCGGCGCCAGCTTGTCGGGGCGAGCGTCCAGGGTCGAGCCTGCGTGCCACGTAGCCGGGCGTGTTCATTGCCTCTGTTGCCGGGCCACGCGCTCCGGGCGGCAGGCGCCTCGCGACTGAGTTTGGTGGTTCAGAGGTATCTTCTCGAGAAGAGGGAGCCCGCCGCCGGACGGGGCCCGGCCCCCGGCCGATCGAGACAGCGACGCCATGCCACAAGTTTCTCAGCCCGAGTTCGTCCTCGTGAAGCGGAGCAACAGCATCATCGATCCCAACACGGGCTCGCTCTTCGCGCCCATCCCCTACACAGTTGCCTACGATGAGGACGGCGGTGGCGCCGTCTACTCGTACGACAGCATCCTGAAGCTGTACAAGTGCGGCGCCTTCTTGTATTTGCCCGCCCGCCTGCTCTGATCGGGCTGATCCCACGCGCGCAGGTACAAACTCCGGTTCGCGTGCGAGGGCCCCCGCGTGCCGCGCGCCCCGGCATCCTGACGCCACCGCGCAGCGCGGTGGACCGGCAATGGGCGGGAGCGTGCATCCACGTGGATATGATGCTCTGGGGTGCGCCGCGCTGCGGCCGCGGGGCCCGGCGCTCGGTTTCGAGGGGGCGGCGCAGGGGACGAGAACCAGCTGATGCACGAGGAGGTGATGCTGAACGAGAAGAAGGAGGGCGCCTTCATGCTCTTCCGCGTGCGCCGCCCCGCCCGCCGGGCGGCCGGCCCCGGGCCGGGGAGGGCCGACCGCCGGCAGCCGCCGAACGAGCGGAACGGGACGCCGGCGCACAGCTTCGAGTGCGTGCTCGACAAGTACGGCGAGACGGAGCAGTTCTCCCTCCTCGCCTGCAGGCCCGCCCCGCCCCGCCCCGCCCCGCGCGCCCCGCCGGCCTCACGCGCCGGGGCAGCCACACGTACCGCGGACAGTGGTTCCAGCTGCGCATCACCTGCCAGGGGATGTCGCCGGCGGGCACAATCCGCATCAAGACCCGCACGCACGCTGTCAAGTCCAAGGGCGGCAAGGCCGAGTCTGACGCCGCCGCGTGCGCCCGCCCTGCCCCGCCCCGTCCCGTCCCGCCCCGCGCGCCGCTGCCGGCGAGCATGCCCGCCGCCGACGGCGAGGGGCGGCAGGAGCGAGAACGAGGGCTCCGTCCGGGGCGGCGCGCTGTCGGCGAAGATGCCGAAGCGGCGCAAGGTGCCGGCGGCAGTCGCGGAGACGGCGTCGGGCGGCAGCGGGCCCCTCCCGCCCCCTCCTCCTCCTCCTCCGCGCGGGCGCCCTCGGGGAGCCCGCGGCGGCCGCGCAGGCCTCGCCGCTGCCGCCGGCGGTGAGCGCGCGGCGCACCTCGCTGCCCCCGAGCTCTACTCCGGCGTCGCCGCCCTCGAGCCCGTCGTCTGGGGCGACCCCGCCCGCGCCGCCGCCGCCGCCGCCGCCGCCGCCGCCGCCGGCGCGGGGTGGCCGCTGCTGGCGCTGCCGCAGATCGGCTCGCCGGAGACGAGCGTGGAGGAGGGGGGGACGCCGTTCATCAGCGACCACCCGACGCCGTCGGAGGGGTCGGTGATCTCGCCGCCCGTGCGCGCCCTCGTCTCCCCGGGGGACCTGCTCCCCTGGCTGCCCCACCCGCACGCCGAGCTCGACGTCGACGCCGCCTCCCTCCTCGCCGACCCCCTCAACCCCGCCCTGCCCCTCCCCGTCCCCCTCCCCGTCCCCGTGCCCGCATTCGCGGGGCAGGAGGACCTCGAGCTCCCCGGCGTCCCCTTCGACCTCCCGCCGGCCGTCCCCGCGCCCTTCGCCCCCGCCGCCGCCCCGCTGCCCCTCGTGGCCCTGCCGCCCCAGTCGGAGGTCCTCACGCTCACGGCGCACGGGCAGCGGCGCTCAGTGCTCGTTTCCCGCGAGGAGCTGCAGGAGGTGGCGGCGCCCATGCCGCCGCCCCGCGCCGCCGCGCCGCCGCCCCTCACCGTTACCGCCTCCGCTCACTCCCCCTCGGACCGCGCCGCCGCCGCCGCCGCCGCCGCCGCCCTCCCCGCGCGGCGGCCGGGGGCACGGCGGCGGGCCCGTCCGGCTCGGGGGCCGGGGTGCAGCGGCGCTTCTCGGGGGGCACGAGCGTGCTGTCGCACCTCTCGTGGGGGGAGGACGTGGTGGAGACGCCGCACGTGGCGACGCCCCTCCACTCCTACGTCTTCAAGAAGTTCGAGAATATCGCGGAGCTCGGCGGCCTCCACCGCGCCCTCCGCCACGCCTCCCGCTCCGGCTCCGCCAGCGCCCACCCGGCCTCCCTCTCCAACTCCCTCCCCTCCCGCCGCGGCCAGCAGCAGCACTTCCTTGAGGTGCCGGGGGTGAAGGAGGAGGAGGGGGCGGTAGCGGAGGGCGGCTCGGGGGACCCGCGGCGGGAGGAGCTGCGGCGGGGCCTCGCCGAGGCGATGGCCGACCTCGACAAGCTCCACCTCGACGACCCCGCCGCCGCGTCCGCCCCCGCCCCGCCCCCGCCCCCGCCCCGCCCCTCACCTCCCGCCGCCCAGCGGCGAGCTGGGGGCGCGCGGGGGGCGCCCCACGCGGTGCTGCACCCGCGCACGGACATCCCGGCGCCCTTCTCCATGCCCCCGAGCTCGAGCGGGAGCTCCTCGTGCGTGCACCCGCCCCGCTGCCCGCGCCGGCCGGGTGCCGACGCCGGCGGGGCGGCAGGCGCGGGTCGCGGAGGCGGAGGCGGCGGGGGACGCGCTGACGCTCGCCTCGCTGCTGGCGGACCCGCGCATCCTCTCCACGCCCCTCTTCCGCCGCCGCTCCGGCTGGCTCCGCACCCGCCGCCTCCTCCACGTCCGCACCCGCCCCGCCCGAGCCCGCCCGCCCTCCCCGCCCCGCCCGAGCGAGCTCGCAGATCGTGCGGGTGGCGAGCGGGGGCGCCGGGGGCAAGGCGGTGCCGCCCGTCTCGGGGGTCTTCCTCTCGCTCTGCGCCGCCGTCATCAACTCGCCGGCCTCGTTCGCGAGCCCCGAGCTCGCGGAGCGCGCGTGCGAGAACTGCTGGAACCTCCTCACCGTCTTCACCTCCGACTACCCCCTCGCCAGGTCCGCCCCGCCCCGCCCCCCGCACCGGGCGGGGCGGCTCTGAGGCGGGGGCAGCGTGGACCTGTTCGACTGCGGGTGGAACGAGGCGATGCGGCTGCTGAACCGGGCGGCGGGGATCGCGGCGGAGGCGTGCAAGGCCTGGGCCGCCTCCTCCGAGGCCGCCGCCCTCGCCGGCGTCCTCGTCGTCCGCTCCGGCGCCCGCCTCGCCCTCACCCTCCGCCAGGCCCGCCCCGGCCCCGCCCCCCGCACCCCGCCCCCCGCCCGCCGGGGCCCGACGCGGGGGGGCAGTTCGGGAAGCAGGAGGAGGCGCTCTCGGTGCTCTTCGAGGCGTGGTCGACGCTGCTGCGGCTGCGCGTCGGGCCGAACCGCCTCGAGGGCGAGATCCTCCGCGACCTCGCCGAGTGCCACGGCGCGCCCCGCCCCGCCCCCCCTCCTCTGCGCCCCCCCGCCCCCGCGCTGAGGCGGCGGCGGGGGCAGTGGCGCTGGGGAAGCTGGAGATGGCGGAGCACTTCGCATCGCGCATGTACTGGTTCCAGGAGAACGACGACGACCGCCTCTTCCAGGCCACCTGCATCCAGGCCCAGGGTGTGCCCCCCCCCCCCCCCCCCCCCCCCGCCCCCGCCCGCGTCTGACGCCGCGCCCCCGCCCCCGCCGCCCGCCGCCCTCCCTCACCCCTGCCCAGGGTACATCGCGTTCAACCAGAAGCGGCCGAAGCGCGCGGCGGCGCTCTACACCGCCGCCTGCGAGGCCCGCCGGCGGCTCCGGCCCCGGCCCTCTCCGCCCTGACCCCGGCCCGCGCAGCTGGCCGAGGCGCTCCCCGCCGACGACTACCGTCGCATGTACACGCACCGTGCGCCGCCCCGCCCCGCACCCTCTCCCCCGGCCCCCGAGCGCGGGGCGGGGCAGGGCTCTACTGGAGCCGGGCGCTGGCGCTGGCGGCGTCGGGGAAGATCGTGGGGGCGCACAAGGCCTTCCGGCGGGCGGCCTCGCTGCAGCGCCGCCACCTCGACATCAACTCCTCCGACTACGACGTCGTCGGCTGGCGTCCGCCCCGCCCCCCTCCCGCCCCCGCCCCCGCTCCCTCCCCTCACCCGCCCCCCGCGCAGTGGGGACGGCGGCGGTCGAGACGAACCGCCTCGCGGACGTCACGCGCCACGTGTACGTCTTCAGCGTCCTCATGCGGGTGCCGTACCCCCACCGCGCCCTTGCACCCCCCTCTGCGACTCAGGGGGCGGGGGTCAGACGATGGAGGCGCGGGCGGAGGAGCCGCGGACGGCGCACGCGATGTTCCACGTGGGCAACTTCTACGCGCTGGACGGCAAGTGGAAGAAGGCGCTGCAGCACTACGCCAAGGCGGAGGCCCTCTACCGCGACTCCCCCGCCCTCGCCGCCTGCTTCTCCCCCGCCCACACCCGCCGCCGCCGCCTCCTCCAGGCCATCGCCGAGGTGCGGCACCTGGCGGCGGGGAGCGCCGGCCCCGCCGCCGTCGCCCCCGCCGGCTCCGAGGAGGCCCTCGTCTCCGCCATCCGCAGGGCCTACTGCCCCTTCCCCGCCTCCGCCCCCGCCCCGCCCTCCGCCCTCCTCCCCGGCCCCGGCCCCGCCCCGCCTCCCCCAACCACGCCCGCACTCCGAGGCCGACGCCGCCGCCGCCGCCTCGGCCGCGGCGCTGGCGTTCGCGGCGCCGCAGCCGCAGCCGCAGCCGCAGTCGCAGCCGGGGCGGACGGCCCGGACGCCGGCGCTGCATCTGGCCGGTCACAACTCCTCCTCGGGGAGCGTCGACTACAGCATCCGCGGCGAGAGCGCCATCTCCTCCCTCCCCTCCCTCGCCCCCGAGGCCGGCCACGCCTCGCCCTTCATCCCGGGGCCCATCGTCATCGCCTAAAAATCATAATATAATTAGTACATTGCGCTGAAGTATTGCCTCACGGCTTTATGCCGTCAGGAGCCGGCGCCCCGAGTCTCGCTACTCGCAGTGCTTGGCCTTAGTCTCCGCAGCGCTCACATTGAGTGCGCCGATTGGACCCCCACTACTTTTCATGTACCCTTCCCGGGCTCACACCCCGGGTGATACACTTGTACCCTGTACTTGTGCTTGCTCCTGGAATACCAGCTCTGCTCGCTCTCGCCGCCAGCTTGCTAGAACTGCACAGCACGCATGGCTAAGCCTAGCCGCACCATAAACTAGGCTCTTCTGACCCTCGCCGGGCCTCGTCCAGCCATCCGACCCGCCAGCCGCAGCCAGGCGTGGTCGGACCGCTGGGCGAAGCGATCCGTGGACGGAGGAGCGCGTTTCGGAGGACAGTATTGCGAATCCGCCGCCGCACGTCGACGCCGGACTCGCTAACGGTCGCCCCGTGCATCCGCAGTCTGCGGGAATCGACTGGCACGCCCCCGTCCCACGCCGGACGCGGAACCGTTGCTAGTGGCATCGGCGACGCTCGGAAACGGTGGATCGTCGACCGGACGCGCCCGTCACCGACCGACATCGACCGACCGACCTCGCCCCGCCGCCCGCTTCAGCGCCGCGCACTTCTCGGCCTTTCGAAGGGGGAGACTCTGCCAAAATTTCCGGCGGATTCAGCCCTTCGACTCGCCGGTGGACCGCCGACGCTCAGCTGCGGACTTACCTCGCGATCACTTCCCCCGCCCCCACTTTCTCCCGCCCACGTCTCCGCCGCGCTGCGGACACGTGAACCTCGCCGGAGATCACCGATCGCAGCCGGCCTTCCCGCGTGGAAGCCCGGTCGGCGATCCTCCCTCGGCTCCTCGGACCTCCATCTTCGCCGCTTTTCCCGCCCACTCCCGCCCGTCGGCCGACGTCCATACGTCGCCAACATCGATTTCCGCACCCGTCATTCCTTTCCCCGGCCGCCGTCGCTCGACGACGCCACGCCGTCCGTTACCCGCCGTTCCCGCCCTCTCCCCTCGGCTCTCCCTCGCCTCCGCCTCGCTACGGACGCCACGAGCCTCGGCGGAGACCTCAGATCGCAGCCGGCCTTCCCGCGCGGAAGCCCGGCCGGTGATCTACGTGCGGCGCCTCGAACCGCCCCCGTCGCCCTTTCCCGCCCTCTCCCCTCAGCTCTTCCCTAGCCTCCGCCTCGCTGCGGACGCTACGAGCCCCGGAGGAGATCTTAGCTCGCAGCCGGCCTTCCCGCGTGGAAGCCCGGCCGGTGATCTACTCGCGGCGCCCCGGCTCTCACCCGACGCCGCCGTCCTCGCCACGCCCGTCCGCTCGCCAGCCGACGCTCGTTCGTCGCCGGCACCACCTCCCCGTCCGCTTCACTTCGCCCCGGTCCCGGCCGCCGTCGCGCGTCGACGCCGCGCCGGATCCCTCGCCTCCTCGCCTCCGCCTCTCGGCTCCGCGTCGGTTTCCTCCGTCTCTGCCGCGTGCAGACACGATGGACTCCATGCACTTCGACGACGCGCCGCGCCGGCGCTCGGCGACCAACACCTTACTTCAAGAGCTGACGGACGTTGCTGCGGTCACCTCCAACGCCTCAGCGGAACGTGAAGCTCTCAACGCGCTGTCCAACACGGAGCGGCCGATCCTCATTGACTGCGGCGGCGGCATCTGCATCACCAGTCCGGGCAACCCGCTCACGCCGCAAGGCGTCGCCGCCTGGCGAGACGACGCGCAGCGCGCAATCGACGGGGACACGAAGCGATACTCCGACGCCGACGACGGCTCGAAGCTCGCACTCGCGGGGGCTACTCTGGCGGCCAAGGCGCTCCCGTCGCAGTACCAGGCCTCCATCCACGACATGATCAACCAGACGCGTCAGCTTACCCGTGACCTCGCCAAGGCCAAGGAGGAGCACCGCGACGCGGCTGACGCAGTCACTGACCATGTTCGGGAGAAGGGCCCGGACGTGGCGGACCGGTCTCGGGACACGCGCGACACACGCCAACGGCTTTTGACTAAACGTGACACAATCAAGCGAACGATTCGGAACATCACCTACCAGCTCGAGAGCGACCACTGCATCCGCGGACTCCCGTCACTTGTACGCTGGGTGGCCATCAACATTACGGAACAGGAGCGCTTCCGCACACAGACGGTCCTCCTTCAGGCTTACAACGGCTACCCGCTCCCGGAGATGGTCAGCACCGTCGCCAAGATTCTTAGCTTCGTGGGGGCGGGTCTAGTCTGCAAGCTGGAAGGCCAACCTACACCGATGGAGGTGTATGACGTTATCAAGAAAATGATCGCGGCCCGGGACCTGGAAAGTGGACGTTACCCCCTCGGTGACTACCAGCTCGCCAAGATGGATAACTTCAAACAGGCCCGGAGGGCGGCAAAGGAAGTCAAGGATCTGGCGATGAAACACCAGCCGCCGGCTGCCTTGCTCAACGACGTGCAGGCGTGCAACGCTGCGGTAGCAAACTTCTTACTTGAAGTCCCGTGGCTACTCCGTACCTTCCCGTGGAAAGACGTCTCCCGCCGCTCCACGACTGTCGCTCCGCCAGCCTCGGCCTCTTCTTCTTCCCGCTCCGTCGAGAAAACGACCGCCCGTGCCGCGAGCACGCGCGAACCGTTTGACTCCTTGACCTCCGTCTCCGACGAGCAGCTGGCCGCCCGTGCCGCGCGCACGCGCGACCAGCGCTCTCACGACCACGACGACGAGGAGGACGTCGACCACGAGCACACCAAGCCCCGCTCTTCACAGTCGTCCACGTCGTCGCACCAGCACCACCTCGGCTGCTGCGGCGGACAGTACGACAACATGTTCCGCGCAAACTCTGCCTCGGACCGTGTACTTCAGTTCCAGCTCGGCCAGATCTCGATGGCGCGTCTTCTCAACGAATCGCAGGGCACGGAATTTGAAACTCCGACGACGGACACGATGGCTTACGGTGACGCCGACGAGACCGAATACCCGTTCAATTACGCCGACATCGGTTACGTCTACCAGAATGCGACGGCCCCGCAGACCGCCCCTCTCTACCAGGCGACGGCTCCCCACCCGCTGGCTCGAGCGCGAACTCGACCCGGCCTCAGACACGGCCCTCCGATCATAACTTCAACCTGCCTCGCCTGCAGACGAAGACGGATCTCCTCGCCGGCCTCAACATCCTTCGCCCCGACAAGCCCGTCCGTCCTAACGGTGCACGCTGGCTCTGTGAACGCTGCGTGAGGGCTGGCCTCCCAGAGGACGCCTGCTGGCATTTTGGCGACGATTACCTCCTCTGCACGACCCACTGGTACCGGTCGGAGCTGCGCAACTTGCCCACCTCCGACCCCATCGTCGCCCAACTCCACCGTACCCTCGGCTTGACCCCGTCCACCTCGACGCCGACGGGCGTCCCGACCGCTGCGCTACGGACTAAACAGCCTGGCGCTTGCTACCTTTGCGGGGCCTACGGACACTTGGCGGCACACTGCGAGTGGGTCGACAGGTGTCTCCGCTGCGGACAAAAGGGCCACATCATGAAAGACTGCCCAACCCGAACGGCGGCGGCCCGGGAGGCCGCGGCGCTGGACGCGGTGGCCCGGAGGCGGTCGTGGCGCCCCTGGAGGCGGCCGCGGCGGCTCTGGTGGTGGCTACGGTGGCGGACGAGGAGGTGGTGGTGGCGGCGGCCGCGGCGGCGCTCCGACGCAGCCCAGGGCGTCCCCTTCCAGGCCACGACCCGCGCCTCGCGCCCGCCGGTGACGATGGGCATCTCCTACACGGCCTGCCCCCCGCCGCCCGTCGCTCCCCTCGACGACGAGCCCATGCCCGACGCCCCGACTGCGCCGTCGCACGACGACGCTGCAGCCTCGGCCTCGCAGTCGGATCTCGTCTCCTCCTCAACCAACTCCGCGCCGTCGCACGCCGACGCCGCGACCCCAACCCTCCCGACGGCAGTGCCCTCGCGCGTCGAGGCTGCAGCCGCCGTTCCTGCCCTCCCCGTCGCTGCCACCCGCGTGCCGTCGCACGACGACGCCACCACGGGCACGACTGCGATTACTACGACACAGGCCCCCGCTCCCGCCTCCTCTACGAGCACTCACTCGACCGTCGGGACCTCAGGACCTCTGACACCGTCGCGCGCCGACGCTGCCACGACTCCTACGGTCCCTGCTGCCTCGACCCGCTTCATCCCGCCCGCCGCCAAGTCAACCGCACCGTCGCCCGTCGACGCTGCGCGGACGACTCCCGGCCTCAAGACGTCCAAGGAGCTTGCACTCGAGGTGAAAGCACGGCTCAAGGCGGCGCAGGTCCGGATCCAGGAGCAGGCTCATTGGGCGGCGGAGCGTGCCCTGGGCACCCACGGCTCCAACGTTGCGGCGGTCCGCGTCTGCCCCGTCAACGTCACTACCGGCGGCCGCTCCCCTCCCCGTCCCCGCTCCGCCCTCAACATCGAGCGCGAGGCGCGCGCGGTGCTTGCTGCAACGCAGGCGATGGTCATGGGCTCGACGTCTGCACCCCAGCAGCCCGCTACTTCCAGCAATGCAAGCGGCGCGCCGGCTTCTTCGACCGCTCCGACGGCCGGCCCTCTCACGCCGGAGCCTGCGCCGTCTAACGTCGACCGCGACCACATTACGCCGGCGCTCCAAGTGTACGGAGCACCCGTTCCCGGCGCGGAGGACGTTGCGCGCCCGTACCTCGAGCTCCTCGCCTACGCTGCACACGCCAAGCGGCAGGACAATATCAACTACCGTGCCGACGTCGTCAGCTCTGCTCACTACCCGACGGGCTTCCCGGGAGGCGACTTCCGCACGGTTACGTTCGAGGCCCTCCTCATTGACTGAGCGAGGCAAGCGCGGATGGTGTTGCGGAACGTCGCCATCGTCGAGTCGGAGAGCGCGGGCGGGGGCGCCGGCGTCGAGGGCATCGTGGCCAGCGTTGTTGCGATCGGCGGGTTCGCAGAAGTCGGGGTCAACGCCGTACCAAGCACCTCTAGGGGCGGCCAGGGTTCCGTGCGGTGCGGCGGCCCCGCGGGACGCTGATTCGTCGTCGCCGTCGTTGGCACCGCAGCATTCGGTGGGTCCGATCGCGTCGGAGCCGCGGCAGCGGGGAAGGCGGGGGGGATGTAGATGGGGATGGGGCTGAGGCCGAACTCGCGCGAGAGAGCAGCGGGATCCAGCGCCGGCAGGTGAGCGAAGGAGGGCGTGCCCGTAAGGTGCATTGCGACCCCCAGAGCAAGCTTCGGGCGGGGCGGCTTCTCAGTCAGTCTTCAGCCCTCGACCCCACGCCGAACCGAGGGGTGCGCAAGCTCACCATGTACGATCCAAACCACACGGACACGTGGACACTACTCACGAATGGCATTCGCCCGTCTCGCGAAGACGCGCGGACCATCGATTACGTACGGCTGGGGATCAGTGCAAGCAACATGCTTCTTCCGGGCGGCATCATTCACGAGACTCACGAACGCCTCGCGGGTACGGATTGGCAACACGTCGTCATTGCCTTCCCGCTCGACGTCCACCTCTACATCGCGGGCATTGCCTTTTTCGTCGCACAGTGGGGAATTCTTTCCAGCTCCTTCCCCACGCACGTCGTCGATCTCCACCCGGCGTTGCACCGCATGCTGTCAGATTACGTGCACCGGATGCGGGAAACATTGGGTTTTACTGTCAATGAAACCGGCATCGCCAGCTTGACAGATTACTGGACGAGCGAGTCCAGCACGTGGTCGCCGGCATACCGTATTCCGGCGGGCTCTCTACAATCGGCGTTGTCGGCACTTCTCCTCAAGTACATCATCGCTCACAACGCGCGCCTCGTAGTCCCTCGTGACGTGCATCGGAGGGTGAACCGCAACGGCCCCAACTACAACACCCTGCGGCAGCAGCTGAACGAGTTCAAATCGGCACGCCTGCAGCGCTGGTGGCCGAACGCGTTCACTCTCACGGACGAGCTGCGGGAGCTATTCAAATCCGAGACGGTCACTGCGGAGCAGGCTGAGAACCTCACGCCAACAGCAGGCTTCGTTGAAGTGGACCGCAACATTATCACGGCCCAAATCCGCGACTTCATCGACGTGATGCGCCCTCATGTCGAGAACGCCATGGCGGACGAACTTGACCCGGACACGGACGCCTGGGATCCATTCCTCATTCGCCTCGGCGCAGTCCTCTACGAGCCGGACCTGCGACTGGAGCTGTCGAACTGGATCACACGGGTCTTTAATTGGCCGAGCTCTCCCTCGACGGAGAACTACGACTACAGCAACTCGCTGTACTACACTTACGAGGCGATTCCCCCGCTCCGCTACTCAGACTCCCGACCCGATGATGAGGACTATCGGCGACACTTCCCGCACGTGTACTACGAGTGCTCGCCCGGTCCTGGTCGCTGGACTTCTCCATTCGATGGTCTAGCCGACGACCACAAGGTCTTCAATCCGCTCAAGTTCGCCCTCCGCCACAACCCCGCTACTCCTCGAGTGTATGCCATCTACGAGGCGCCGTACGCGGACCGGCTCCCATCCGAGCAGCGGACGGCCGATCTCCCGGCGACGCCGACGCGGTGGTCCATGTCCCCGAGCCTCGGGCCCGCGGACGTTGACGGCGCCCCTGCTTCGCCGCCTCTTCATCCGCGTGGCTATCGCATCCTGCGAACCCGTCGCCGCACTCTGAAGCCTGTGCGCTCGCGGGTGGAAGGCTGGAACGCTACGCGGCGCCTCTACTACGCCCACTCGATCGCCGACGCTCTGCGACAGCACACGAGCTCCACGCCCCCGGACTCGACTTCGGCGGGGTTGACGGCGACGGGTGCGGCAGCGGTCCCCACTGCAACGGTGACGGTCAAGATGGCAACCGTGACGGCAGCCGTCGCGCCTGACGACGAGATGTCCAACGCCGACGCAATCTGGGGTTCGGATGACGAGATGCCGACGGCGCCCACGTCTGCGGCAGAGGACCCGCCTCCGCCTGACGACACTGGCGTGCCTTCCGACCGCCCCACCTCGCCTTTCCCGTGGTACTGCGGTCCTCTCCCGATCCCGCGCAACGGGCTTCTCTTCGTGGAGACCGCCGACTTCGCGTACTCTCCCTACTCGGCCCAGGGCACGCCGTACTGCTGGATCGAGTTCGCCCTGACGTCACCGGCTCACCAGACGATCATCGTGCCACGAGCGTCGCTGTTTGACGACGTGTCCTTCGCTCAGTCCTTCCACATGTACGACTGGAGCCGCCTTTCGCCCTCGCACTGCGTCAACGCTCAGTACCTGGCCCGTCTCGCTGACGAACTGCGCGACACTCCGGTCGTTCTCAACACCAGCGCGGGCTTGGCTTTGGAGCTGGCACGCTCGCAAGTCATCCTCACGCGCCTGGCGTTTGTCATGAACACGCTCGGTCGCCCGGCGTACGACGCGCTCCTGTACTCGTCGCTCGACTGTGTTCACGCTCAGCGTTCGCGTTACTACGTCGACATCATCCTACGCGGCGACCGTGGGCTGACCCAGGCCTGGCCGATCCTCATTCAGTACCTGCGGAAAACGGCCCCGTTCTTCCGTTCGAGCCTGGCGTACGAGACTCTGGGACCGTACATGGACCCTCGAGAGATCACGGTGGCCCAGCTGACGTTGGACCCTGGACTCGAGACGGACGAGGGTGCGGGTGGTGTCACTTTTGGGACCTTCACGACGGCGCACATCACCTCCTGCAGCAAGCGGAATGGTGCGAGGGGTATTCGCGGCGATCTCTACACCCAGGGCCTGGGCTACACGGACACCGGCACCGACTCTGCACGCCCGTCGCCCGCGACAAGCCCGTTCTTCTGGGTGGCGGCTGGACGCCTCCCGCGGACGCACCCACCGAGGCTTGCCCTCGCTGGCGCGCGCGTCAAGCGTCCCTTCACGCCGGAGTGGCTCCTCAAGCCCGCTCCCTCTTTGGTGAAGGCGATGTGCCGCAAGAAGGTGAACACGGCGAATCTCCAAGCTCCTGACTTACACCCGATGGCAACAGTCTTCAAGGCCACGTCCACGGTCGATCCCCCTCACTTCGCTGCCCTGCAACTCGCGACGCACTCTCTCCTGGCGCGACCAGGCGAGCAGTTCGACCCGCACGAGGCGGACTTGTTTCCTTCTTCACCCTCTGGCCTTGCGGTCCGACTGGTCGATCCGAAGAAGGCTCTTGACAAGCGCCTCGCCGACGCAAGAATCTGCGTTCGTCTTCAAGTTGGCGCGCTCATTCCCGGCCAACGCGTGAAGACGATGCGTACGGTTCTCGCACTGGTCGATACGGGTGCGGCAGCGGACGTCATGGACGGCAGCATCGCGGACACGATTGAGGGGCTCCAGTACTCGAATCAGGCTCCAGTACTTCTGACGGGCTTCGGCGACAACATGAACGCGTACGCACGCGTCGCCTTCGTCACGTTCAAGATCGGCAACGTCTACATAGCCCGCAAGATCCTTGTAGTCGCCAAGGGCCTCATGGGCGACACGCCGATGCTTCTCGGTCTCTCAACGCTGACGGCTCTTCGGGCGAGCATCAGTCTGGACACGGCCAACTCGGGCATGACGATTCTGCCGCCAGGCGATCACACTGCGACGCCGTACTTCGTTCCTTTTACGCAACGGGCCAGCCCGACGGGGGCACGCTGGTCCGTCTTGCGCAAACGGTTACGTTGCCCCCTGGCGAGGCCCTGGTACGATGCCACGTCCCCACGTATGATAAGACGGCGAGTGCGCACGCGCCTCACATGGAGGTCTCACCGCCGCCGGTCTTCATCTCGGAAACCGGAGATGATAACACTGACGAAGTCGACTTTCTTACACCTTATCAACTCCATCTCAACCCTCACCGACGAACTTGCCTCGTGGCGGTCCGGAACCCTCACCGCACAGACGTCCGCTTGAAAGCGGGCACCATTGTCGGCGAGGCGGCGTACGGTGACTGGCCGGAGAGCGAGTACGACCCGCATCCCGACGTCTCGCAGTACCCGCAGGGACGGTACAAGAACTGGAGTCTGGAAGCCCAGCAGACGTTTCCCATCAGGCGTGTCGTCCAGCAGATCTTCGAGACGGCTCGCCCCGTCACCTTGCTGCGAAGCTGCCAGCCGCGGCGGTTCGCCTCCGTGGCACGCGCCACGTACCCGGAAGCCTTCAGCCATGGCGACAACCTCAGCCCCAACCACATCTCGATCACTCACGCCCCGCCACCGAACGGGATCGGGAAGACGCAGCGTCGTTCGTCGAGTCGCTTCTCGCCTATGACGCGTTCATACGCGACCGCAACTTCATGACCGACGACTACACAGACGAGGAGGTCGAAAGACTGATCGATTTCTTCCTCCCGTACTTCACCGACCCCCAACGGTTCCGTGGGAGCTTCCGTGAGACTCTCCTACGAATCCGCATCGGACAAGCGTCGATGGCCGATGCAAACGCCATGGATCCCCCTCCACGTTGATGGCGGGTCCTGCGGCAATGACAGAAGCCGAAATCGACGCTATGGTCGACGGGTTCTGCAAACCCTCTGAGGCTGACCCCGACATTACATCGGACCAACGCTTGACGTTCCGGAACCTTGTGCGCGAACAAGCCCGATGCTTCGCAAAAGTCCTTGATCCTCGTGACCTCCTCAAGTACACGAACTCGATTCGTCTACTGCCAGGTGTCAACCCCAAGCGGCTGCCCCTCTACACAGTCCCTCGGCGGCTCTCTCCCCGGCGGAGAAGGCGGCCAAGGCGACTATCGAACAGCTGCTCAAGGACGGCCTCATCGAGCCCTCACAGGCTGGATATGGCAGTCCCGTGGTGCTGGCGCCCAAGAAGGACGGCACGATGCGCTTCTGTGTCGACTACCGACGGCTCAACAACTTGATCGAAGGCGACGTCTTCCCTCTTCCCCGCATTGATGATCAACTTGAACGTTTGCAAGGCTCCTCCATCTTCAGCGTTGGCGACTGCCTGAGCGGATTCTGGCAACTCGGCCTCGAAGAAGCCTCTCGGGACTACACCACCTTTCTCCTGCCATGGGGAGCCTGGAAATGGGTGTGCACCCCCTTCGGTCTCAAGTCTGCTCCGTCAGCATTCTGCCGGGCGGTCAGTTCAGTGCTCGGGGACCTTCTCTCCACGTGTGTTGTGGCCTACGTCGACGACTTGACTCTGCATTCGCCGACCGTGGCTCAGCACCTCATCGATCTCGAGGCCTTCTTCGCGGCGCTCGCTCGGGGCAACCTCAAATTGAAACCGAGCAAGTGTCACTTCATGGTCCGCGAGATCGACCTTCTCGGTCACCGTGTCAGCGCTCAAGGCGTCCGCATGGACACGAAGAAGGTGGAGGTGATCTCCAAGATTACTGAACGAGAACTGCAGACCGTCGAGCACATGCGCAGCTTCCTCGGCATGACGGGCTTCTACAGGCGCTTCATCCGCAACTACACGCGACGCGAGCTTCCGCTCCGTGACCTGATTCACGCAGCGAAGCTAGCGGACACGACGCAGCTTCAGTGGACGCCAGAAGCCAGCGAAGCACTCGCAGACCTCAAAAAGGTCATGTGCGACGACATCGTGCTCATGCTCCCCGACTTTTCCAAGCCGTTTATCATCTACACGGATTGGAGCTTGCGAGCAATGGGCGCGGCGCTCATGCAGACCGACTCTGACGGTCGAGAACGACCAATCGCCTTCATCAGCCGAACCCTGACGGCCACGGAGGCGAGGTACAGCTCCCCGACGGAAGGCGAATGCATCGCGGTCATGTGGGCCGTCAAGACGTGGCGACACTACTTCGACTGCGGGCACCCGTTTACCATCCGCACGGACCACTCGCCTCTGCAGTGGTTGAAGTCGCAGGAACTCCTGGCGAACAAGGCGCTTTCACGCGCGGCACTCGTCATGCAAGGCTTCAACTACACGATCGAGTACAGGCCGGGCTCGACCAACGTTGTCGCCGACTTCGAGTCGCGCATGGCTCGTACGCATCCGATCTACGAGCCTGGAGCGGCGGACGGATCGGACCTCACTACCGACCTGCCCAACGGGGCTCACGGACACTCGGTACCCCGCAGCGGCGATCCCGACGACCCGACGGAGATCTACGGCACGCTCGTCCCGTGACGACCGAGCCTACGACATCTATCGCGGCCGCTGGCCTCGACGGACGTGCATGGGCACCACCAGCACCTGGAACAAAGCGACGCCGACCAGTGACATTGGCCGAGCCTCGTAGCTCGCCCAACTCGCCACCACAGCGCGCCCGCCACGATCCAGAGGAGCAGGTGACAGAAGACGCCGAGGACGTGACTTCGGAAGTGGATCCCGCAGAGTACTCCGACGCTGACGACGACGAACTCTCGTCTGAGGAACAGCGGAGCTCGCCCTCGCGCGCCGAGGCCGATCTCCTTGGACGGACGGGACCTCACTCTGAGGAACAGCGGAGCTCGCCCGCGCACGGCAACACCACGCGCGACGGGACTCGCGACTCAGGAGATCGAGGGAGGGGGAGGGGTACACTGCGCGGGCGACCTCGTGGACGACCGCGTGGACGACCTCGCCTGCACCACCCCAGAAACCGCCCTTCAGCAACCGAGCCTCGCAAGCCGGTGCTGCCTGACGCGGATCCGATCGGGAACCTTCTCCCACCTCCCCAACTCCCCGGCGGCATTCAGCATGAGATCGAGAACTACTGGCGGCAGGAGGCACAACGCCATCTTGACGGACGCCAACACGAACTCGCCTTGCCGGAGCCCGACGGCGAGGCTGACCCGCAGCTCTCGCCGAACAGCTCGGTTGGGGAACCGATGGACGTGACGGATGGAGAACCTGCTCAGGCGACCCCTCCCACGCCCTCAGCAACACCTGCCTATGCGGGGCAGCAGGGCAACAAGCAGCCTCGACGCAGGGCGGAAGATCGCCATCGAGCCTCGAAGCAGGCCCAACACCGTTTGCTCAAGCAACAAGCGCAACAACGACACGAGGAGAATGTGCGCAACAACGCAGATCCTGACGGAGCCGAGGCGCGTCCTCGCCTCTCGAAGGAACAGCGTAAGCAGCGCCGTGACACTCGTCGTCAAGAACTCGAGGCACAAGCACCACGCCCCCCGAACCTTATCCTCACGCGAGGTGCAGGGTCTCGCAAGGGTCGGTACGCCATCGCGCCTCCCAACGTGATGGACGTACTCGACGAAGTTCTCCTCCCGAT
Source organism: Cyanophora paradoxa (assembly GCA_004431415.1). NCBI lineage: Eukaryota > Glaucocystophyceae > Cyanophorales > Cyanophoraceae > Cyanophora > Cyanophora paradoxa. The sequence goes on from QPMI01000113.1 coordinate 37,528, forward strand.
ACCGACTCCACCCGAGACGTTGGGCAACGAACGCGAACTTCCACCTGCGGAGCCGCTTACGACAGACGGCGTCGCTCCGTTGGATGACCGTACCGGCGGGCGCAACGCTCCGAAGCCGGTCTACTTACCGCCAGAGACCACTGTTGCCGACTGCTGGATGCAGGGGCCTCAGCCGCTGGTTGAAGTCCCTGTACCACCTGCTCTCCAGCCTCTGACGGTCGACGGAGCCTCTATGGTGGAAGATCAGAAGACAGATCCACTCTGTCAGATGATCATCGCGTTCAAGCTGCGGAAGGAGAACCTTGCTCGTTGCTACGGCCACACTCACGGCGCTGACGCCCTGAGCCGTGATCCCGACGCCTACAAGACCTGCTTCGGCTGCGGGCAGGCGCGGGAACGCTTTGCGAAGGAGGCGGGACGCTACTGTCTCTCTCGCTCCGGTGTGGTCCTCCGCGCGCCCCTCTTCCCAACGATGGGCTCGCCGGTGGTAGTGCCCCAACGCTGGAGAGCTGCGGTGATGGAAGCGTATCACGATGACTGGGCTCACCGAGGCGCGTCCATCGTCGCCCGGCGCATCGCGACTCGCTTCTGGTGGCCTGGCATGACGAACATGGTGCACCGCTACGTTCGCACCTGCCATCACTGCCAGTTGGCGAAGGCCAAACACCGGCCTCGAGTGCAGCACATGATCATCGAATCGCGGCACCCTGGCGACCTGCGCCAAGCTGATCTCTGTCCGATGCCTCACGCCAAAGATGCCCCTCACCGCTTCACGCAAGTGCTGATTGACATCGACGCGTACACCAAGTATCCGGAGATCATCATGCTCACGGAAGCTGACGGCACGGCCATGGAGTGGGCTGCGCAGAGCATTCAGTCCTCAAACGGCACGCCCAAACGTTACCTCACTGACAACGGCACGGTGTTCAAGCCGAACACGCCCTGGGGCAAGTTCTGGACCAAGCAGGGCGTGCGGCTCATCTACACTGGTGTCTCTCATCAGTCGACCAACGGTGGTGCCGAACGACTTGTCGGGGTGTACAAGCGGCTTATCTTCGCGCTCTGTGCCGAAGACAAGCGTGACAACGTCTACTGGCCTTACTACCACTACCGTGTGCTCTTCGCGCTGCGCACTACGATCCACGCGGCAACCGGCTTCTCCCCGGCTACGCTTCACCATGGACGCGAGCTGGTGCTGCCCGGGGACCTCCGTTTGGATCTTGTTCAGCGTGAACCCTTCGGCGAGCCTTACACGTATGCGGAGTATGCGCTGGCTGTCGCGCGGGCGGCTTCAAGTGTCGCTGAGGCGGTCAAGGCTCATCGGAAGATGTACAATCACAAGCTCCTTCGCTACGGCACCGGCAACGAACCTCGTCAGATTTTCGTGCCGGGTGACAAGGTACTCTGCTGGAGCGAGAGCGCGAAGGCGACCAACGTCATGAAGCACGGTACGCGTAACGGCTGGACCGGCCCGTACGTGGTCGTGGAGGTCTTCTCTCGCGGCTACCTCTACACCGTACGCGGCGACCCGTCGTCTCGAATGCATCGTTCGACGGACGTTGTGGTGCACGTCGACAACATCATTCCGTACTATGACCGCCCCGATAACTTTGCCGAGGATCCGAAGCCTGGCCGGCCCCAACGGCGCGCCCCTGAACCTGTTCCCCCGCCTCCGGTGCATCTGGACGCGGATGGTGATCAGCCAATGGAGGATCCGCCGATCCTGCACGACGACGAGCCTCACTCGGAGGGCCGCTTGGCCGAGGAGGGCAGTGACGACGACTCCGTGGAGTCCGAGCAGGAAGAGAGTGTGCAGCTCCATGTTGTGGGCTGGCCGAAGCACGACTTCGCCTAGCTATAACTCTGGGGTTGGTGGCGTTCGCTTCTATGACGGATGCGGAACTCGGGTTCCTGAGCTTCACTTGAGTCACCTTGGGGGTTGATGTGATGACCGTGAGGGCACTGCATCCGGCAGTGGACCCTGAGGGCTGCCGCACCAGCGGCAGGCTCTGTTCAGTGGTTGGCCGCTGCTCATGGCAGCGGAGGGCCACTGCACCCGACAGTGGGCCCTGTGGTTGGTTGGCCGTCGCTCCAGCGACGGAGGGTCCTCATGGGACCTATTCCCCCGGCTTTCCCGTTGCTCAGCCGGAGCAACGGGCTGGGAACCTTTTCTTGTAGCTGTTCCATTCAGTGCGTCCGATCCGCGTTGATCGCACGCCTCCTGAATTGCTCCGCCTTCCTTGGGCGCTGATCAGGTTGCGCAGTTCAGGCCGCGGGCTGATCACCCGTCCGGCCCTGGACCCTGCCACTTCCTGCTATCACCCTCTACGCCCCCCTGGCCGGCCCCTTCCGGCTGCTTCCTGGCCTCCCTCGGGCGGCACGGGGACGTGCCGACGAGGAACACGCGGAGCTATTGCCTCACGGCTTTATGCCGTCAGGAGCCGGCGCCCCGAGTCTCGCTACTCGCAGTGCTTGGCCTTAGTCTCCGCAGCGCTCACATTGAGTGCGCCGATTGGACCCCCACTACTTTTCATGTACCCTTCCCGGGCTCACACCCCGGGTGATACACTTGTACCCTGTACTTGTGCTTGCTCCTGGAATACCAGCTCTGCTCGCTCTCGCCGCCAGCTTGCTAGAACTGCACAGCACGCATGGCTAAGCCTAGCCGCACCATAAACTAGGCTCTTCTGAGAAGTGCACGTGCGATGTCATCAGCGTCGTAGTTACCGCAGACCAGTCGTAAACGTATGACCTCCAGGGCCAGTGTCTTAGGCCGCTCTAGAAGCGTTCGTTGTCTTAGGCCGCGCTAGGTTGCGCCGCGCTCCGATTTTTCTCTCACTCTCGCTCGATCCCCGGGCCCGACTTTCGCAACCCGCGTTTTCGAAGCTCTTCTGTTTTTTTGGAATTAGGCCTATAGCTAGGGGGTCTGGTCGGTGTCCAACCCCGTCCAACCCCGTCCCGTCCAGCGGGGTCTCGCTAATCAAAGAAGAAGGACTCTTGGTCCGAAAATGCATTGGACGTGACACGTGTTGTTCGCTAGCTGTTAACTATAGCTAGCTATAGCAGCACATCTGCATGTGGTCTACGGCCAGCAGTATTAATATTGGATTTCCATGCTGTAGCTATATGTATAGTCCGGAGGGGACGCCATCGGCGTCTATTCTACTGACACTTGCCCCTCTATCTCAGCGACCGAGGGACGTAGTCCAGTCCGGTGTCTTACGGGGGTGTCTTTATGGACCCCTGGGACACCCCCCCTGGCTGCGCCATCGCAGTGCAGGCGGTCACGTTGCCACTTTAGTGGGGTCGACGGCAGGGGCGTCGCCGCCCGGCGAGGCACCGGTCTTCGAAACCTTCCTCTTGGGAATCGATCCGGGTCTTCGCACTTCTAAACCGTGATTTCAACCACTCGGCCATACGTGCCTTCTAGTATAGTCTGAGTTTAAATATCTGCTAGTATAGTCTGAGTTTAAATATTCACTCCATCTGCTATATCTCGATCCGAGTCCCTGAGGTTCGCCCCAGGCACTCCCATGGCCATGGCCAGGGACATGCAGGGCGCCCTGCGCATGCAGTCTGGCCATGGCAGCTCGATTCGAATTCACGTAAACTCCGATCGAAATCGATCGAAATTGAATTAAACAAGCCCTGGGCCCCTGCGGGTCCCAAACATCGGGCGAAGCCTCGGCAGCCCCCTTTGCGACCCCCTCATTCATCGCGGCCCGTCGTGGCTAGCGCCGGGTCGGTGGGGCAGGGAGAGGGGAGGGGAGGGCTGGCGGGGGGAGGGGAGTTATAGGAGAAGTTGTCGTGAGATCTAGAGGAGCTGTCCTGAGAGAATATAATTATTTAATTAGGGGAATTGGTGCAGCTGAGAGAGAATATAATGAGGGGAGGAGTGGTGCTGCCAATCAGCTAGTTGTAGTTGAGCTGGAGGCCCCGAGGAAATTGACAGGAGATTGTCGAGGGGAGGGGCGAGGTTCTCGTGGCCAGGCGCATGCGCAGAGCTTATAAATCGCTTAAACAGAATCTCGGATGCGTACAGGATCGATGTCCAGGGCTGCGGAGGCGAGGGCCCGCGGAAATATGTGCAGGCCTGTGCAGGATCGAAAATTTGGTGTCGGCTGGGTTCTCGTGCTCTGTCGCGGCCACAGAGCTTGCGGAAGGCTTCGTATTGATCTCAAATGAATACTGTAGCGATGGGCATGGGTAATTTTATAAGGACGCGAGGGCGCGCGGAAAGATGTGCAGGTCCGTCTAGGATCGAATTTTCGGGGTCGGCTGGGTCCTCGCGGCGCGGCGCATTTAGAGACCGTGCGGAAGTCTTCTTCTACATCTCAAACGCTTATACTATTGCTCTGCGCATGCGCCGCGGCGTGGGCGCGCGGAAAGTTGTCCGGGGCTGTGCAGGATCGAATTTTTAACGTCGGGTACCTTCCTGCGCTGGTCCGGCTCCGAAAAGCGTATTTCTGGAGTGCGCAGGCCCTGCTATGTCTATGCGCGCCCGTATGCATCGAATGCGCGCATCGCGGGACCGGGCGGGACCGGCTGGATCAAAATTTCGGTCGAGGTTTTGGACTGGAGCATCGAGGGCGCCCTAAATCGAGTTTGCCGCAATGCGCGCGCTCTTGGCTGTCATTGTGACCGCTCTGGGACATCCCTGGCGCGCTTTTGTCGCGGGACCGGGTCCCACTTTTTGGGGTTTCGCGATCGAGCCGGGGTATAAATACCGGAATTGATCCGTGAGGGAAATGCGATTTTCGCGCGACGCCCACGGGCCGAACTCTAGGGGAGCTATGAGTGCGTTGGCCGACTGTCAGTTCTACTGTGTCACGTCGGAGACCGTTCGCCTTCATTGCGGAGGTTGCGAATCTGGACGCTCGGACCAATCGGACTCGAGTGGAAAAAAAATAGAACCGGTCGTTCACCATTGACATACGGAAGAGTATGTCTATGCGCGCCCGTATGCATCGAATGCGCGCATCGCGGGACCGGGCGGGACCGGCTGGATCAAAATTTCGGTCGAGGTTTTGGACTGGAGCATCGAGGGCGCCCTAAATCGAGTTTGCCGCAATGCGCGCGCTCTTGGCTGTCATTGTGACCGCTCTGGGACATCCCTGGCGCGCTTTTGTCGCGGGACCGGGTCCCACTTTTTGGGGTTTCGCGATCGAGCCGGGGTATAAATACCGGAATTGATCCGTGAGGGAAATGCGATTTTCGCGCGACGCCCACGGGCCGAATTCTAGGGGAGCTATGAGTGCGAAAATAAATCAGTGGAGGTTGGCCGACTGTCAGTTCTACTGTGTCACGTCGGAGACCGTTCGCCTTCATTGCGGAGGTTGCGAATCTGGACGCTCGGACCAATCGGACTCGAGTGGAAAAAAAATAGAACCGGTCGTTCACCATTGACATACGGACAAGCCCTGGGCCCCTGCGGGTCCCAAACATCGGGCGAAGCCTCAGCGGCCCTCCTCGCGTCCCCCTTGTTCATCGCGACCCGTCGCGGTTGTCGGTGGGGTGTCGGGGCAGGGAGAGGGGAGGGGAGGGCTGCTGAGAGGGAATATAATTATGGGAGTAGTTGTCCTGAGAGGAGCTGTCCTGAGAGAATATAAGTATTAAATTACGGGAATTGGTGCAGCTGAGAGCGAATTCGAATTAATATAATGAGTGGAGGAGTGGTGCTGCCATATGCATGCAATTAGCTAGGGGATATAATTATGGGAGGAGTTGTCCTGAGAGGAGTTGTCCTGAGAGAATATAATTTTGTAATCAGGGGAATTGCTGCAGCTGAGAGATAATATAATGAGGGGAGGAGTGGTGCTGCCAATCAGCTAGCTGTAGTTGAGCTCGAGGCCCTGAGGAAATTGAGAGGAGATTGTCGAGGGCACGGGCGAGGTTGTCGCGGTCAGGCGCATGCACAGAGCTTGCGGATCGCTTAAACAGAGTCTGGAATGCATACAGGATCGATGTCCAGGGGTGCGGAGGCGAGGGCCCGCGGAAATATGTGCAGGCCTGTCCAGGATCGAAATTTTGGCGTCGGCTGGGTTCTCGTTCTCTTTCGCGCCCACAGAGCTTGGGAAAGGCTTCGTTTAGATCTCAAATGAATACTGTAGCGATGGGCATGCGTGGGGATGTGAGGACGCGCGGAAAGATGCACAGGTCCGTCCAGGATCGAATTTTCGGGGTCGGCTGGGTCCTCGCGGCCCGGCGCATTTAGAGACCGTGCGAAAGGCTTCTTCTACATCTCAAATGCTTATACTATTGATCCGCGCATGCGCCGCGGCGTGGGCGCGCGGAAAGTTGCCCGGGGCCGTTTGCCGTCCAGGATCGAATTTTCGGGGTCGGATGGGTCCTCGCGGCCCGCGGGCCGCTGCGGAGGCGAGGGCGCGCGGAAATCTGTGCAGGCCTGTCCAGGATCGCAAATTTCGCGCCGTGTAGCGATGGGCATGGGTGAGGACGCGAGGGCGCGCGGAAAGATGCGCAGGTCCGTCCAGGATCGAATTTTCGGGGTCGGCTGGGTCGCCGCGGCCCGGCGCATTTAGAAAGCGTAAGGAAGGCTTCTTCTACATCTCAAATGCTTATACTATTGATCCGCGCATGCGCCGCGGCGTGGGCGCGCGGAAAGTTGCCTGGGGCTGTGCAGGATCGAATTTTTGCCATCGGGCACCTTCCTGCGCTGTTCCGGCTCCGAAAAGCGGATATCTGGAGTGCGCAGGCCCTGCTATGTCTATGCGCGCCAGTACGCATCGAATGTGCGCGTCGAGGGACCGGGAGGGACCGGCAGGATCAAATTTTCGGCCGAGTCTTCCGACTGGAGCGTCGACGGCGCCCGAAATCGAGCTTGCCGCGATGCGCGCGCTCTTGGCTGTCATTCTGACCGCTCTGGTCGTCCCTGGCGCGCTTTCGTTGCGGGACCGGGTCCCACTTTTTGGGATTTCGCGATCGAGCCGGGGTATAAATACCGGAATTGATCCTGGAGGGAAATTCGATTTTCGCGCGACGCTGATGGGAGAGCGGTTCGCCGGGTACCAGTCACGTCTGTGTCACGTCGGAGACCGTTCGCCTTCATTGCGGAGGTTGCGAATCTGGACGCTTGGACCAATCGGACTCGAGTGGAAAAAAAATAAATGGGGCCGTTCACCATCGACCTACGGAAGAGGCTTCGCCCGACAAGCCCTGGGCCCCTGCGGGTCCCAAACATCGGGCGAAGCCTCAGCGGCCCACCTCGCGCCCCCCTTTTTCATCGCGGCCCGCTGTGGTTGTCTCTGGGTCGTGGGGCAAGGAGAGGGGAGGGGAGGGCTGGTGAAAGGAAATTTAATCAGGGGAGCAGTTTTCGTGCAGGGCAGCCAGCTATATTATAAGGGAAAAATTAAGAGGAGTTTGAGGAGGCGCTGGGTCGGTGGGGTAGGCCTAGGGAGAGGCCTAGGGGAGGGCTGCTGAGAGGGAATATAATATGGGAGGAGTTGTCCTGAGAGGAGTTGTCCTGAGAGAATATAATTATGAAATTATGGGAACTCGTGCAGCTGAGAGAGAATAAAATGAGGGGAGGAGTGGTGCTGCCAATCAGCTAGCTGTAGTTGAGCTCGAGGCCCTGAGGTAATTGACAGGAGATTGTTGAGGGGACGGGCAAGGTTCTCGCGGCCAGGCGCATGCGCAGAGCTTATGAATCGTTGCGGAAGGCTTCGTTTAGATCTCAAATGAATACTGTAGCGATGGGCATGCGTGGGGATGCGATGGCGCGCGGAAAGATGCGCAGGTCCGTCCAGGATCGAATTTTCGGGGTCGGCTGGGTCCTCGCGGCCCGGCGCATTTAGAGACCGCGCGAAAGGCTTCTTCTACATCTCGAATGCTTACACTATTGCTCCGAGCATGCGCCGCAGCCTGGGCGCGCGGAAAGTTGCCCGGGGCTGTGCAGGATCGAAGTTTTGCTGCCGGGCACCTTCCTGCACTGTTCCGGCTCCGAAAAGCGGATATCTGGAGTGCGCAGGCCATGCTATGTCTATGCGCGCCAGTACGCATGGAATGCGCGCGTCGTGGGACCGGCCGGGACTGGCTGGATCAAAATTTCGGCCGACTCTTTGGACTGGAGCGTCGATGGCGGCCGAAATCGAGCTTGCCGCAATGCGCGCGCTCTTGGCTGTCATTCTGACCGCTTTGGCGCGTTCCTGGGGCGCTTTCGTCGGGGGACCGGGTCCCACTTTTTGGAGTTTCGCGATCGAGGCGGGGTATAAATACCGGAATTGATCCGTGAGGGAAATGCGATTTTCGCGCGACGCGCACGGGAGAGCGGTCGTCTTCGTTGAATTCTAGGGGAGCTATGATTCCGAAAATAAATCAGTGGAGCTGTGGTCAGGTGTATATTATCTAAGTTACGTCGGAGACCGTTCGCCTTCATTGCGGAGGTTGCGAGCCTCGACATTCGGACGAATCGCGAAGCAGTGGAAAAAAACTAAAAAAAATAAATCCGCCCGTTCACCATCGACCAACGGAAGAGGCTTCGCCCGAAGAGGCTTCGCCCGATTTAAATCAAACCTAAGAGAAGCCTATATATATAGCTACGTATATATATATACGTATACGTAGACGCACGTATATAAGCAAGCTATAGCTAGATTTAGATATCGATCTAGAGAGAATTCAAATTCGAGAGTTCGGGGGATATCCGGATCATGAGAGGAGCTCGAATTCGAAGCTTAAACCCCGCGCACTAGCTCAGCGGCTGGATACCGGATGCAGGACAGCGGCGAGTGCAGCCCGCTTATCGGCCCTGAAGAAATGAGCAATTGCAGGTTCTTCCGTGCGCGCGCGGTCGCTCGCTGCGAATTCAAATATCCGATCGCCGCGAAATCGATTTTTCGCGCGCGCCGCACGTACATCTTCATGAATATCTGATCGTGAATTGGCCCCATTTCCGGCACTGCGGCGCCGGCATGCGCAGGCCTTCCGTCGCTCGCTTGCTTTCCGTCCTGCCCGACCGATCCCCGCCCGGGTTGGCGAAGGCGACTCGAGCACGTTCTGCATTCGCGTTGGTAAGCTAGGTCGCAATTTCAATCTGCGGTCTATGCTGGATCCCGGGTCCGATCCGGCCCGAGTCCAGGCTCTAGAACTCATGATGCTGATCAGTTAAGCTTCGCGCAGGCTGCACAGAGTCTTAAACACGCTCTTGTTTGTCGACCTTGCCCTCGTTATCGGATCGGTTCGAATTCTCGCAATTAGAAGCCCTAATTGTAAGCCTGCCGCAGTGCTCGGGCTACGAATACACCCGTCTTCGCAGATCGTTCTGGAAATCCAGGGGCTCGACGCGGAGCTGAAGGCGTGCGAGAATTCGAAGGGACTGCACTCGTCCGGCTCGGGCGAACGCCTCGTGCTAGCAGCGGAAGTTCTTGAGCTCACGTCCCTCGGAATAGTCTGCATTTTCATCCTCGAGCACCTGGCGCTGCTCACGGCGCTCGGGCCGCGGCGCTACTGCCGCAACGCCTTCCACGCACTCGAGCTGCCCGTCCTCCTCCTCGCCTTCGTTCTGCAGGTCCCGAACGGACCCAGATCTAACGCCCGATGTCCCACTGGCCATGGCCGTTGTGCAAGCATAAGCGCTAGCTCGAATTCCAATTAAGTTGAATTTGATAAGCTGCCGGCCTCGCGATCGCGGCCCGCCGCGGCCGTCCGCAGGTCCTTCTGCGATTCCAGCCGGAGGCTGGACTTCTTGTGCTCGTGCGCTTTTGGCGGTGAGATTAATATTTCTACATCACTTACAATTGATATTCGAATTCTTGAAGTTTTGACCGAGGATTTCGCATGCTTTTGCAGGATTGTGCGGGTGGCGCAGGCCGTCTTCGAGACGAGCCGCGAGAAGACACGCGCTGCAAAACTGGAGGCTGCGGTCATACGGGCAAAGCACGGATTTGGCGGTCTCCTCCCCGCCATTGAGCTCTCCGGATCCGGTCACACCGGATCCGCATCCGGTCTCAAGGTCCCTCCCGAGGTGTGCATGCCCTAGCCGCTGAGCTTTAAGCCTCCGGGCCAGCAGGGGCGAGCGCACGCAAGCAACAGGCATATGCTTAAGCCGAAGCTTGATTATGACTTGAGGGGCCGCGCGGGGCGCCGCGCGCGGGGGCGGGGGGTGCAGGTGCTGGTGCGGGAGCGCCCGGAGGCCGTTGCGGCGCTCCTCGTGGCCGCCGCGGAGTACTACCACGACCGCGACGAGGGCGCCGAGGAGTAGCCGCCCCGGCCCGGCCCCGCCCCCGCCAGGAAAGATATCGATCTCCTCCTCTAGATCTGGAAATGTGCACGTCGAGCTTGCTCCAAAATCAATCAATTAATATTGGATCAATTGAAATCTTAATTGCACGATCGCGAGTTAAATTAAAAAGCTTTAAGAAACTAGTGTACTGTACATGTGCACGTGGTTTCGAGAATTCGGTGCACATGGAAACAAGCTTGAAGTATGCTTGAAGCACCCGTGACACATATGCACTGGCATGTGCATCAAATAAAAACTGGCCTGGCATGAAGGGGTGCCCCCTCCCCACGCACCACTGTTTCCAGCGGCTCGCGATCGGCCGGACCGTAATCGAAGGCCTAGGATCTGGAGAACCACCCTGGCCGGCAGAGTCCGAGCGGCCGGCACACGGTTACGCGTATACGTAGTTTCAAAGTGAGCGGGAGATCTAGAGTGCGTAGAATCGATTGCATTAAGTGTAAATTAAATCGGTGGATAGCTATAATTGGGGAAGGACCCCCTTCCCCTTCCCCCACTTGGGGGTGTTCGGGTGCCCACCCTAGGCCAAAATGAAATGTCCCGACCTCCCAAAACTCAGGTTTTCTCGCCGGATGCTTGCAAGGCATGTCCCTAGGAGTCCGGAAACGTGTTCCGGGACATTCGGGCCCCGTCCGGTGGGCCAGGAATGGGCAATAACATGTTTTCGAAAAATGCGGTCTAGCGCCTCACCAGGTGGCGGTATGTCTGCCGAACCAAGTGCGCCTAAATGCGCGTAATGAGCCCGACGATTCATGTCATACATGCCGAGACCGAAGGAGCACAGGGTGGCCCGCTAGGCCGCCTCAAGTACCTTTGTACTTGCTAGTCCGAGACTCGATCTATCGAAACTCCTGAGAGTTTCGGCCGATTGCTGGGTACACCGCTTGAACGCTGAGGTCCGCTAGGTGCCACGGTGGACAAGGAACAGCAGCTTCGTTTGTGCAACAGAGCAGCCGAAAATGCTCCGGCACCGTGCTCGACACCCAAAACGTGCTCGGCACCCATTTCTCCGGCCGCAAATGCGCGTTGTGCGCCCATATGGCATATGCCTCCGTGCCAGCCTCCATCCGTTGCGCCGCGCTAGCGCGCTCGCGCCCCCGCCTACAGTTCTGACCGGCCGAAGGCTGCGCGTGCGCGCTGTCGAGCAGATCATGGCCTGTCGTCTGGTTCTCAGCTCCTGTCTCAGCGCTTCGTCGAAGCACCTTAGCTAAACAATTGCGATCGCTCTCCCGGCGCGGGCCGGGCCGCCACAACGACTCCTCGAGCTCACGTGCTCGTCCGCTCGAGCTCGCGCGCTCGCCGGCGCCGCGGCGCTGCTTTCGGAACTCTAGCGCATCAGTACGCCATGCTCCACCGCAGTGTGCACATCGAACACCGATTATCTGCCTCCAGCTGCAGCGGCACGCGTCGACCGCCCCGCCACCCTCTCATTTCCCGCGAGGCGCAGCAGCGAGCGTCGCAGCTGACCATCAACATCGCATCTGTTCCAGGCCATCGGTGCGCATGCTGCACAGCTGTGCTCGCTTCCTTTGCCAACGGGGAAGGGTCGCATCGCTCATGTTTGCCACCCTCACTCAGTCTTGCAACCGCATGCAATCGACCGGGTCGACGTCGAGCCTCTAGCAAGCATATGCATCACATCATCTCCAAGACTGCGGCCTCCGCCTCCGGCGCCGCCCCCGCCCGCGCCCCCGTCGCCGGCCCCGGCGGCGCGGCTCCTCCCGCTCCTGGAGACGACCTATCCGCCATCGCACGCTTCCCCGCGCTCCAGGCGATGGCGGCGGTGGTCTAGCGGCGGCACTCGGGCCGAGACAGCTAGCTTCGATTCATTGGCCTCCGAGACTCACCCCCCCTCTCTTCTTTCCTTTCTCTTCACCCAGCCCACAAGAGCCCGGCCCCCTCCCCCCGCCTCCCTCCTCCTCCTCCTCCTCCTTCCCCCCCCCCCCCCCCCCCCCCCCCAAATTTCCCACTGGGCCACCTCTCCCCCCGTTCACGCCGTACGCGTGACGCAGCGCCAAGGTCTATGTTCCATATGCTCCTGTAAGGCTAGGATCAGACAACTATAGCTAGTTAGCACGTCGCCCCCCTAGGCCTTAAGCTTCCAATTGGAAGTCTCAGAGCAAGCCTCGCTTGCAATTGGGTGCCTGTTCAAAGTCTACTTCCTAATTGCAACCTGCTCAGAACCTGCTCAGAACTTAGAGGTCCTTCCCCTCCAACAGGGCCGCTGCGACAGCAGTGTTCCTGTTCCGTTCATTATTATCATAAATAGGGCTCAAAAAGGCCTAGCTAGCTCTGCATCAGAACATGTCTAAACGTTTGAAACAGTACTAGTGGATGTCTGCAGATATAGATCAGACGAGACTCACGCGAGCGGTGCCGACGCCGGCGCCGGCGGCGCCGCCGCGGTGCACGGAAGGGAAATATACAGCGCGCTAGCGGCTGTGGCACTCGTCGGAGGTGACGGGCTGTCGTGATGGAAGGCGAGAAGCGGAGGTGCGGCCTCCGGCGAGAGCGCGAGGTGCTCCATTCGCGACCGCGCGCTGATTATGATCACGATCCAGGCCAGATTTCAAGATCAGAAATTTTTTAAAGGCGACACACTAGCTGCACGATCGCGAGTTAAATTAAAAAGCTTTAAGAAACTAGTGTACTGTACATGTGCACGTGGTTTCGAGAATTCGGTGCACATGGAAACAAGCTTGAAGTATGCTTGAAGCACCCGTGACACATATGCACTGGCATGTGCATCAAATAAATTGGACCTGGCCTGGCATGAAGGGGTGCCCCCTCCCCACGCACCACTGTTTCCAGCGGCTCGCGATCGGCCGGACCGTAATCGAAGGCCTAGGATCTGGAGAACCACCCTGGCCGGCAGAGTCCGAGCGGCCGGCACACGGTTACGCGTATACGTAGTTTCAAAGTGAGCGGGAGATCTAGAGTGCGTAGAATCGATTGCATTAAGTGTAAATTAAATCGGTGGATAGCTATATATAATTATTATCATAAATAGGGCTCAAAAAGGCCTAGCTAGCTCTGCATCAGAACATGTCTAAACGTTTGAAACAGTACTAGTGGATGTCTGCAGATATAGATCAGACGAGACTCACGCGAGCGGTGCCGACGCCGGCGCCGGCGGCGCCGCCGCGGTGCACGGAAGGGAAATATACAGCGCGCTAGCGGCTGTGGCACTCGTCGGAGGTGACGGGCTGTCGTGATGGAAGGCGAGAAGCGGAGGTGCGGCCTCCGGCGAGAGCGCGAGGTGCTCCATTCGCGACCGCGCGCTGATCATGATCACGATCCAGGCCAGATTTCAAGATCAGAAATTTTTTAAAGGCGACACACTAGTACTGGAAAATAAATTTAAATTTATAGGACCGGGACGCGCATGCGCACCCGATGAGTTGGAGAGCAACGGGAGACCTAGATCTAGATCTAGAGCTCGAGCCCGGGGAGCTCGAGGCGCTGGCGCTCCTGGATCCGGAGCGCGGAGGCAGGGCGCTCAGGCGCTCGGCAACGGCGTGCACGATCGCGAGCTCGAACCGGCCGTCGCCTCGCTCGCGTTCGGGCGCGAAGGCCAGCGGGGAGCGGGCGGGGGTCGGAGACGGCGGTGGCACGCGAAGAATCGAAGGGTTCGACCCACTGTACATGTTGCCCATGGCCACCGCGAAAGTAGGCGGAAGACCTGCGATATCGATTGTACATGTGTGTCACATGCATATGCGTGTATATCGACTGCAGCTGTACATGTATGGACAGATGCAGCGGGGCGAATGCATATGCGAACGGCCGGGCCGCCGGGCCCGGGCCGCGGCCCGGCGCGCGCGAGGTCGGAGGCGGCGCACGATTATCGAGCTCCGCGTGGTCAACACAAGGCATGTTAGATGGTCGCGAGGCCCAGCTGCAGCTGCAGGTTCAGGAGCTGCGAATGCGCTGGCGGGAACCCGCGGCCGTCATGATCAGCACGCGAAAAACGCGCGCCCCGGACCCCAGCCCTCAGCGCGGACCGCGAAACGCCGCCCCCGCGCTGGAATATATCAGAGTGCCTCGAAGAAATTGCACGCGCGAGCGGCGCCGCGCGAAAAGCGCCCGGCGGCCGGATTTCGATGCAGCTGGTCGACGTCGGCGCCCTGGCCCGCTGGGACAGCGCCCGTTGCTTACAGTTGCACTGAGGACGGTTGGGCAACGCCGCGGATGTGCTACGCGCTGGAGGCTGGTCTACAGATACGACGCTGTCGCCGGTATTGATCGAATTCGCAAATTTCGCAGCCTTGGGGTACATGCATCATTCACTGGGGTACTGGCGCCGGGCGAACTTGCGGCCAGGGATCTACACAGGCTCGATGAGCTCCGCGCGGTCGCAGAAGCAGCTCCCGCGTCAACATGCGAGCGCCGCGTCGATGCGCCCGCGCGAGCAGGGCCCTGTCGTCACGCCGGAGCCGCCGGAGACCGGGACCGCCGGAGGAGAAGCCGGAGACGAGACGCCCGACGTGGACATGCTCCTCGACGCGGCGAGGGCAGAGGATCCACGTGCCAAGCGCGAGCGCCGCCAGGGCCGGCGCGCCCGCGGCCGCGCAAGGCCAAAAGTGCGGCGCAGAGAGCGCGCGGCATTTCGGCGGTCTTGATTCGAGCCGCAGAGCGACCCGAGCGACGACGCGAGCGAGGGCGACGACTACAGCGAGCCGCGCCGCCTTACCGCTGCAGAGAGGCGCGCCGGGGTCCCCGAACGGCATGGGCACGTCCGTTCTCCGGCTGATGTCTCGGCGCAGGGAGCGGCTCCGCCTCAAGCGCCCGGGTGCGCGTGCTTGCGGCTCACTAGATTTTGGTCTGTCCCCAACGGGCTCGCGATCGCCGCGGGCCGCTCACGCCTGTCCGGATCCACGCCGACAATCGTCACGCGTACAGCGAATGCCTTCTTGATGTGGCACGTGAGAAGATACCTCAGCTGTGAGCTGCAGGGTCGCGCCCCGCTCACGGCCAATTGCCTGCGCAGGTGCTCCGGTGAGCGGGGCCGGCTGCCGCCCCGCGCCTGCCGTCGCCGCCCCGCTCCCGCGCGCGCAGAGCCGATCCGCCGCGGCGCGCATGCGCAGACACGCGGCCCCAGCTCCGCGCCAAGTGGCCGGGCTCGCACCCCGCCCCTCCCCGGCCTCTCCCGCCCCGCCGCGGCCCCCGCCCCCCCGACTTGCTTCTGACGGGGCGCAGGGGTGACCAACGCCGAGCTCTCGGGCGTGCTGGGCCGGATGTGGAAGGCCCTCCCGGAGGCCGAGCGCCAGCGCTACCTCGACCAGTGCGCCCACACCGATTTCTCGCGCCCCCGCCGCCCTCTGCCTCGCCGCCCCCAGCATTGCCCCGCAGTGCACACAAGCTCCGCGACGATTTTGATCGGTACCCCTCTCCCGCTTCTCCCTCCGCCTATCCTGCTCGGCCCAATCTCGGCCTCGCAGGAAGTACCCCGATTACGTTCCGCCGACTAAGGTATCCATCCCTCCGGCGCGCCTCGACGGGGTTCGCGAGCTGTAGCCCCCGCCGGCAGCAGCACCCGGGGAGGAAGCGCAAGCGAGCGCGGGAGGCGGCCGCCGCAGCGGGGCGCCTGGCCGCGGCCGGTGCGGCCTCTTCGTGCCACCTTCCGCCCCGCTCCGTGCCCCTCACGGGCTCACCCCCCACGTAGAGTCGCCGCCACTGCTCCCGGTGTCGCCGGCCCCGCCGGCGCCCCGCGCGGCCGCGCGCGCCGCTCTCGCTGCCGTCTCGCGGCATCGGAGCGCGGGGCCGAGCCCGGGGGCGGGGGCGGGGCGCGGGGCGCGGGGGCACCCCGATGGAGGAGGAGGGGCGGAGGAGGACGAGGAGGGGGCGGAGGAGAGCGAGGAGGACGCCGAGCGCGAGGAGGCGGGCGCAGCGCCCTCGCCCTCGCCCTCGCCCCGCGCGCGATGATTGGGCGGCCGCGCAGGAGGAGGAGTGGCTCCCGGAGGAGTCGGACGAGGGCGAGGCCGGCGACGAGGAGGAGGCGGCGGCGGGGACGCCGCCGCCAGCAGCGCCGACGAGCGCACGCTCCCCTCCCCCGCCCCCGCCGCCCCCCGCCCGGCCGCCCGCCCCGCGCCCCGCCCATCCACGCTGCGGTCGCCGCGCCGGCCGTCGGCGTCGCGCCGGGGCGCCCGGCCGTGGGCTTCCGCCCTGCGAACCGCGTCTCCTCCTCCTCCTCGGATGCCGCCGCCGGCGTGGCGATCCCCGTCCGCGCGCCGGCGCCCTCGGCGGGGCGGGGGCGGGCGTGCGGAGGGCGGGGCCGGCTGGGGCGGCGGGGCGGGGGGCGGGGCGGTGCTCGTCGTCGTCGTCGGAGGCGGCGTCGGGGGCGCGTGGCCGCCGCGGGGCGCCCCGGGGCCCTCGGACGAGGCGAGGGCGACGCGGGCGACCTCCTCTCCGACGCCGCCGGCTCCGACGTGCCGCGCCCCGCCCCCGCCCGCCGCCCCGCGTGGCCCCGCCTGAGGGCCGGGCGGGGCGCAGCTGGAGGAGCTGCTGCGGCACTTCGCCTCGGCGACCTCCCGCGGCGCCCTCACCGCCCCGCCACGCCCCTCTTCGCACCCATACCCTCCCCGCCCGCCCCGCCCCCCTCCGCCCCGCCCCGCCCCGCCCCGCCCCGGCCCCGCCCGCCCCGGCGAAGCTGCCGGTGCCGCTGCCGGTGCCGCTGGCGGCCGTGCACGCGCCGATCCCGAAGGCGCGGGGACCCGGCGAGGGGCGCGCGGCGCGCCGGCCCCCGCCGGGCCCCTTCATCCCGGAGTCCTTCCTCTCCCTCGCCCGCGAGGGCCCCCCTCCCCCGGCCTCCCCCTCAGCTTCTTCCCCTCCGCTCCTCCCGGGTGCCGTCCCCGCGCCCGGCACCGCCT
The DNA here is from genome assembly GCA_004431415.1 of Cyanophora paradoxa. Lineage (NCBI taxonomy): Eukaryota > Glaucocystophyceae > Cyanophorales > Cyanophoraceae > Cyanophora > Cyanophora paradoxa. The sequence goes on from QPMI01000113.1 coordinate 54,652, forward strand.
TCGCCGGCAGCCGACGCGCGTGCGTGCAGACCTGTTCGGGAGCGCGTTCAGCCCAATCGCGCGCACGCCAGAACCCTTCGCGGTCTCCGCGCTGGAGGGCCACGGCTCCGCCCGCGGCGCGCCCTCCCTCGCCCGCGCCTGCTCCCCTGCCCCGCCGACCTTCGCCGCAGCCGTCGGGAGCCCGGGGACGACGGCGTGGCCCACCCCGGGCCCCGGCGCGCGCTGCTGGCCCCGCCCCGCCGATACCCTAGGCGCCCGCGAGGTGCCGGCTGACGGGGGCGGCGGGGGCAGGCCTCGAGGAGGGCGGGGCGTCGCCCCTCGGGCTGGCTGACCGCGACCTGCAGGCCGAGGCGCCCTGCGACGTTGGCGCCGACGGTGCGCCTCTCCCGCCCCCTCCAGCCTGACACTCGCCGCCGCCCTCGCTCAGCCATCGCGCGCAGCCGCTGAACCGCCCCCCCCTGCCGTGGCCGGCGCCTGACCGGCCGCGGCCAGCGGAGGGGGAGAAGGGCCAGTCTCCCCTTACGCTGGGGGCCGGCGGAGAGACGTCTTCCGGAGCGAGCGTCCGGCGCTCCTTCGGGAATAAATGCAGCCGCAGCCCGACCAGGGATCAACACCGCGCCGCCAACACCGGTACCAAGCAGACTCGAGCTCGGAGACCTTGAATTCTGGAGAATAAATATATATATTTCAGATGTAATTATAAGTAACGTAGACCTAGGATGCGTCGTGCTGCGCACTGCGGCATTTTGTTTCGAGCGCAGATACCTGTCGAATCCTGGAATCTAAATTGGGATTTAGACGCAGACTCCCCATCATGGCATGGCCCACCGTGGCACTCATGATAAGTCCAGTCGAAACGTCCGGACGATTTTCGAACTCCACAAATTGGCAAATCATGCCTTTGCCTTTGCAATTGGTTCCGGGCGTACGCGTGACACGCGATGTTCGCTATACTATGATTGCAAGGGGGGGTCAGCTGCTCAAACCCCCCTTGCTACCCGTCGCCGGGCCGTCGGATTGTCTGTCACGCTGTCTTAAGCCGGCCAGTTCGCAAGTCGGCCTTTTTTCCGTCGGCAAAAGTCTTTTTACGGTACCCATGATGCCAGCTGGGGCCGCCGCCGGCCCGCACGCGCGCCGGGCGGCCCGCGCGCGGCCGGGCCTGCCCGCGCGCGGCCCAGAACATGCCAGCGCTAGCTAGCGTTCGCTAGGAGAGCCGCAGTGCGCACGCCACATCATCTAGCTAGATTTGCAAGCGCGGCCATGGCCATGGCCAAGATACAACGCAGCCCTCCGTCCGACGGTCGCCCGCCGGCATGCGATCGAGTCTGCGGCCGCGGGGGCCAAGCCCGCGGCCAAGGAGGACTCCGGGAAGCCGCTAGCTATAGACCGGCAGCGAGTTTGACCGCGGAAGATCTAGCGAGAGCGACTCGGCGAGGGCGCTAGCGCTATGCAGCCGGCAACAAGCTAATCGGCCGCTGCCGCAGCGGGCGGCGCGGCTCTTAGCTTCGGGCGGGGCGGAGGCGCGGCGGGCGGCGGCGCGGCTCGCCGGGCGAGGCGGGGACGCTGCGGGCAGCGGCGCGGCTTGCCGCCGAGTCGCCGGCGGGGCGGAGGCGCGGCGGGCAGCGGCGCGGCTCGCCGGGCGGGGCGGAGGCGCGGCGGGCGGCGGCGCGGCTCCCCGGGCAGGGCGGAGGCGCGGCGGGCGGCGGCGCGGCTCGACGGGCGGGGCGGGGACGCGGCGGGCAGCGGCGCGGCTCGCCGGGCGAGGCGTGGACGCTGCGGACAGCGGCGCGGCTTGCCGCCGAGTCGCCGGGCGGGGCGGAGGCGCGGCGGGCAGCGGCGCGGCTCGCCGGGCGGGCGGAGGCGCGGTGGGCGGCGACGCGGCTCCCCGGGCAGGGCGGAGGCGCGGCGGGCGACGGCGCGGCTCCCCGGGCAGGGCGGAGGCGCGGCGGGCGGCGGCGCGGCTCGACGGGCGGGGCGCGGACGCGGCGGGCAACGGCGCGGCTCGACGGGCGGGGCGGAGGCGCGGCTCGGCGGACGGGGCGGAGCGCGGGCCGATCGGGGCGGAGGCGCAGTGGGCGCGCGGCGCGGCCGCGCGGGGCGGACCGGAGGCGGAGGCGCGGCGCTGGCGGGCGGCGCGCGGCACGGCTCGCGGCGGCGCGGCTCGACTGGCGGGGCGGAGGCGCGACTCGCCGGGCGGGGCGGAGGCACGGTGGCCATGGGCGGCCGCCGGGCGGCGCTGCGCGCAGGCGCAGCTGCAGGCCTACGCCTAGCGGGCGTATATCTAGAAAGCCGCTGAGCAGTTCTTAGTTGTTGTATTCTGTCAACGTTCCTAGTTTAGACCCCACCTTGCACCTCCTGAGACGAGCAGGCGCGGGGCGAGTCGAAGACCTAGTAGATCATCGGATAGCCATCTTCGTATAGCTGTTGACTAGTATGCCTGGCCATGACCATGGCTATGTGTTAGATCAGCTAGATCATCGGATATCGATATCGATTTCATGATCAATTGGCCAGTGGTGGAATACATTTCTCATGACTCGTCAGTGATCAGCCTGCATATGCATGGCACTGCGGCAGCTAGCGCTAAGCTAGCGCTCAGATTCCGAGTTCGCGAGCGACGTTCGCGAGTTCGAGTACGTCGACGTCGACGCGGAGGCGCAGCTGCAGGGCGCGACTGGGGTCCGACGGTCGTCATCGTGGGCTCGGCGACCCCGGCCTTGGACCCGGCGACCGCCGGACGGGGGATCCGGATCCGGAGGCGCTGGGCCTAGTTAGCGTGACGTCAACACGGGTTCGTGCACGTGATGCTCGCAGGTGTACGTGTGCTTCACTGAGCTCGTGCACAGTGCACGCGTCTACTTGCGCAGACACGCGGCCCCAGCTCCGCGCCAAGTGGCCGGGCTCGCACCCCGCCCCTCCCCCGCCTCTCCCGCCCTGCCGCGGCCACCGCCCCCCCGACTCGCTTCTGACGGCTCGCAGGGGTGACCAACGCCGAGCTCTCGGGCGTGCTGGGCAAACGTGTCTCGCATTTATCGACTCCGATCGACGGGACAGGGCGGGGCCTACAGGACGAACTCGAAGCCATCGGGGTCGACGAGCGTCCAGCCGAGCTCCTCCTGCGCGGCGCGTCAGCGGGGGCGGGGCGGGCGGGGGCGCGGCCGCGGCGCACGGCGTCGAGGAGGTCCTCGGGGGCGGCGTGGGCGACCCCGGCGGCGGCGGCGGCCCCGCGACGGCCCCCAGGGCGGGGCCGGGGCGACCTCGAGGCCCGAGCCGGCGGCGAAGGCGATGAACTCCTCGAGCTCCTCCATCGCCTCCGCGTCCAGCCGCAGGCCCGGCGCCCCCTGCACCGCACCCAGCGCCCGCGCCGCGTACCCGTCCCCCGCCTCCACCCGCACCCCGCCCGTCTGCGGGGCGCTCAGGGCGAGAGAAAGGGCGGGGCGCCTCGTGGGCACCTTGACGGCCTGCAGGGCGGCGAGGGTCGAGCTCGGGCCCCCGTACGTGACCGGGGCCGGGCGCGCCGTCGCCACCGGCGGGTCAAGGGCGGCGGCGGGCGGCGGCGACGCCGGGGCCCTCCGGGGCGTAGAAGGGGTTCAGGTGCGGGTGCTGGAGGTGCGCCGCCGCCGAGGGCACGCCGGCGGGGCCGGGCACCGCCAGCGGGGGCGGGGGCGGGGGCGGCTGGATCAGCCCGACCGCTAGCGCCTCCGCCTCCTCCGCAGCCTCCGCCTCCTCCGCAGATTCGCCCTCCGCCTCCTCCGCCGCCTCCCCGGCATCGTCCGCCTGCTCGCCGGCCGCCTCGTCCTCGCCCGTGGCGCCCTCCTCGCCCTCGGCGGCCTCGACCTCCTCGCCGGCCTCCTCCTCCTCGGCGGCCGGCTCGGCGGGCGGCGGGGGCGGCACGAAGCCGGGCGGGGGCGGCAGGAGCATCACGGCCCCCTGCGGCCCCTCCTCCTCGGGGGCCGCCTCCGCCTCCTCGCCCTCTTCGGCCGGCTCACCGGCGGCCTCGGGCTCGCCCTCCTCGCCCTCGGCCGGCTGCTCCGCGGCGCCGGCAGCCGCCGCCTCGCCCTCGGCGGCCCATCCGCCTCGTCCTCCGCGCCGCCCTCCGCCTCGGGCTCGGCCTCCTCGGCCGGCTCGGCCTCCTCGGCCGTCGCCTCGGCCTCCTTCGCCTCGGGCGCCTCCGCCTCGGGCGCCGCCGCCTCCGCCTCGGGCGCCGCCGCCTCCGCGCCGGCCTCCGCCGCGCCCTCAACGGCCTTCTCCTCGTCGGCCGCCTCCGCCTCCTCGGCGGCCTCGCCCTCCCCGCCCGCAGGCGCCGCAGCAGCCGCGCCCTCCGCGGCGGCCGCGGGGGGGCCCTCGGCGGGGGCGGGGTCGGTGGTGAAGCGGGCGACGAAGCCGGCGCCCTGGCCGGCCTCGTCGGCGCGGAAGACGACCGTCATCGCCCCCGACGCCGCCGTCACCTCCCCCGCCGGCACCGGCCGCACGTCGTTCACCTCCAGCCCCGTGAAGCTCCCCAGCAGCCGCCCCCCCTCCTCCCCGTCCCACACCTCCAGCTTGTCGTACCCCGTCTCCAGCGCGAACCCGGGCTCGAACTTGAGCCGCACCGCCCCGTCCCCCTCGGGGTCGATGTGCCTGCGGCCGGCCGCGCGTCGGCGGCCGGCCCCACGGACGTGACGGGGGCGCATCGCACCAGACGCAGTGCTGGTGAGGGGAGTAGACGCCGGGCCCGTCGCTGATGGCCCCCTCCGGGTGGTGCACGTAGAGGACCCCGGCGCACGTCTGCGGCCGGCCCCGCGTCGGCGTCGGCGGCGGGCACGCGGGAGAGCGGGCGGCGGCGCGGCACCTCGCGCTCGGTGGGCGGGGGCGTCGGGGCGGTGCGGAACTGGACGCCGCCCTGGCCGGCCGGGTGGAAGCCGAAGAAGCCCGTGCTCACCGGCTCGAACGCCGCCGGCACCTCCACCGGCGCCGGCGCCGGCACCCGCACCGTCCCGAAGTCCTGCCCCGCAGCGTCGGGCGGGGCGCAGGGGAGGGGGCGGGGCGGGGCGGGGCGGGGCGGGGCGGACGGTGCCCTCGACGATGATGCCGTCGCCATCGCGGTCGGGGATGGCGGCGTGGTCGAGGGCCGCGATGACGGGCGCCGCCCGCTGCGCGTACGCCGCCTCCATCGCCGACGTCAGCTCCGCCGCCTTCGCCGCCGCCGCCGCCCCGCTCGTCCCCGCCTGCTTCACCGCCGCCATCGCCCGCCGCGCCGCGTACGCGTCCGACCCCTCCCCCTGCCCCCCCTCCTCCTCCTCCGCCTCCCCGGGGGCGCCCTCCTCGTCGACCTCGGGGCCGGGGGCGGCCTCGGGGGCGGGGAGCACGACGGGGCGCTGCTTGAGGAGGGCGAGCATCTCAGCGGCGCGCCCGCCCGAGCTCGTCACCTCCTCCACCGCCTTCGCGTGCGCCCCGGCGCCCCCGGCCCCCATCGAGTAGAGCGACGCCACCGTCTGCATCCCCTTGCTGTCCGCCCACGCCGCCGCCCCCGGCGCGGCCACCACGGCGGCCCCCGGCGGCATGGGCGAGCCGAGCTCGACGGTGTGGTAGGTCACGACGTAGTCCTCGCGCGGCGGGGGCGGCGGGGGCGGCAGCGCCAGCTCCACCGCCATCTGCACGGGCTCCGCCGGCTCCGCCTCCTCCTCGCTCCCCTCCTCGACGCTCTCCTCCCGCTCCTCGGCCACCTCGCCCTCGCCGCCGCCGGCGCCCTCCTCGCCCTCGCCGGCGCCCTCCTCGGCAGTCTCCTCCGCGATCTCGTCGCCCTCCTCGGCAGCCGCGGCGGCGTCGTCGGCCGACTCCTCGCCGGCGCCCTCGCCGCCCTCGTGCTCTTCGGCGACCTCGCCGGCCTGCTCATCGCCCCCGGCCTCGCCGTCCTCCGGCTGCTCGGCCGGCTCCGGCTGCCCCGGCTGCTGCTCCGGCTCGCCCTCCTCCAGATTCTCGTCCACGCGCTGGATCATGTCGTCGACCTGCCGCTCCTCGACCTTCACGCCGAAGACCCGAAGCGCTGCGCGCCGCGTCAGCCGGCCACACCGGCCGCACCAACGCGAGTTGCAACACCTTTATCAATCTTGTCAGCAAGAGAGCTCAGGTCCACGACGCCAGGCAGACTCGTGGCCGTCAGGTGCGGCGTTTCCTCGCCGCTGTACACGTAAAACGAGTTGTCTTCGTCTGGCTCCGGCAAAGGAGCAGTCGGTGCGATGGGCTCCGGCTCGAAGAACGCCTCGCGGGGAGCGGCCTGCGATGGCGGGGTCGCAACGGACGACCCCAGCAACCGCGCGCTGCGGCCTGGACTCACGCTGACAACTGGTCCAGGAAGGACGGACTCTCGGGCGAGAGCGAGCCTGCCTCCGCCGAGATGAAGGGATGCCGCGAGCTGCTCAGCAAAGTCCTCCGACGAGGTCAGGAACGCTTGAATCGCCTCAGGAAGAGCTCGTTGCTCTCCTGACGCTTTCACGCTGAACGCAGCCACAACGCCCGCCAGCTTACGACCAACAACGCCGCCGCTGGGACGCCTGTACCCTGGTTGGGGGGAATCAGCGGGCGACGATGAGGCGCTACGCGGTCCTGGCGGCCCTGTTGCTCGCGCTGGGCGCTGCAATTGCGGAGGAGAAGACTGCGACCAAGGTCGCCATCAACTTCCTCACGGGGTCCGCCTGCGCCTCCCGCCACAGGCGCTTGGAGTTGATCGAGCGCCGCGCGCAGAGAGTGGACGTTCTTGCGGCACCGCATCGAAACGCAGTCGGGCCTCCCATCGCGTATGCTGACTCTGCGCGAGGCGCTCATCGCTCGCTCACGCGGCGCAGGCGATGGCGTGTACGGGCACATCTCGCTGAAGGAGGAGGGTGGAAACATTGTTGGCTACCTGTACGAGAACACGACCGGCCCAGCGCCCACGCTCGTGAACCGGCGGCTCATCCGCATGTTCGCCGCGCCCATCGCTAGCTTCGCGCGGCGAAGCATCGATATCTCACGCTTCCCTCTCAGCGAGCTCACGTCGACGATCGCGGGCGCGTTCAAGATAGCGCGGGCGGCGGCGGCGGACGGGAGCGCGGCCGCAGCGGCGGCGGAGGCCGACGGGGAGACCGTCCCTGGCGAGTTCTTCGACGTGGATTGGGAGGCGGAGGGGACGCAGCGGGGTGCGCGCCGCGCCGACCGCGCTCGGCGCCCGCGGGACGGGCAGACGAGCGCGCTCCGGCGGCGGCGCAGACGTGACGGACGAGGAGGAGTTCGCGATGGGGGACGGCCACGAGAAGTTCCGCACCCTCTTCGAGTTCAGCCTGGACCCCGCCTTTCACGGCGGCCTCGTCTCCTACGACCGGTCCGCCGCACCCCCCGGCCCTCTTCCCCTGCCCCAGCTCAGCGGGGCGGCAGGTGGCACGGGCGCGCGAAGGGCTTCGTGCAACTCCTGGCGACCACCACCTTCTCGTTCACGCTCACTGTTTCCTTCGACCCGGCCCCCGGCGCCCGCGGCCAGCAGGAGGTGGCGCGCCCCGCCGCGCCCCGTGCCCCGGGCCTCACCCCCTTCACCCTGCAGGTCTGGGTGCTGTACGCGCGGAAGAACGTTTCGGCGGGCGCGCAGGGGAGCTTCTGGCAGCGGTACGGCTCCACGGCTGCCATCCTCATCTTCTTCGTCGGTGCGCGCACCCGCGCCGCCGTGCCCCCGTGCCGTGGAGCCTCACTGCTCACCCCTGCAGTCTCCAAGCTCTTCCGCATGAAGTTCAAGACACAGCGGGGGGTGCCCCCGGCGGCCCAGCGGGCGCGCCTCCTCGCGCAGAAGCGGGCGCAGGAGAAGCAGGTGCGGCGGGGGGCGGACGTGCCTGCCAAGGCGGGGCCCTGACGCGGGGGCGGGGCGCGCAGGGCGGCAAGGACGTGCAGAAGGCGATCTCGATGCTGACGCGCCCCAAGGAGGGCGACGAGCGGCCCGTCCCCGCGCCACCCGCCGACGCCGGCGGCGGCGTCCTCGCCGAGACCAAGAAGGAGAGCTGAGGCGTCCCGCCCCCGGCGCCGCCCTCCCCGCGGCGACTGCGACCTCGATTTGGAAACTTGCGCGTTTTAGTTCCTGTTGAATCTAGCTGCCGAGCGAGAAAGAGCGGCGGGCCCGCGCTACTGGACGGGGCACCCTATCCTCGCGACCGGGGAGGGGGCGGGGGCCGCCGGCGCGCCGCCGCCGCCGCCGCCGCCCTCGTCGGCGGGGGCCGAGGGCGGGGCGCCGCAGACGGCCCAGCGGAAGGAGTCGAGCTCGGGGGGAGCTGCAGGCCCCGCGCCCCGCAGAGCGCGAGCGAGAGGGCCGCACCCCGCGCAGTCCTTCGCCGACGGCAGCGAGCGCGCCGCCGAGCGCGCCGACCCGAGCAGCCGCGCCGACGCCGCCGCCGCGAGCGCCGAGAAGCTGCTCTCCTGCGGCGGTGGGGCCGGGGCGGCCGCGGGGTCGAGGCCGGGGCGGGGACGGGCTCCGGGGCGGGGCGGGCGGCTCGGGGACGCTCTGGCCGGGGCGGGCCCCGACGTAGACGAGGAGGGCGCCGGCGTCCCGCGGGTCCCGTCGCCACGGCGCGTTCCTCGCCACGAGGCTTTGCTCCACCGCCGCCCGCACGGGGCCCGCCCCCGCCAGCGCCGGCGCCGGCGACGCCTCCAGCCGGCTCGTCTCGCCGACGTACACCTTGACCCAGCCGGCGAAGCCGCGGCGGGCGCGGGCGTCTAGACAGGCGCCGAGCATGTGGACCGCCTCCTTCGAGTGCAGACCCAGCAGGTCCACATGTTCCGCTTCCTCGTCCCGGTTCCGGCTCTGCGCCGTCGCCGTCGGCGGTCGCTGGCGCGGCGGCGGGGCGCGCGGAGCGGCCGCCGGGCGGGGCGAGCGGCACCTCGAAGATCTCCTGGCAGGCGCGCTCGTGTGCCTGTAGCCGCCCCCGTTCCTCCGCTGTCGCAGCGCCGCGGAGTTTGTTAGCCGTTTCTCTGTCGCCGTGCGCTGCTGCGATCTGCTCAACGCGGCGTGAGCGATGCGCACGCAATCGAAGCCCGCGGCGTCACCTTTGCCTGCGCCTGCGCGTCAGCCAGGGAAGCTGCGCATGCAGCGCTGGCGGGAAGGCGCCTGTTGTATGAAGGCATCTCGTCGTCGCGCGTGGTCTTCAATGCGGAAAGCGACTGGAGATTAGAGGCTTCGAACTTCGGCTTCTTGAAAGCTATGGACAAGCGAGCCATGCACCTTCGGCGAGCAACCTGTACTCGGCGCCGTGCAGGTGGAGATGGGCTTCGAGCGCATCCATCGAGCGACTCGCTCCGGCCGGGCCTCTCAGTCTCTTACCGAAGAGCCATCAACCAGTCAGCGGCGACTCGTATACCCCTGCACGATGAGCTTTCAGAGCTTCGTGGCCGTCCCGCTCTCGTCTGCGGCACCGGCAGCTGCCTTATCGTGCGCCGGGGTCCGGCTCCGTGCAGCTGCGCCCGTCATCTCGGCTGGCGCCGCCGGTGTCTCCCGTTCTGTTCGCTCACGCATCGGGAGAGAGTTCACAGCTGAGCGCGGTGCTGTGCTCGTTGTGTGTGAGAGCAGCAAGCAGCCGGAGGAGCCCGAAGGTGGAATTGAAAGCTAATGATATCGATGCGCCGGCCGGCCGCTGACAGTCGGGCGTGCAGCCAAGCCGAGGGTCGACTGGGACAGGGCATGGTCGAGCTTCTCTCGGAGCACGTCGCCGGACGCCGAGCCGGCCGAGCCGGCTGCGCCGGCGCCGACGGAGGATGAGCAGACGCCGGAGGAGCGCTTGAGGGCAGCACGGTGCGAGCCGTTGAGCGCCGGAGAGAATAGAGCTGAGCTGTATTGATATCGCGCTGTCTGATAACACCCGCAGCGCCCGCGCCGACGAGGTCAAGAAGTCGCGGGAAAGCCGCACGTTCTCCCGCGAGGCGCCGCGCATCATGGACTACAACGAGATCGGTGGCAGGCTCTTCAGCGTGAGCGTTGTCTGCTTCTGTGTCGGGGCGCCCGTATCGCTGGGTGGGCCCGTGAGACATTACCCGGCTCGCTAGCGCTCTAGATCTAGATCTATAAGAGGCCTCTGTTTGCCGTGCTGCCCCACCGCTAGCGGTCGTCATATTGCTCATTAAGCATTATTGTTTTGCTCTCTCATTTTCTCCGGCGCCTTTCCCTGCGCCGGGATTGCCCTCCGAGGCTCTCAGCACAAACCGACATATGCATCTCACAGGCCTGGTCGAACCCGGACGCGCTCTTGCTCGGCATGCTAGGGACGATCCTGCTGCTCATGTTCTACCTCAGCGCCGGCGCCGAGATCCGCGAGCGCTCTCGCATGGTCCAGCTCGACAGCGCCGCGGTGGAGCTCCAGCGCCAGGCGCCGGCGCCCGACAGGCGGTAGTGGCCTGCCGCTGTGCTTGCCCCGCGCCCGCCGCACTGCGGCACCTTCCGCCTGTAAATAATGTGTCTAAACAACCGTGCCGCCGGCGGCGCCCGGCTGTGCTGTTGCCGTCGACGTCAACTTGTCGGGAGGCGCTCACGGGCTGGCCTATGGGCTCTGTTCAGGTCTATGGCTGCCGCACTGCACTTGATCAGCGTAGTTGGCGTTAGAGCTGCGTCGACGTCGAGCTCGTCCGCCTTGCACGTGCAGTACTGCGTTCGCCCCCACTTGCCGGCAAGAGTACTTGTACCCCCCTCCGTCGGCTCCCCGGCCGCCCCCGAGCCTCCCGTCAGCAAGAGGCGGGCAGCTTACAAGCGCAGGCGAGTTGCAGCTAACACCCTGCGACCGCTTTGGGGAGCGTCTTCAGCGGGACGCTCGCATTTGAACGCCGCAACGATCGGCGCCGCAGAGCGGCCCGCACGCAGCGCCACAGCATTGCCATCCACAAAGAAGCGCGCCCATGGCGTCAGCGGGCTGGGGCCCGGGCGCGTTGCTGCGAAGATTGCAATTGGGCGCGTCACGCCGACGACCAGCAAAGCGGGCCAAGCTCCTGATCGTCGGCCCTCCGAGTGGTGCGCACGGGTTGCCGAGCGATTTGCGATCGTGACGCCGCCGCGCGGGACGCAGCGGGAAAGTCGTCACTCGCGAAGCAGCTCGCGTGCGGCTGCGACTCAGCGGCGGGTGTCTCCGTGCGCGTCGGTGTGCACGTGTGGGACGCGCCTGGCGGCGTCCGCGCGACCTGCTGGGACCTGCGGGGCGAAGTCTCGGCCGTCCCCTCCCTCCCGCCGGCGCTGGCGAGCCCCGGCTGCGCCGTGCTCCTCGTCTTCGACCTGCGTGCTGACCCGGAGCCGCCCGCCGGGGCCGGCCTGCGCGCCTGGGTGCACGCCGTGCGGGCGTGGGCCCCCGGGGCGCCGCTGCTCGTCGCCGGCACGCACTGGGGCGCCCGGGGCCCGGGACCCCGCCGACGCCTCCCTCGCCCGCGCCCTCGCCGGCGCCCCGCTCGCCCTCGTCGACTCCGTCTCCGGTACCCCCGCCCGCGTTCTGGGCCCCTCGCCGGGGGCGCCGTGACGGTTCCGCCAGGGCGGGGCGTGGCGGGGCTGGGAGAGGCGCTGGGGGCCCTCCTGGGGGCGCTCCCCTGCGCCTCGCACCCGTGCGCGGCCTCCTGGACGAGGCTCGCCGACCGCCTCCACTCCCTCCGCCTCTCCCGCCCCGGCGTGCGCCCCGCCCGCACCCCACCCGCCCCTCCCCGCGCGCCGGCGCCGGCCGACGGGGCGGCAGGCGATGACGGGGGAGGGCTTCGCGGCGTGGGCGGCGAGGCAGCGCGGCTGCCCGCCCCTCGACGAGCTCCCCGCCGCCCTCCGCGCCCTCGCCTCCTGGGGCGCCTGCCTCCACCTCCCCGAGGCGCGTGCCCCCGCCCCTCCAGGCGCGGCGTCCCTTCGTTAACCCCCTCCCCGCAGCTCGGCCTCGTCTTCCCCCACCCCGGCGCCGCCCTCGCCGCCGCCTGCGAGCTGAAGGCGTACCCCCTCCTCCAGGGCATCGGGTGCGCCCCGGACCCGACCCCGCCTCCCGGGCCGCCGCCCACGCCCTCCTCCTTCCCCGTAGCTGGCTCCCTTCGGAAGTGCTCTCGTGTGCACCCCTCTGCGACGGCGCCCCTTCCGACTCCTTCCTCGGCCTCGTCCACGTGCGGCCCCCCCGCCCGCTCCGGCCGCGCCGCTCGAAACGCCCTCGCAGGCGTTGGGCGCCGCCCTCCCCGCCGGAGGCGGCTGGAGCGTCGTGCCCGCCCTCCTGCCCCGGGGCCCGCCGGCCGGGCACCCCCTCGTCCCCCGCCTCGAGGCTGCCCGCGCCTCCGCCCCGCCGCCCGCCGCCGCTTCCTCCCCGCCTTCCTCCCCCCGCCTTCCTCGCGCGGGTGGCGCTGGGGCGGGGCCGGGGCGGGCCCGCTGGGGGAGGGCGCGCCGTGCGTGTGGGCGACGGGGCGCTGGTGGGCGGGGCGGGCGCTGGCGCTGCTGGAGGCGCGCGAGGGCGCCCTCCAGGCCGAGCTCTGGGGCGACGCCGCCGCCGCCCTCCTCGCCGCCCTCCGCCGTCCCGCCGCCGCCGCCGCCGCCGCCTACGGCGCGGCCGCCTGCGCCGAGGTCGGCCTCTGCACCGCCTGCGACCGCCAGTGGCCCCTCGGCGACCTCGCAACGGTCCCACCCCGCCCGCCCGCCCCGCCCGCCCCGCCCGCCCCGCGCACGCCCCTCACCGGCCCCGGCGCAGGACTCCAGTTCCGAAGCACACGATGCGGCCCTCTGCCCGAGCTGCGCCCTCTGCGGGCCCTCCGAAGTGGCGGTCCTGCTGGGGCGGGCGCCCGCTGGGAAACCGCGCACACCCCCCGCCATCGTCTCCTTCCCATCCGGGGAAGGGTACGGGGTTGCCACCCCCGTCGCCGTCCGCCCCCCGGACGCCGCCTGAGCCGAGGTCCCCGCATTCTCCAGTGTTGTTGTCGTTCGCCTTGCTGCAGTGCACCTTTCAGTCCGAGCTAATGCGATTTCCAGTCGATGCAGTCCTTCTTTCAATTCGTGCTTAGGTGTGTTCGTCAGGACTATAAATTAGTGTAAGACCATTGTATCTACTTCGCAGATAGACGTTGACGAAGACGCGGAGCGATGCACGCGATTCAATGATTGCGAGGCCCCGAGGCGGCGGGGCGGGGCGGGGAGATCGGGGAGGCAGCGAGGCGGTGCGGGCACGGAGAGGACCCGGGCCAGGGGGGCGGGGAGACGAGGCGGGGGCGCTACAGGTGGATGCTGACGTGCTTGCGGCGCGGCTGCGGCTGCGGCTGCGGCTGCCGGTGGCCCCCGAAGATGCCCCCCGTGAGGCGGGACCAGAGGGCCGGCTCGGGGGCCGGGGGCGGGGGCGGGGGCGCCCCCTCGCCGCCCCCGCGGTAGGCGACGGGCGGGGCGAGGACGCCGGAGCCCGAGGTGGAGCCCGAGGCGGAGCCGGCGGCCGAGGCCCGCTTCGGGCCGCCGCCCCTCCGCCCCTCCGCCTCCTCCGAGCCCATCGGGGGCGACGGCCACTGCACCAGCGCCTGCGGGGCGGCTCGAGGGGGAGGAGCGGGGAGGGGGTACGGGGCGGACCTCGATGCCGGCGAGCTTCTCCTCGGGGGAGGCGAAGACCATGGCGGGGTCGGGGCGGGGCCCCGCGAGCCAGCGCGCGGCGCCCCGCGGCACGGCGCCGATCTCGTAGCAGGCCTCGTCGCCCTCTCGCTGCAGCCGGATGAGCGCGCCGACCTTCTTCCAGCGCCGCCGCGCCCGCGCCGCCGGCTCCTCCTCCCCCTCCTCCGGCGTGCTGTACCCCGTCGACGGCCGCCACCCCGCCCCCGCGCCGTACGGCATCGAGGCCCGCCGGCGGTCCCCGGGGGGGTACGGCGACTGGAAGACGGAGCCGGCGCGGCCGCGGCGGCCCGTCGAGCGCCGGCGGTGCATGTTGAGCGCGATCTGGGCGTGCTGGCTCAGAGCAGAGGGAAGTGGGGGGGGGGGGAAGCGGGAGGGGTACGGCGCGCCTGGGAGACGACCTCGGTCATGGCCTCGGAGTACTCGAAGTGGGTCCCCTTCTCGTCCCTGACCTCCGCGGCGAGCATGTTGCGCAGCTTCTTCAGCCGCTCCCGGATCTCCGCCTGCGACTGCTGCGCCCCCGCCTTGTCCACGAACGAGACGTCCGCGAGCTGCGCCGCCGGCACCCGTCAGCGCGGGGCGGCTGCTGCAGGGCAGGGCGCGGGGCGGGCCTTGATGTCGAGGGCGAAGAGGGAGCGGAAGTCGACGCGGCGCCCCAGGTGCTTCTTCACCGCCCGCTCGAACACCTGCCGCCCCGCCCGCCGACCCCTGAGGCCCCGCGACGCCGCCCCGCCCTGGGGCGCGCGGGGGCGGCGGGGGCGCACCCACTGGTTGTACTGGAAGGCGAGGGCTCCGAGGGTCAGCGAGACGGCCGTCCAGAGCGCACCCCTGCGCCCCCACCGCCGTGAGGCGGCGGCGGCGGCGGCGGCGGCGGCGGCGGCGGCGGCGATGGGGCGCACCAGTCACCGAACATCTGGGGGAACGAGTACTGCGCGCACCGCCCGGGGGCGCTCAGCAGAGGGGGCGGAGGCGGGGCGGGGCGGGGCGCGGGGCGGGCACCGGGGTGTAGGCGTCGCGGACGTAGACGTCGTTCATGCGGAGGAAGAAGGTGAGGATGGGGGCGCCGGGGACCCAGGTCTCGCCCTGCGCCGTCATCGTCGTCTCCGTGATCATCGAGAGGTTGTACACCTGGCGCCGCGCTCAGGCGGGGCGAGGGGGGCGGGGGCGGGGCTGCGGGGGCGGGGGGCGGGCCCTGTCGACGCCGTCGAGGTAGATGCGGGGGCTGATGGTGACGCGGCGCGGGGCGACGAGGAGGTCGATCGAGTGGGCGACCTCGGGGACGACGAAGTAGCGCCGCGTGAACGCGTGCACCGTCGACTCCCGCAGCTCCGAGTCGTAGTCCTCTGCCCCCGCGCCCCAGAGTCGGGCCGAGGCGGAGGGGGAGAGGGAGGCGCGCGGAGGCCCCCGGCACCGTAGTACAGCCAGATCGTGTACTTGCTGCGGGGCCCGAGGGGTGAGCGGCGGGGCGGCGGAACGGGGTGCGGGGCCGGCGTCGGGGGGCGCACAGCTGCACGACCTGCGCGGGAATGGGAGACGTCGGCGACCGTTCACATGCGCGCGGGGCACGGGGCGGCGGGAGCAGCGGCGCACCGCCTGCCGGATGACGGTGATGTTCTTGCACTCGGGCCGCCCGCTGCACAGCGCGACCTGCACGCTGCGCCCGGGGTCTGCGGCGGCGCGGGGGCGCGAGGGCCGGGAGGGGGGTACCGGACGTAGCGGTAGGTGAGGTCCTTGAACTGGCCCTGCACCCCCGTGTTCTTGATGGCGGGGCAGAGGTAGTAGGGGCTCGCGTCCGGCCGGTCCGGCACGCTGCAGTTCGTCAGCAGCCCGAGCTGCCGGTTCACTCGCGTGCGGTTGGAGCTCACGGGCCCCAGCTGCCGGCGGCGTTGGTGGGGCGGGGCTTGGGCGGGCGGCGAGCGGGGCCCGGGGGCGGGGCGCGCCTGCGTCGTCTCGCGGAAGGAGACGGTGAAGATAGAGGGGTCGTACGCGTTGGCGTCGCGCTCCGTCTCGATCGCCAGCTGCCGGGGGTGCGGGGCGGGGGCGTCGGCGTCGGGGGCGGCGGGGGCGGGGCGGCGGGGCGGGGGCGGGGCGCACGGCGAGGTAGGAGGCGGCGTTGACGACGACCTGCTGCTCGGGCGTCGTCGCCAGCGTCGTCGTCGTCTTCGAGATGTTGCCCCGCACGAAGTCGTTCAGCGTGTACCTGCCCCGCCACCCCGGCGCTCTGTGCCCCGCCGCGGCCGAGCGCGTGGCGGACGCGCCGCGCGGCGGGGCGCACCCGATGAAGGCCAGCAGCAGGAAGGCGCACAGGACGGTCAGGAATGCTCCAACCTGCGTCCGCACTGCGGCAGGGTCGGCAACGCTGCGTGTGCGGCGCGGCGCGGCGCGCTTGGGCACCGACTGCGTATTGGTACTGCGCAAGTCAAAAGTAAGCAGGCGACGACGGAGCGCGCGTGCACAGGGCGGGCGGAAGGATAACCTGCGGCGCGAACTCAAACGCGTCCATCCCCTTGAAGCCGAGCAGCGGGCTGCGCGTGAAAGCTCAGTCTCATTGTCTCTGGCTTGCAACCGGCGCACTTCAGCTTTGATCGCTTCAGGAGGTGCTTCATCGTTCTCTGTGTCTTCGCTCCCGGCGTTTTATGCGTCTTCGCTCCCGGCTTCGCGCGGCTGGCCGGGCCTGTTGAGTTCCAAGCCCGGCCCTCCTCCTTCTTCCACGGCAGCTTCAGCTTGATGCCGAGCGGCATCGCTGATCAAAATCGGAGTATGCGGCGGTCTCCTAAGTTCTTAGCTGCGCCGGCAGTCGCTGGAGCTCTGCGAGCAGCCGCAGCTCCGGACCATGTGGGGGCGTCGTGAAGCGCTAGCTAGCAAATGAAAGTCACGCGAAGGCGGCGGCTCCTTGCGCAAGCAGGGCTGAGGGCTCGGAGGTTTCCTGGGCAGCGCTGGGCTCCAGGTGTGGGGGTAGAGGTCACTTCGTTCGGAGCACGTTCAGATGGAGACCTCGAGCAGCGCCTGGCCCGTCGGCAGGCGCGTCGTGTTTCAGGGGAGCAGGGCGACCGTTCGGTGGGCGGGCGCTCTGCCAGGCAAGGATGCCGCCGAGCTTTGGGTAGGCGTCGAGTGGGACGAGGAGGGCCGCGGCAAGCACGACGGGACCTACGCGCCGTCGGGAGACCGGCTGTTTAAGTGCGCCCCGGGCCAGGGCTCGTTCCTCAAGGCCGACAAGGTCGAGACGGGCGTGACGGTGCTGAGCGCGCTCAACGACCGCTACTGCGATGTAGACGCGGTACCGGACTCCGCTGCGGTGCGCTGCTGCGGGCGCGCGCTCGCGGGCGTGCTCCTGCTAAAAGGCGCAAATTTCGAAGGCCGGCGGGGCGGAGGGCGACCTGTACGTGTACTCCGCCAAGTCGAAGCGGGTGCCCATCCAGCTAGTGGGCATGCAGAAGGTGGCGCAGAAGCAGAGCCGGCTCGACCAGCTCGCCAAGGCGCGCCGCCCGCCCCGCGCCGCGCGGCCCGTTTTGAATCTCGCGGGCCCCCGCAGGTCTCGCTGCGGGACGCGAACGTCGGCGACGTCGGCGGAGAGTCCGAAGTCGGCGCCGCCGCGCCCGGTGCGCCGCGACGCGGCCCCCGCGCGCGCTGGGCGCGCGCCGGGCGCTGACTGCCGGCGGCGGGAAGCGATCGAGGAGCTGGACGTGGGGAACAACCTGCTGTGGGAGTGGGCCTCGGTGGGGCGCCTGGCGCGGCAGCTGCCGCGGCTGGCGACGCTGATGCTGACGGGGAACCGGATGCTCGCGGTGCCGGCGGGGGCGCCCGATCTCGCCGGCGCCTTCGCCGCGCTGCGCGTGCTCGTGCTCTCGGGGACGGGCCTCGCGTGGGGCGACGTGGCGCGCCTCGAGCCGCACGCGCCGCTCCTCGAGGAGCTGCACCTCTGCGGCAACGGCCTCCGCTCCCTCGCCGACGACGCCGCCTCCGACCCCGCCCCGGGCTTCCCCCGCCTCCGCCTCCTCAACGCCGAGGGCAACGCCCTCGACGACTGGGCCGAGATCTGGCGCCTCCGCCGCCTCCCCAGGTCCTCGCCCCGCCCGCGGCCTCCCCCACGGGCCGAGGCGGGGCGGGCGCAGGCTGGAGCGGCTGCTGCTGAGCGGGAACCCGCTGAAGGCCGTCTTCTACCGGGCGGAGGGGCCGGAGGGCGCGGCGCCCTTCGCGGCGCTGCGCGGCCTCTCCGCCAACGGCTGCGCCCTCGCCGACTGGTCCTCCATTGACGCCCTCGACCGCTTCCCGTGCCCCCTGCCCGCCCCTCGCCCCCGCCCCGCCCCGCCTCACCCGCTGTCCCGCAGCGCGCTGGTGGAGCTGCGGCTGCAGGGGAACCCCCTCTCGGACGCCCGCGGCGCCCTCTCCCCCGGCCTCGTCCGCCAGGCGCGGCCCGCCCCTCTGCGCCCCCGCCCGCAGGCCCCGCGCCGTGCCGCCGGCCGCCCCCCTCACCCGCGCTCCCGCAGCTGGTGATCGCACGTGTGGCGGCCCTCGAGACCCTCAACGGGGCGCCGTGCGGCCCACCCCGCCCCGCCCGCTCCCCAGGCCGACATCCCGCGCAGGTGCGGGCCAAGGAGCGCGTGGACGCCGAGAAGGCCTACATCCGCCTCTGCGCCGCCGAGGCCCGCCCCGCCCCCTCTCCCCCCACCCTCCTGCTGCCCCGCCGAGCGCCCCGCAGGCTGCGGCGGCGGGCCTGAGGGACCCCTCCGCCCTTTCCGACCCGCCCCGTCCGGTGCGCCGCCCCTCGCCGGCTGTTGCCGGGGGCGGCGCCGACGCGGCGGCAGGGGGCGCGGCGCCGCACCCGCGCCTGCGCCGCCTGATCGAGCTGCACGGGGCCCCCGACGTGCGCCCGGCTGCGCCCCGGCTGCGCTCCGCCCGCCGGCCCGCGTGACGCCGCCGGAACAGGCCTCGGCGAAGGCGGGCGGCTCTGGGGCCCCCGCCGGCCCCCTCTCCGACTCCATCCTGAGTGCGCCCCGCCGGCGCGGGGCGGGCGGGGCGGCGGGGGGCGAGGCGGGGCGCAGGCGTGACGCTGGTGAGCCGGGCGACGGAGGCGAGGCCGGTGGCGCGGAAGCTCCCCGCCTCCATGACCGTCGCCAAGCTCAAGGTCCGCGCCCGCGCCTCTCGCCCCGCTCGCGCGGCGGGGCGCCGCTGAGGTCCCGCGCAGGTGCTCATGCAGCAGCTCTTCAAGGTCGAGGCGCGCCGCCAGCGCCTCTTCTACCGCGACTCCCCCGTGCGCCCCACGCGCTTCGCGCGCCCAGCGGCCGGGCGCGGGCCGAGCGGGGCGCAGGAGACGCCGTTCCGGGTGGAGCTGGAGGAGGAGCTGAAGGACCTCTCCTACTACGGCGCCGGCGACGGCGGCGAGATCGCCCTCGAGGAGGCCCGCCGCTTGTCGGGGGGGGGGACTCGACCGGGGCCGCCCCGGGGCTGACCGCGAGCCGCGGCGCGCAGTTCGACCCGCGGCGGGCGCAGGAGGAGGCGGAGCGGCGGCAGCGCGAGGAGCGCGCCCGCGAGGAGCGCCAGGTCCGCCCCACGCCGGCCCAGGGGCGCCCGAGGCGCCGGCGGCTGAGGCGAGGCGGCGGGGCGCAGCTGCGGGAGGTCGAGGCGCGCATGGGCGCCCAGGCGCGGGAGCACGCCCAGGGCAAGGCCCAGGCCCTTGCCGCCGCCGCCGCCGCCGCCGCCGCCGGCGAGGGCGCCGCCGGTGGCCCGCCCCGGCCCGCCCTCGACGCGTGACGCCGCCGGCTGCGTGGATGTCCTTCGCGGAATGCAGTGTGCGGTTGTCAGCCGAACAGGCGAGCGGGGGGTGGCGCTGTAATGGAACGGGCGGCCGCCGGGCTGGCGCGATCTCGGACTAGTACTCGAGCTAGCGCTCGCGGCGCCGGCCCGTTGCGGCGGCGGGAGTTTGGGGTCTGCGCATCGATAACACGGGCGGACTAGCTAGCGCTGCGGACAACCAAGATCTATCGATCCGAATCCCCCTGGGATCCCTATAGCTACGTATACAGGCTCGAGGAGGCGCGCGCCGGCCGAAGGGCATGCGCATGCTGCGGGCCTGCTGCGCATGCTGCGGGCCTGCGCTGCGCCGCTAGCTGCGCTCGCCGCTATACGCGCTAGCTGCGCTCGCCGCTGCGCGGCGCCGGCGTGCGCACTGGCTCCTCAGGGGGGTACCTCTTAAGTGACGCGTCAGACGTCACACAGCTAGGGGCGCACAAGTCAAGTTGACTGTCGCCACCATCTTAAGAGGGCGGCTACGCAACCGGACGAGCTCCCAGCCTGCGTTCACCCCCTGAACCACAAAGGAAGCATCAAAGGAAGCTTGCGGAACAGTAGCGGCTTGAGCAACTTGCGGCCACAACATGGAGAACGTCGCTTTTACAGCGTTGGCACCCGCACCTGCGGCGCGGGGTATTCCTGGCAAAGTTGATTCTTTCCGGCGCGCCCCGGCGGCCGTTTCGGCGGCTTCGTCCAGCTTTGCGGGTCGCCAGCTGCACGCGCCGCCGACCAGGAGATTCAACTTCCAGAGTGCCAGGAGCGATGCTGTTCCGTCCAAGACAGGCGACAAATTCGGCCCTGTGCACGGCGTGTCGACCTCCGGCGGCGTCACGAAGTTCGAGATGAGCCAGCCGGCGATGCCGGAGGTGGGCGCTTTCAAGCAGGTCCCCGCGGACGCGCACGGGAACACCATCACGGTCCAGTATACGGTGCGGCGTGGCTCGCGAGCGCGCTCACATCGCGCCCTCACGCAGCGCAGGTGGACACTGAGACGATGCGCATCCCGCGGATCACTGGTGCACCGCTCGCTGTCCCCGTAGGGCACGGCTTCGGGTTCCCTGACGGGCCGAACCTCAGACTACATGCCGAACCTTGAGACCTACCCTTCACCGCTCACGGGTACGGACAGCACAGCGCAGAGGGCCATAGCAGCGAACTTACACGCGCCGGCCAGACAACGAGGAGGTCGAGCCTCACTGGTCCTTCCACGGCCGCTGGATCACCGATGGTGCGCCCCGCGCTTTCGCTGGGGGCGCTCCTCCCGCGCGGCAGCGGCGCCCGACGCGGCGGGCCGGGGCCGGTGCGCAGGCTCGTACGTCGACCTGAACATCGTGCAGTGCGACGCCTCCCCATTCCCTGCCAGCCGGCGGCCCCCCGTCTGAGGCGGGCCCTGCAGCGACCCCGAGGAGCGGTCGGACATGAAGGCGCGCCGGCCGGCCGCGCGCGCCGGGGCCCGAGGTGACGGGGACGGCAGATGGCGCTGACGCGGGCGGGCCCGCGCGAGCGCGTCTTCTTCAAGCCGGAGGAGGTCACGGCGGCGGTCGTCTCCTGCGGCGGCCTCTGCCCTGGTCCGCTCGCCCTCCCCGCCGCCGCCGCCGCCTCCGACGCCGCCCGTGAAGGCATGAACGTGGTGATCCGCGAGCTCGTGATGACGCTGTCGCACAACTACGGGGTGAAGAAGATCCTGGGCATCCAGTGCGGGTACCGCGGCTTCTACGACGAGAAGCTGCCGCCCGTGGAGCTGAACCCCGAGCTGGTGGAGACGGCCCACGAGGAGGGCGGCACCCTCCTCCGCTCCTCCCGCGGCGGCTTCGACCGCGCCAAGATCGTCGACGCCATCGAGAAGAGGGGGATCAACATGCTGTACGTGATCGGGGGCCCCGGTCCCGCGATCACGTACCCCCCGACCGGATCGCAGATACGTGATCGGGGGCGACGGGACGCACAGGGGGGCGAATGCTATCTACGAGGAGTGCCGCAAGCGCGGCCTCAAGGTCGCCGTCGCCGGCATCCCCAAGACCGTCCGCACCCGCCCCGCCGCCCCGCCCCGCCCCCGGCGCGGGGCGCAGGGCGTTCAACTTCACTCACACTTGATTTTTTTCGAAACAAAGATTGACAATGACATCCAGGCGAGCCGGCGCCCCCGCCCCCGCCCGCCCCGCCCCGCCGCGCGCCTGAGGGGCGGGGCAGTACCTGGACAAGAGCTTCGGGTTCGACACGGCAGTCGAAGAAGCAGTGAAGGCCATCGAGTCCGCCTACGGTCCGCCCCCTCCGGCCCCGCCCTGCCGCCCGCCCCCGCCCGCCCGCCTCACCCCCCCGCCGCGCAGTGGAGTCGCGCTGCTACCCCAACGGGATCGGTGTGGTGAAGCTGATGGGGCGCAACTCGGGCTTCATCGCAATGCACGCGGCCCTCGCGTCGCGCGTCGTCGACGTCTGCCTCATCCCCGAGTGAGGCCCCGGCCCGCGGCCCCGCCCCGAGGGGCCCCCGACTCACCCCGCCGCAGGATCACGTTCCACCTGAACGGCAAGTGGGGCCTGCTCGAGTGCGCCCGGCCCGGCCCGGCCCGCCCCTGGCCCCCCCGGGGGGCGAGGCGAGGGGCGGCAGGCACGTGCGACGGGTGACGGCGGAGAAGGGCCACTGCGTGGTGGTGGTGGCGGAGGGGGCGGGGCAGGAGCTCCTCCCCGAGAGCGGCGCGACGGACGCGTCGGGCAACAAGCGCCTCGGCGACATCGGCCGCTTCCTCGCGGAGCGCATCAAGGCGCACTACGACGCCGCCGGGGAGGAGTCGAACGTGAAATACGTCGACGTCCGCCCGCTTTCGCCCCGGGCCTGTCTTCCCTGCATTCCTGAGCCTCCTCTCCCTCCCCTGCGCAGCCGACGTACATGATCCGCTCCGTGAAGGCCAACGCCAGCGACGCCCTGTACTGCTCCCTCCTCGCCCAGGCCCGCCCCCACCCCCGCCCCCGCCCCCGCCCCCGCCCCCGCCCCGCGCCGAGGGGCGGGGCACAGAACGCGGTGCACGGGACCTTCGCCGGCTTCACGGGCTTCTCCGCCGGCCGCGTCAACCACAAGCAGGCCCGCCCCCGCCCCGCCCCCGCCCCGCCCCGACCCGCCCCGCCTCACCCGCCCCCGCCCCCGCAGGTCTACTTGCCGATCCAGTCGATCTGCAACAAGCCGCGCGGGGTGGACCCGCAGGGCCGCTACTGGTACTCCCTGATGTTCCTCACGCGGCAGCCCGACTTCAACCACGGCCTCACCAGTGCGCCCCGCCCGCCCCGCCCCGCGAGCCGCCGCCCTGCCGCGCCGCTCTCTCACCCCGGCCGGCCCCGCGCCGCGCGGCAGCCACCGAGGTCGACTGCGGCGTCAAGCTCGACTAAGGGCCAGGGCGCCCCCGGCCGGACCCGAGCCGCCATTTCCCCAGCGGCAGGCGTGAGCTAGCTGCACGCAGCAGATTAGAAACGGCAGGCGCGAGCCTGCGTGCCCGCAGATGTCCTTTACGACGCATAATGTAGTCACACTATAGTTTTAGGCCTCGCAACCTCACTCACAAACCATTGAGCCGAACCTTTCCTCAGATTTTATAGAGTAAAGCAGACAATACGCAACCTTTCCTCAGATTCTATAGAGTAGAGCAGACACTACGCAACCGCAGACAGCTGATGGCTGATGCGGAGAGGGGGCTGGGGTCGAGAGGGAGAGGGGGCCCGGTACTATGCGCTAGCGCTACCGCCGGCGTCGGGGGAGGCGGGGGGGTCGGCGGGTTCTGCGGCGGCCTCGCCGTCGGGGGGGCCCGCGGGGGCCGAGGCGGGGGCCTTCTCCCAGCAGGCTGAGAGGCGCGGGAGCAGGCACTGCAGCCTGCTGAACGGCTCCGACTTGCCGTGCAGCTCCTGCGCGCCCCGCCATCTCAGCGCCCCCGCGCCCCGCGCCCCGCCCGCCTCGCACCTTGGCGCGCTCGGCGACGCGCTCGGCGGCGAGCTTGGTGCCGTAGAGGGCGGTCTTGGAGGCGGCGCCGGGGTGCTCCTCGTGGAAGACCAGCGCGTCGTGCACGGCCCCCACGATCAGCTCGAAGCGCGCCGCGTCCGCCTCCCACCCGCTGCAGCGCGCCTCGGCGCCGGGGCGGGGCGCGGGGGGGCGCGGGGGCCGGGGCGGGCGGGCGGGACGGGCCTGGACTGGAGGGAGCGGAAGCGCTTCATGAGGCAGTCGAGCTCCTTGTCGAGGCTCCCGTACAGCCGGTGGTACCGCCCGTACACCCGCCACAGCTGCCCCCGCCGGGGCGATCGGCGCCGGGCGGGCCGCACAGGCGTGGCGGGCAGCAGCACCTCGGGGTTCGTGCTCGTCTTGGAGGCGATGCGCCCGAGGAGCTGCCCCATGCTCCGCTGCGCGCCGGCGGGGTCGGGCGGGGGCGGGGGCGGGGGCGGGGCGGGGGCACCTGGAGGCGGGACTTGGCGCCGGCGGCGCCCGAGTCGTCGACGGGGAGGTCCCGCTCCATCACCTTCACCAGCAGCTCCAGGATCTGAGCCCCGCGCCGTCACCCTCTGCGGGCGGCCCGGCCGGCGGGGCGGGGCGGGCGGCGCCTCGGTGTCGAACTCCTTCTCGTCGGGCTTGAGGTCCATGAGGACGTTGAGGGCGCTGATGGCGTGCTGGAACTTGCCGATGTCCATGGAGACGTGGAGGAAGTTCTGCCACATCCGCCACGACTCGTGCCGCTGCCGCAGGCCCTCCTGCAGCGCCACCCACGCCTCCGGCCTGCCCCCCCGTGAGCGCCGGCGGGGCGCGCGGCGCGGGGCCCCCGCACTTCTTGCCGAGCTTTATGTTGATCGCGGCGATGTTGTTCCACGAGTCCGAGTCCTGCCCGAGACTGTGAGGGCGGGGCGGGGCGGGGCAAGGCGGGGCGGGGCAAGGCGGGGCGGGGCGGGGCGGGGCGGGGCGGGGCGCGCCTCAGGGTCGATCTGAACGACGCGCGTGAAGGCGACAAGCGCCGGCTCGAAGCGGTTCAGCTTCAGCTCCGCGCACGCCATCAGGAACCAGGCCGACTGCGAAGGCGCTCGGGCGGCGGTGTGCTACGCCGGGGGCGGGGCGGGCGGGGCGGCCACCTTGTAGAGGGGGTTGATCCCCACGGAGAGCTTGAAGTGGGCGATGGCGGCCTCCCACTGGGACCGGTGAGCGGGGCGAGGTGGGGGGCGGCGGGGGCGGGGCCCGCGCACATCGCCCTTGGAGAAGGCGACGCGGCCGAGGGAGCGCTGCGAGCGCCCCGAGCGGTGGTTCGAGACCTCCCACGCCCGCTCGTACCACCTGCACCCCCCGCTCGCGTCCGAGGCCGGGGGGAGCGCGGGGCGGGGGCCGGGGTACCCCGCGTTGTCGGTGACGTCGCCGAGGAGGCACCAGAGGTTGGCGTTGCCGGCGTCGACCTCGAGGCGCTCGCGGATGAGCTCCTCCGCCTTGGAGCGCTTCTGCATGACGCGGTAGCAGTCGACCGCCTCCTCCCACATCTCGAGCTGCTGAAAGAGCTCGAGCGCCGACGCGCAGCAGCCGATGGACATGAATCCCTCGCCGAGCTCCTTCTTCAGCGACCACGTCGAGGGGAACGGCAGGTGGAAGACGTGCACGGCCCGCTCCGCCGCCCCCGGCTCCTTGTCCGCGAACTGCTCGACGAGCACCTGCAGCTGCAGCGTGCCGTGCTCGACCGTCTTCGGCCGCGCCCGCTCGACGCGCGTCTTCATGAGCAGGGTCGTGGAGTGGACCATCCAGTTGCGCGGCTGCGTCTCCAGGCGGGCGACGTAGGCGGCCATCTCCTCGAGGGTCTGCGTGTCCTTGGCCCCCTTGCTCTTCGCGTGGTTGCAGTAGCCCAGCACGATGGCCTGGTCGAGGGGCCGCAGCTCCTCGTCGATGCCCCGGCGCGCCCCCTTGCCCACCTCCCCCCCCTCCTCCAGTTTGATCCGCGGCAACAGGTCCCAGTCGTCCAGCTCCAGCTGCCGCGGCAGGCTCCCTTTCTCCCCCTCCCCGCCCGCCCCCGCCGCCCCGTCCGCCGGCTGCGCCGGCGACGCCTGGCACACGAGCTGCCCCGGGCGTCAGCGGGGCGGGGCGGCGCTTCGCGGGGCGGGGGCGCGCCTGGGAGACGAGGAAGGTCTGGAACTTGGTGCGCTTGCCGAGGACACCGGTGAGCTGCACGTGGAGGTTGGCGGCGGCGGCGGCCGCGTCCAGGTTCTCCACCACGGGGTTCGAGCGGTGGTAGAACGAGTGCATCAGCGCCAGCTCGAGGTGCGCCCTCGCCTTCAGCTCCCTGCCGCCCCGCCCCGCGCGTCAGGCCGAGCGGCGCGGGGCGGGGCGGGGCGCACGGGGCGTCGGCGAAGGCCTGGACGACGCCCCGCAGGCGCTCGTCCACGGGCGCCTTCAGCAGCGCCGCCGGCTCCGTCAGGCCCCGCTGCGCCCGCGTGAGGGTTCCAGGCGGAGAATCGTGACGCGCTGGGGCCGCACCTGGTGCATGAACATGGCGCGCGCGGCCCACCACGGGGCGCTCTGCGGGGCGGGCGGGCATCGGCTCGGAGGCGCGGCCCGGGCGGCGCGCGGTGCGGGCGCACGCGGCAGAGCGGGAGGGAAGAGGCGGCGGGGGCGAGGAGGGCGCTGGCGGCCAGGAGCATCTCCGGCGCGACGGCCTTCACGTACATCTGCTCGCCATTCCGCTCCAGCTGCGCGGCGCGGCTCGCCGGGGCGCTCCTCTCATGCAGCGCGCGCGCACTGGCCTTACCTGCTCCACCGACCATGCGCGCACTGCCGCGACGCGATCTGCGCCCTCTTTCGAGCGCGCGCCGGAGCGGTCCTGCGCGCGCGTTAGCTCCGCGCACGCGGCGAGCTGCGAAATGGTCTTCGCTAACCACAAACAGGGGAGGGATGGGCAGCTCGAGGGCGGGCGCCGGCCCTGTCCAGTTTCCTTGCGCGAAGAGGTGGACGCATGCGATCGCGACGCAGAGCGCTTGCCCTTCGCGCAGCGCCTGCTCGTCCTCGCTGCCGCTGCCGACGAACCGCCGCACGCTCTCCGTCACTTGCCGCTCCAGAACCTCGGGCCGCGCCTCCCGCAGCTCCCTCGCTGCGTCGCCCTCGCCCCTCGCGAAGATGGTGCCGAAGGGCTCGCCCTGCAGGGGGGCGGCGAACTCTCCCGCCAGAATTGCCTCGGCCATCTCCAAGAAGCGCCGCTCGTCGGCGCTCGCTGCGCACCGGGGAGCGCTCGAACCTTGGAAGCTGGGCGGGGTGCGCGCGGTGGCGTATGCACCATCATCGCGTCTCTGTGGTCTGGACCTATCCGGCGCAAGCAGCGCGTCCTCCCACGCCCTCAGAACCGACGCCATCGAGCGAAACTGTCAGGCTGTACCCCGGACCCGCCGCTCGGCGCTCGGCGCTCGGGGCTCGGACTTGGGGCTCTCGGCGCTGTGCATTTTTCAGCTCTATCGCTTGCGTAACTTTTCTATCGTTTATCGCCCATTTCATCCATGCGTGTGCGAATCATAGTGGTGACGGGTGGGCGCGCGAGCGCCGGCACCGACTCTAAGGTTTACGTGGAGCTCGTAGACGCTGCTGGTCACTCTACGGGCCCACTCGCGCTCGAGCAGGTACGCAGTTAACGTTCTTTTGCAGTACTAGTTCCGTGCAGCTGCAGCTGACGAGTCACAGGATGAGGACCTGGTTGGCGGCTTGCATCTGCTTAAAAGCTTGCGCATGCGCGCATCGTCGCCTCTCATGCCACGCACACCTCGCAGCTCTACGCGAATGGGCCGACCGCGAAGCACGGAAGCTCGCGCCCCGTGGCAAACCCGCTCACCTCTTCTATCTGGGGCTGGAGGGGCCGTAGGACTTCACTTTTTGAGCGCAACGCTGTCGATTCCTTTGTAATCGAGGTGACGAGCTCGTTCCGTTGCTCGCCGCGATGCGCGCCGGCGCCTCGCCGTTTCGAATTCCGCACCCGAACGCGGTCGCGGAGCGCAGTGCAGGGAGATCGGTCCAGTCGCCAAGTTAGCGGTCTGGACGGACGGCAGCGGGCATTTCGCCGCCTGGTTCCCGGACCAGATTGTGGTTGAGGTCCGCGCGGCACCACAAGACGCGACGGCTGTCCGGCCCCGCTCACCCTCGCCCGTTCGCGGCGCGTCGCAGATGGAGGACAGCAGCCAGTACGCCGCGACGTGCCGCGAGTGGATCCGCGGGGGCGCGCGCGACCGCCCCCGTGTCTACCCCACCCAGAAGATAAGGACAGAAGGGTGCCGGAGCCCTCTCACGTTCTACGCGGGCCTCGTCCTGACGCGGCGCAGATTCGATTCCGAGCTGGAGGCGTCACGCCGGGACCGAATGGAGAGGCCGCTCCTGGGCCCCGTGCGCGGACTCCGTCAGGCGGCGCCCAGACTGGAATCTGAACCCCCCCCGCAGGTCCTCGGGTTCCGCGGGCAGCAGGGGGACCGCTGGCGCCTCTCTGTTCTCCTCGTACCTCACGACCGCTCGGGGCAGGCCCCGGGGCCCCTCTCCTGGTCCCCCGCGGCGGGCCCCGCGGCTAGCCTCGCCGCCTCCGCCGCCGCCGCCCCGGGACCTGCGTCCGGGGCCGGCCACGGCGGCACGGCCGCCCCCGTCCGCATCCACAGCTACAACGACTACGGCGTTTACCGCTACGATTTCGACGTACCAATGGCTCCCAGCCAGAGCCTTGTGTACAGGTGCGCGTACCCCCGTCCCGAGCACCCACCAACAACAACCTCTCTGAACCCAGCCTCCAGTTATAAGGTGGAGAGCGTGCCGGGGACGGGCCCGTTCGAGTTCGTCGTACCCCCCAGCAGCGCCTGCCCTCGGTACCGCGCCCCTTTCCTCCCCCCCCCCCCCTTTCCTCCCCCGAGGCCGGGCAGCTTCATGTTCTGCTCGTGCAACGGCGTGCCCGACTCGGCTGTGATCAAGCGCGAGGAGGGCATCAACGGGCTCTGGCTCTACGCCCGCGAGGACCACATCCGCCAGGCCCGCCCCCCTCCCCTACCCCCTCCCGCCGGGCAGCCCCTCCCCGTCTTATCCCGTCGGGCAGCCCTTCAACCTGCTGGTGATGGGCGGCGACCAGGTCTACGCCGATCCTAGTGAGCTTGGGCAAATTCCTGAGCAAAGATTTCTTGCTGATATTGCGTCTTTTTAGTGTGGTCGATCTGCCGGTACGCGCCGCAATCGAGCCTTCCTTCGGCCCCCGCGGTCGACGCGGGGGCAGGACGCTGCGGCGGTGGAGCGGGCTGCGGACGGAGGGCGCCAAGGTGCGCGCCAAGTGGAACGAGCAGGCCGCCAAGGAGGTGCGCCCCGCCCCGGCGGGCGCCCGAGGCCCCGAAGGCGGGGCCCCCGCCGAGGCGCCGCGGCGCAGGTGCGGGACTTCTACTGGAACCTCTACACCGAGCAGTGGTCCGAGGTGCCCCGCGCCCCGCTCCGCCCGCGCCCAGGGGCCCCAGCCGAGGCGGCCCGACCGCCCCGCGCCGCAGCCGGAGCCCGGCTGGATGTTCGCGCGCGTGCCCATGGTCCGCGCGCCCCGGCCCGGCGGCGGCCGGCCCCGCGCACCTCCTCCCCCGCCGACGCGAGCGCGTGGCCGGGGCGGCGGGCGCAGGTGTGCATGTGGGACGACCACGACATCTTCGACGGGTTCGGCTCCTACGACGACGCCCGCCAGGTCCCGCCCCCCCCCCCCCCCCCTTCTGATGCTTCCCCCCCCGACCGCTGCGCCCGGGCCGCGCGCAGCACTGCTCGACCTACGCCGGCATCTTGTGCGCGGGCGCCCCCGCGGCTCTTGCTCCTTCCCCTTACGCGCGGTCCGGGGCCAGCGCCGAGGCCAGCGACGCCTTCCGCGTCTTCCAGGCCCGCTGCGACCCCGAGCTCGCCCTCTGCTACCAGCCCCGCCGTGCGCCCCGCCCCTCCTGCCCCCGCCCTCGCGCCCCCTTAGCGCCCCGCGCGCGCAGCCGGGGACACGCCCGGCGTCCTGCCCCCCGACTTCCGCGGCCCCTACGTCTCCGCGGTATCGCCCCCTCGCTCCGCGCCACCGAGCCTCGCTCGCTCCGCGCGACCGAGGGCCCCGCGCGCGCGCAGTTCCGCGCGGGGGCGGCGGGGATCGTGTGCCCGGACCTGCGCTCGCAGCGGAGCATCTCGCGGGTGATGGGCGAGGAGCAGTACGACGCCATCGCCCGCGTCGCCCGCCTCTGGGGCGCCGCCGCCGCGGCCGGCGCCCTCCCGCTGCGGGAGGCGGGACGAGGCCGGCCCCCGCGCCGGCCCCGCCGCTCCTCCTCTCCTCCGGCCAGCCGGCGGCGGCCCTGAGCGGGGCGCCCCCGCAGGCCTCCCGAGGCGCCCCCCCCTCCCAGGACTTCATCGAGATCTCGCCCGTCGCCCAGCGGCCCGCCCCCGCGCCGGCCCCGCCCGCCGCCCCGCCCCTGCCGCCCCCGCAGCACATCTTCGTCGTCTCCTCCATCCCCGGTGAGGGGAGGGCGCGGCGTCTTGCGAGGCGCCCCCTCACGGCCCGAGCCGCACAGTGGCCTTCGTCGACCTGGCGGCGGGGGAGCGCGTGCTCGGCCTTGTCCCCGGGCGTCAGGAGCTCGAGGACGATCTCCACGACCACTGTGCGCCCCAGCGGTCCGAGCGCACGCTCTTGAGAGCTTGAGAGACTATGCTGCCGCCCTGCGCCCCGCCCCCGCGCCAATCTTCCATACCCCCTCCGCCGGCTGCGCTCTTTGATCCCGTGCGCTGACTCAACCCTTCCGTCCCCGGGATTCCGCAGGGAGCTCGCCCTGCCACACGTGCGCACCGCCCTCTGTCCTCTTTTCGTCTCTACCCCTACCGGGCCCCGCCGCCACGCGCGCAGGGAGGAGCGCGCCCGCTTCGTGCGCGGGGCGGCTCGGGGGCAGCGGGGGCAGCGCTTGCGGTGGGGGCGCGGGGTGATGGAGGGGGCGGGGCGCAGGTGCACGCGCTGGCGGGGCTGGGGGCGGCGTGCGGGGCGCGCGTGACGGTGCTCTCGGGTGACGTCCACGTGGGGCCCTGGGGCTCCTGCGCCCCACCAACGGGCCCCACGCCGGCACCGTCATCTACCAGCCCGTCTCCTCCGGTCCGGTCCCCGCCCGCCCCGCCCGCCCCGCCCGCCCCCGCTCCCCGCCTCACCCCTCCCCGGGCCGCCCGCAGGCATCGTCGCCCGCCGCCGCCCTCGGCCCTCCGCGCGGGGTACCGCATGCTCCTCGCCTGGCACGGCTTCATCCGCGCGTTCAGGCGGCCGGTGGGGGCGCGGCGCGGGCCGGCGCGCCCCGTCCCTCAGTCGGCCGGCAGGCGCGGGCGCTGCGGGGCAAGCGGGGCGGGGCGGCGCGGGACGAGACGCAGCTGCTCGTCCTCCACCACGAGCGGCAGGAGCGCGTGCCCACCCGCAAGCCCTCCCAGTTCGTCTGGGCCCAGGTCCCCCCGCCCCGCCCCGCAGCGCGCACGCTTCCCTTCCGCCTGGTCCGCTGAGGGCCGTCCGCGCAGAACTTCATGACCCTCTCGCCCTCGCCGGGGGCAGCCAGCGGCGGCCCCGCCGCCTACGTCGCCCGCTGGGTCTCCCGCTGCCGCCGTGCGCGGCCCCACACCTCTCTACCCCCCCCCCCCCACCCCCCCCTCCCCCGCCCCCACCGCCCGGCAGAGTGCGTGAAGGCGGACGCGATGCTGGCCCCCGACGCCCGCCTGGTGACGAGGCCCCGCGCGCTGCCGCGGCACCCCCCTCCGGCTGACGTACCCCCGCAGCTCGTGATCCCGCCCTTCGGGCTCGACCGCCGCGAGCGGGGCATCCACGTGCCCCTCCCCAACCGCGGGGGAAGGCCCGTGGCCGCCGCCTCCGCCACCCCGGCGGCCCATGCCCCCAGGCCGGCCCCCCTGGAGCTTGGACGGCTCGCGGGCATTCCGCCAGCGATGGGACCGGCCGCCCCGGATGCGGCTGCGGCGGCGCCGGCCGCGGCGCAGCAGGAGCCCGGCCTGGGATCCTTCCCCGCGGGGCTCGTCCGCATGCGGATCGAGCGGGTCACCCTTGTCCCCGCGACCAGCGCCGGTGCCAGCGCCACCGGTACCGGCGCCCCGGCGGCCGTCCCCTCGGTCCCCGTACGCGTCGCTGGCCGCGGGGCGCCCGCTCCCGCGGCCGCGGCCGAGGAGTGAATTCGGATCCCGGAGTGCGCCCTGTCGGCCCGGCCTCGAGCTGTAGATATCAGCAATTCCGTGATTTAGTTTTGGCGCCGCGAACGCGCGCGACGGCCGCGCGCACGCATACGCGCATCATGTCAAGTACTAGTCCGTCTATAGCTATACTATGATAGCTAGATCGACGCGCTTGTTACGTATACGCTAGCTAGTGCTAGCGTTATATATAGCTAGCGCTGGCTTTTGAAGCTTAGATCGTTTATCTGGTGCACGCGTGTCGCCGCGGCGCTAGCGCTGCCAGGCTGCCCCCCGGGCCCGCTAGCGCTTTTGCGCACGGTCCGACGGTCGCCGCGGCGCTGTCCCCCGCTAGGCACGCGTACCGTAGTACGGTGGCGCTGCTAAGCACCGCTGCTAGCACGGACGGAGCGTCACTGAGTCACGAAAACGCACCTGCAGCCTGCCGGCGCTATGGCGCGCAGGCGCGGGCCGCGCGGCTGCGCAGGTGCAGGACGCAGCACCGGCACCAGTACTAGTGAAACGAAGTTCAAAGAAATGAATCGGCCGTGAACCCTTTAGAGACGTGTACCCCGGCTGACATCCGCTTGCATGCGCGTCAGCTGTGTGATCTAGGAATGTCAGCGATGCACTTCGCCTTCGAGCTAGGTGCGTGCGGGTGGGTGTTAATGCGTCCCGGGGCGAGCCCTGACGCATTCCGCAGTCACGGGCGGCATCCGCCCTCGACCCCCCGCGGCCAAGCCACCCGCGGCAATCGAGGCAGCTCCGGCAGAGACTCCTCTGAAGAGTGAGGCAGCAGAGCAGGAAAAGCAAGTCGCCGAGTTCCAGCCCAAGAAGCGCAAGTCGAAGAAGGTCTGTGTTGGCTTCCCCCGCCGTTCGATGACTTTCCTGATAATCTTCTGCCTGTTCTCGTGCAGTACTGGACAAAGGAAGAGGTCTCGAACTCCCCCCTCTGCGTCCGTTCGCAGCCTGACAATACTTGGCAGGACGAGATCCTCGTCAAGCTTGTCAACGATCATGGCGAGAAGTGCGCTCTCTGTTTATGCGGTGCCTTTCTTATCACTCACTCACTTGCTCGACCGCAGGAAGTGGGCTTCGATCGCAAAGGAGGTTGGCTGGCGTGAAGGCTCTGTCGCCTTGGCTGTGGGCTAATATCGATGCGCTCTCAGATGCCGGGTCGCACTAGCAATCAGCTTCGCACTCGCTACTGTAAGCAGGCCACCCGCCCGGCACCGCTACAACCACGTTCTGACGCCAATAACACGCAGACAACTACTTGGCGCCCGGCCTGAAGAACGGGCCCTGGTCGCAGGCGGAGGATGAGATCTTCTTGAAGAGCTATCAGCAGTTTGGCCGCAGGTGCTTGCATGTGGTTGTCACTGGATTGAAGCCATGTGCTAACCTGATGGCAGGTGGCGCCAGAGTGCGTCTACAGCGCGTGGCTCTCGTTTTCTCTTCGCTCCTTTTCCTTATCGGTTTGCCGCAGTTGCCCGGCAGCTCCCCGGCCGGAGTGAAATGTCAATTATGCTTCGTTGGTGCGCCTGCTGCGACGCGACAGGCTGTAGCATTCTCTAATAGCGCACCGGATCAGTAAACATTTCTTCCCGGAGCTGTTCCGCCCAGCGTCGAAGTCGAAGAAGCCGCGCCGTGAGGATGGAGTCGCGGTTTCGGCGCTTACGGTCCAAGCGGCGTCGGACGAGTCGGATGCTGAGGAAGATGCGGAGCAGGAGGCGGCTCCGCGGCGTTCATCTTCGCGGCGCCCATCGGTCTCCGCAGTGTCAGTCAGCCACGCAACCGAAACGGAGACGTCTTCTCGTCAGCAGTCGCTGCCGGGCCCCTCGCACATCGCTGGAAAGCCTCTGCAAGCCCTGGAGCAGCTTCATCAGCTCCAGCAGTTGCATCGTGCTATGCACCGCGAGGCAGCTAGCGTTGGCAGCGCTCTGTCTGCACCCGGTCTCCTTTCGCATCCCCTCCTTGGCTTCCCCTATGCCGGCGCGGGCTCCTCGCCTCTATTCCACCAGCAGCTGTTTGGCTCATCAAGCGCGGCGGGCCTCTCGCTCGCCGCCTACGACACCTCCCGTTTCCTCCCCCCTCCGCGCTTCGTGAGCGAGGAGCGTTTCGTTGCCGACGACGCATTCTCTGGGAAGCACTCTGTGTTGTAGTGAAGGCGCCGAGCGTCTTCTTAGAGTTATTGTATGTCAGGTCCCCGCCGTCTTGCAGGTGCAGGCTTAGCGTAGTATAATCGGGTGCATTGTTTCAAACCTACAGCTGTATGCATCACTCCCAGGATAAGGTATAAGTGAAGTGATTTGTGCATTACACGCGATGTTCACTACGTGTTAACTAGCAGCACACGATGACTTATGGTCATGCTCAGGGATGAGAATAAAGAAGCTGCGTGCAGCTTGCGCGAAACTTAGAATTTGCGATTCATTCCGAAAAGTTCATGCATATGCAATGATTCCGAAGTTCTCTAATCCCCAATTGCAAGATCGACAATTCGAAGCTATCCGGGGTCCCTGGCCACGTGCCCGTACGGCAAGCCTCGAGGCTCATGCGCTAATGGACGATGGATATGACAATTAACTACTCATCAGGCCCTCGACTTGAGTTCTCTCAACTCCTGCAGGATCAAAGCAAGGATGTCCCCGGTCTCTTTTGGGGAGGAAATCCACACTGTGCAACCTATTTGCGTGTGAGGAGGAGAGGGAAGGGTGGGGTGGAGGGAGCGGACTCGTCTGGCGGGTGCTTATGTCGTTGCCTGTGCCCAAGAACTTGCCCAGAACCCGCAGTGAGCTAGGAAACATTGCAGCAGATTTCCCTCACACCTGGTCACCGATGTGCAGCGTCGCGTGTTTTGGGCAATGGAGCCATTGCTGGAGCGCTGCGACGCCGATGTGCTTGTTTCCAACGTCCTGCACATTTGTAAGATAGCTCAGCGGCTGTAGTTGTACAGAGAGATGGCTTTGCTTAAGCTCACCACCCATACATCGCGCCCACCATTGAATGCACAGAAGGGTACTCCAAGTGAAGAGCAATCATGCTGAACGCCAAGAACAATCTGCACAAAACATCACGTGTCTGTCATGTTGCATAAAGAGACTGCAAGAGTGCACCTCGTCCAACTGCTCACGGGGAAGCTGAATGCCAGGCTGCGGGATGATGCCGACAGCCCGTGACTTTCGAATGACTTGAACATCGAGATCCAGTGCTTCTTTGCGCTCAAGTAGAGTGTCATGTGCTGTGTCAAGGAGCTTCTGGATGCTTTCCTGTGAGACACTTTTGAGTAGATCAGGCACAAAGAGCTGAGAGCTCATCAGGATCAGGATCAGATAGATCAGGCACACAGGATCAGGCATGCACACCGGATCCTCTTCTAGGTGTGGAACTGAGTGGGCAGAGTCCTTTGCGACTTTAAACAAAAAATTGCACTCGCCACCCAACACGAAGAAACGTGAGAGGCACTCAGGATCGGCTGTCTGAGGCACAGTGAGTGAAGCAGTGCATAAGATAGAATCAGAACAAAGCACTTGAAATCGCTGCATCAACCCGTCAAGTCGCTCCTCGTATCTCTTTGGTTGATGGGGATACCCTGCCGCTGTGACAAGAGCAACATAGATACCTGCAATTGCAATCAAACAAGAGATGAAGTTTCACTGGCTTGGCACCTGCTTCCATGAGCGCAACGAGGGCATCTGCAAGCGGCTTTAGAGCAAAGTTGCCGCCATCTTCGTAGAGAGTCTGATCGCCATCGAGTGTGACCATCCTTAGCTTGTCAGATATTGCATAGACTTGAGCACGGTTCATGCTGCGCATCGTGAGGACTGAAGGCATGCCGTGCTGAGGACTGGAGAAAGAGCATACATGTGCTGCAGACCAATCAGAAAGGATGCTGAGTGAATGAAGCAAAGGAAGGACCCGGACCCGAATGTCATTAAAAGAGGGCGGGATGAAGCGGCGCTTGGTCAATTTGAAAAGCTCATCGTAATCGCTGCGGATCTTGTGAGCTTATCGGAAAGCGGGAGGCTGTTCGCAAACCGAAAAGCTCTCAGGAGTTTGAGCTCGGTAAAGAAAGTGCCAATCGAGGGGACGAGAGCGCTCAAGCGAGACTGCCCGGGGGCAGCTTCTCGATGATCTTCAATCAGCTTCTCGATACTCGCCCAGATATCTGATAATCATCGAAGTCAATAACTCCGCATTGACACGTACTAAACGCAGGTCCGGGCTACAAGTGTGGGAATGTACACTACGGCCGCCGCGGCCGTGGGCCCAGCCCACCAGCGAACTGGCCGGCCAGGCCCTGCGTGGCCCCCTAAGGAGAGTAATGTGCCTCCCCGCGGACACTCTAGCTAGCTAGAGCTACATGTGCCCGCACGGCGTGGTGCTGCATCGGGTCTGGGGTCGTCTAGATCTCGGGGCGGTGGCGGGAGCCCCTACAGGCCCTGGGGGGGGGAGGGGGGGGGGGGGGGGGCGCCAATAGCTAAGCACCACAGCTATGGAGTGCGCACGCAATAAACGCATTAGCTTCTCGATACTCGATGGCTTCCGATGCAAGAATTTTGCTCACTCTCGAATGATGCTGTCCTTCCAGCGTCTTGATCTGATTACCGTAGTACTTGGTGAAAGGGATATTCATGGTGGACATGCACAGGTTTTACCTCCCATCATCACGAAGGGCCCGAGGAGCAGCTCGCGAATGAACTCTGAGCATATTGCAATTGGTGTACATGACACGCAGGCGACGTGACATCTCACCGATAAACTGATCTCGCCGGTGCGGCCGCAGCTGGTAGCGAACGCGGTAGTTTGACATGATGCTGGCACTGCCGGCGGACGCCATCCGGAACCCTGCGACGACACATAGGGCTTCAGCGCGCAAACGCGCGCAGGAGAACCGCGGATCTACATCGATCTCGAGATTCACTCCTAGAGCTTAGTGGCCGCCGGGCGTGAACACGCTGCGCTGTACCTCGAAGTGGTAGTGCGCTGTTCGTCCGGATCGATATCCCGCGGTGTGCGGGAGGTGTGTGCTTGCGCCGCGCGCGAACCGGCTTGCAATTGCGCGTCTGACCGGCCGTTGCCGCCGACCGCTGGATCAACTTTAGATGTACCCTCGCGAGCTCGAGCTGCCGAGCTGTACAATCGAGCGCAACACCGCTCTACGCAAATGGCGTGCGCTGTCCCATCCCATCTAGCTATAGCGCTGCAGATCGGTCCCCACTCCGGGGGCCCGCCCTGTGCTTTCGAGGGCTGTACCAAAATTCAAAGACAGGAGAAAGTAAGGGGAGGGGAACAGGGGCGGCACTACATGCGCGGCTCGACGGGCCTCATCCCGTCGCCGCGCGCCGCATCAGAGCGTGCTCTGGCGGGCGGTGCGGCTCAGGAGCGGCACGGCGGGAGCGGGCGAGGGCGCACTTGGGGTACACGCGCTCCTTGGCGAGGAAGATGAGGGCGAGGACGATGGCGACGCAGCCGACTACGATGTAAGTGATGCCCACAGTGTCGTTGCGCCCGCCTGCGCGCCCGGGTCAAGTT
The DNA here is from genome assembly GCA_004431415.1 of Cyanophora paradoxa. NCBI lineage: Eukaryota > Glaucocystophyceae > Cyanophorales > Cyanophoraceae > Cyanophora > Cyanophora paradoxa. The sequence goes on from QPMI01000113.1 coordinate 91,698, forward strand.
CGGCGGGGCGCAGGGTGAGGAAGGGCCTGGCCGGCTGCGGCGCCGCGCGCACCGAGCCAGCTCGTCGTGGCGACCACGATCCACTTCGTCCCGCCGAAGCCCCGCGTGGGAAAGTCTGCCGAGGCCGGTGTGCGTCGGCGGGGAGCCAGGTCCGAGGAGCAGATTCGAGAGGAGCCGCACGCACTGTTGCGGATCTGGAAGTAGTATTCGCCAGGGGGCAGGTCCGTGTCTATGACCGCCCACAGCTTCTTGAACTTAGGGAGCCCTGCGCGGCCCCCAGTCGGGCGGGCCGGGGAGAGATGGGGAGAATGCAGGCGGTTGGGCGACGCCCGCCACTAACCCGCGACGCGCATCCACACGATGAAGTGCTCATCCTTCAGATCGCGCGTGCACTCCGGCGATCGCTTGCTGGGATCCGTCCTGCCCCGGGTGCCGTCAGCGGCGCAGGGCGGAGCGCCGAGCGGGGCACCGGGGCCGCACTCGAACGCGTTCGTGAGGGGGTTTCGGCACTTCTCCGGGTTTTGAAATCTGCGGTGTGGCGCGGTGCGCCGTGAGGGCGCCGTCGGCCGCGCTGCGCGAGAGCGCACTTATTGGAGACGTCCGAGCTCCACGCGATCCCGCTCTCCCGGAGGAAAATGGTCTGCCCGGTAATCGACTGTGCCCGAAGCGCAAACGTGTCTGCAGGGCGCGGCGACGATGAGCTCGCCGAAGAGCCGCGGCCGCCTCGGGGCGCACCGTTGAAGACGGAGTTGGCGACGAGGCCGCAGGGCACGATGCAGCCGGGTTGGTTGGGCAGGTTCGGGTCGCACTTGCCGCCCTTCACGTCATAGTAGCCCGAGCATTGGCTCAAGTCCCCGCTCGCCGAGCCCATCAGCTGCCCGTCGCTCCGCGACGAGATGTAGCTACCCGACCGCGTCGGCGAACGGCGGGCGAGCGGCGCGGCGGCACGCGCACGTTCGGTAGTTCTGGTAGAACTTGTCCAGCTGGTAGTAGATGAACACCGGCGCCTTCAGAACCTCCTCGTTCCTGAAGCACACGTAGCACGTCTGGTTGAGCGCGCAGGGCTCCAGGCTGGCCTGCCCCGGGCAGTCGAAGGTTGCCGGCGCCGGATCGTACTGTATTGCCTTCTCGAAGGTCTGGCGGGCAAGTACTCAGGCGAGAGCACGTTGTCCGCGGCGTGCATGTGCACCCCGCGGGAGGCGATGAGCGTGGGAATGCCGACGGCGAGAAATAGCGTCCCACAGAACAGAAGTGTGGATATGACAGCTTGGGGAGTGTACAAAGGCTGGAACTGCTTCAAGTTTTGCTGCTTGAACGGCGAGTCTGAGGTTCGGCGGCGCCGCACGGTCAAATCAGTCAAATCGAACACAGGTATGGCGATGCGGAAGCGCGTTCTAGAGCTTTTGCGAGCGCTCAGGGAGGCCGGCGCGGCGCGGGCCTGCAGGGGGCGGGTTCGTGGCGTACTGTCCGGCTTCTTCTTCTTCGCCAGAGGCGCCCGCGCCTCTTCCATGGCGCGAGGCAGCCCGCAGCGGCGCGGAGGTGGCCCGTGGGACGCGGAGGCGAAGAGCGGTCCGAACTAGCCGAAGTGTGTGGCCAATGGTCACCACACAGCTTCAACAGCGCCTTGAATCCACTGCTGGGTCAACCCGCGAAGCAGCATGTACCCCCCAACAAGCTGTAACTTGCCTGTAAGCTTGATCATGAGACAGCGCGGCTTCAAGGCTCGCTATAGCAGCTGCATGCAGATGCGCATGCATGTCGGATTACACCGTCGAACAAAAGCAAGCGGCTGAAGTTCACGTTCAACGATTCACGACTAACGCTAGGACTACTAGGCTAGGACTAAAGCTAGCTAGCGCTATCGGTCCAGGATCAATATATCACCAATAAACCCGCGCGACCTGGCCCGATCGAAATGGAGCGCCCCGAAAATTCAAATGTCTGCAAAATTCGCGAATTCGCCGAACTTCGAGTCGGAAATCAGTCGGTGCCCGGGACCTTCCAGAGGGCGAAGGTCCCGTTGTTGGTTGGCCCCTCGGGGCTGTGCCACGTGCCCTTCACCTGCGCAGCGGCCGGTGCGCTGAGCGGCGGCCGCGACCCACGGCCGGGACGTCGACGCGGGCACCTGCTTGTCGGGGCCCATCTGCCCCTCGTAGATGAAAGAGTGCCCGCTGCGAGGGAACGTCGGGACCGCCTCGAGCCCAGGCCCGACGCGAGCGCTCGGCGGGGCGGGGCGGACGTGTAGGCCTTGCGCATGTGGACGGCCCCCGAGGCGACGTCGTACGTGCCCTCGATGGTGAAGGGCCCCACCCGGTCGTGCCCCTCCGCCCGGATCTTCCGGAAGTAGAGGCTGAGCGTGAGCTGCGCGCGCGAGAGAGCCGGGGCGTCAGGAACGCGGGCAGGAGCCGGGGCAGGGCCGCCCCGGGCCCCGGGGGGGCGAGGCGCCCGGCGCGCGCCTCCATGTCGCCCTTGGCGCCGTTGGCCATGAGCCACCAGCCCGTCCAGCGCCCCGGGATGAACCCCGCCTCCGCCTCGCGAGAGTTTGCCTTCACCGCCGTCGACGGCGCCGCCCCCGCAGAGATCCGCTCCACAGGCTTCGTCGGCGCGATCGGGCGCGGGGGCTTGGGCGGCCCGCCCGGCGCCGACGCGGCCGACTGGGCGGGCGGCTGCCCCATCGCCGGTCCCGGTCGCGGCGCCGTGCTGCCGGGCGGGGGCGGGGGGGCCTGCTCCTTGGCGGGCGCCGGGGCGGGCGGGGGGAAGCCGAGGGCATTCAGCTGGGCGACGACCTGCGCCTCGAGGAGCTCCCGCTGCGCGAAGCGGAGTGAGCCGCAAGCTCGGCGCGGCAAGCGGGGGCGGCGCACCCTCTCCCACGCGATGTACTGGAGGCCGGCGAGGTGGAACTTGAACTTGTCGGGGATGCCGCCCTCCATCATCACGGGGACGATGGCGAGCGCGCCCTTCATCTCCCGCCGCTCCGCGAACATGTCCAGCTCGATCCCGCACGGCACCGACGCGAAGTACTGCGCCCCCGCCCCCCCCCGGAGCCGCTCAGCGGCTTGCCCTCGCGCTCGAGGCCGGGTCTGAGATCAAAGAAAGCGCACGTCGGGGCTCAGGAAGACTATAGCGACTTTCGCCGCGTTCGCTGCGTGCCTGTGCGCGGCTCCGTTCGGCGGCCGGCCTGAGGGCGGGGCGGAGGCAGGGCGCGCGGGAGGCACGCACGCGATCTGGGCGCGCCAGCCTTGTTGCCCCGCTTTGATCTCGTTTACGTCTGCGGTGGCGCGGCTCGATGCCAGGGCGGGGAGCGGGGGGGGGGGGGGGAGGGGGGGGGGAGGGGGGGGGGCGGGGGGGCGCGGAGGTGGGGGCAGCCGCGGGGCGCGCGGACCGAGCCAGATCTGGCCGGCGAGGCGGCCGCGCTCGAGTTGGGCGACCAGCGGGTGGACGAGCTCCTTGTTCTTGGAAGAGTAGCTGACGAAGACGGGGCGCTCCGCGAAAGCCTCCTCCCCGCCATCGTGCACGGCGACCACGCTGGCGTGGCCGCCGTGGTGCGGCTCCCCCGCGTGCATGTTCCCCCGCCCGCCGTCGCCGCTAACCTGCGACATCGCCGTCGCCGCGAGCTTCTGCTGCAGCTCCATCGCATCCAGGCGCTCTGCGCAGAAGACACGCGTCAGGGCAGGGGCGGGGGACTCCAGGGAGTCAAAAAGGACACACTAAGGATCGCGGCGATCGCATCGCTGTTCGCCTTCGTCTGCAGCTGGATCTGCCGAAGCGTGGCGACGATCTCTGGGTCTGTCTGCGAGCGCCTCGGAGTCATGATATCGATCAGCGTCTATTCGAACCCCGAGCTCTAGCTCCGCAGCAGCGCACCTGAACGGCCCCTATTACGACCTCACGCGTCGTCATGGCCGCGTCTAGATCGCGATGCTCTCGGCTGCCGCGTTTCGACCGCCGGAGCCAGCTCGTCTGTACGTGTGCTGGAAACGTCAGCGGTTTGCTGCGTCCGCGTCAGCACAGCGGTACGCACCATTCTTTGTTGTTACTTTCAGCAGAGCGAGCAGTAGCAAGGCAACTTGACCCGCCTTCACCCGCCTGAAGGCAAAGGCTACGACGACCAGGCGCGATAGGCCCTTATAAGGACAGCCCTACACAGTTAAACGCGCACAGCAGGCGTCGGCAGCTACTCGGGCAGGTACTCGGAGGGACAAGTTGCGGAGCCCGGGTACAGCCTGTTTTCAAACGAAATTAGAGCACAGCTTGGACCGCTTCCAGCGCGCGCCCAGCCGAGCGACCAGTAGAACACAATCTAGCTAAAAGCATGGCAAGCGCCGAGGCTCAGGGCAAAGTCTTCAACTATGGTACGCTGAAGGTACGCTAGGCTGAGGCTTTGCGGAGCACTGACGATGAGCTTAGGGCTGTTTCGTACAACCCCTGGTGTGATTCAACGATCGAGGTTCGTCAAACTGGCCAGTCGTCCGTTTGCCGCTGCTCGGTGGAGGGATCTGCAGCAGCTTTGCCGCTGCTGCATCGGAGCCTCGGCGGAGGGATCTCAACTTTCGCTTGTTTTGCTGACTTCCCTCTTCTGGGCTTCAGGTCAAACTACGTTGATGTGTCCACCGCCACCGCTGCCGAGATGGTGCGACGCGTCGACTCTCGAACGACCAGCCCCTTCAGGATCAGATCCCTATAGCTAGCTATGAGAAGATTCGCCTCATTTGCGGCTGGGGCGGCCGGTCCCTGCCGGCGGCGACTCCTAGCTAAGGCCGAATGCGGCGGCTGGCTGACATAGGGCGGCGGGCAGAGCTGCGCGGAGACGATCAAGCTGCTGGACTACAGCCAGGTGATGCGGGACATCGGCGCCACACGCCTGTCCCTCATCCTCAGGTGCGTGCGCCCCCGCCGAGGGCCGCGGCGCGGCGCCGGCACGTGTACGCGGCCGCCTGAGGCGGCCGGGCAGCCCGTTCCTCTTCCTCGGCAGCGAGGAGGACGCGAGGGACGTCCTCAGGTTGCAGAACGAGCGGTGCGCAGGGGCGCAGGACGCCCTCCCCGCGCCCCGGGCCGACGGTGCTGGGGGGTGCGCAGCATCTTCTACGTGATCAACGCGGACCCGAGCGAGGTGACTACGGGCTCCAGCTTCTACGGGCCCGCCATGCGCTACATGGAGATCCAGATCGGTGCGCGCCGCCCCGCCCCGGCTAGCCTCGCTCCAGAACACCCCCAGGCCCGTTGGGGCAGGGCCCCACACGCTCAAGCGCCTCTCTGCCCTAGCATGCTCTAGCCCATACGTGCTTGAGCCCCCCTGGGCCGCGCCTCCTGCACGCCGCACCCGCCGGGGGCCTGAGGCGGGGGGGCGGCAGACGAGATCGAGTTCTTCGACCTGAAGGCGGTGCTGCCGGCGGTCTTCGCCTTCATCGACGAGGCGAAGCGCGCCGGCGGCCGCGTCCTCGTCCACGGCAAGGACGGCATCTCCCGCTCCGCCGCCCTCGTCATCGGGCGCGCCCCGCCCCGCCCCTGCTCCCACCCCCCTGCGCTGAGCGGCCGGCGGGGGCAGGTACGTGATGCGGGAGAAGGGGGTGACCCTCGCGCGGGCGACCAAGCAGGTCCTCGACATGCGCGCCTGCGTCTACCCCAGGTCCCGCCCCCTGCAGCCCCTCCTTGCGCGGGAGGCGGTGCGTGCCTGACCTGGGGGGCTCGCTGGGGTGTTCAGCCACTACTTCGTGCGCCAGCTGGCGGAGTACGAGCAAGAGCTCCTCGCCGAGAAGGCCGCCTCCACCGCCTCGTAGCCCCGGCCCCGGCCCCCTCGCCCACCCCTCCGCCCCCCGGCCCCTTCCCTCCCCGCGTATACAGGAAGTAGCTCGCTCGGTAGGATATGAAGCGGATGCGATGTTGAAATTATAATTATACGGGTACTGTGCAACGAAAGGGATCGCGATATAGCTAGACAAAGGGATCTGCATACGAGCTGTACAACAAGAAAAGACACATCGAATGATCGGAATAATTTAGCGGCAATACGTTTAGCAAGCGCCACCCCTAGAGCCCCTCGTCGAGGGCCTCGACGCAGGCCTCGTTGACCCAGTGCGGATCCGCCGCGCCAGCGCTCGCGGCCGGCGCCCCGCCCTGGTCCCGGAAGGGGGCGAGGACGTCCACCAGCTTCCAGCCGCCCTCCTTCTGCAGCGCCTCGTCCCAGCTGTCGCCCGCTGCGCGCGCACACACGGTCACGGTGTGCGCGCGCATAGGACGAGAACCGGGACCGAGTGCGCACCGTTCCCTTTGTAGCGGAGCAGGGCGGCATGCGCGGTGCCCATTTCGACGTTCGAGCGCGCCAAAAAATCTGTCGATTCTTTTACGCCTGGCCAGTGGCTGACCACCGCCAGCCGCTTCGCATCGCCCGCGTGCGCCCTCGCCGAGCTGAGCAGGCTCTTCTCGCTCCCCACGTACAGCTGCGGTCGCGCCACAGATTAAATCTCGAACCGCCGCGCGCGACGAAGACTGAGGCGCACGTCTTCAACATACTCCGTCGCAATTTCGATACTTGAGAATGCTTCGTGCACGTACTGCCACGTCATCTCCGTGCGTACCGCAGGAGAGACGAGCACCCTGCGGCAGATTGAAGTTCGAGGGGGCAAGGCTCGATGGACACGGCGGACCTGTCGGGTACCCAGCCCCGGTTTAAGAGCTGAAGGCCCGTGCTGTGTGCATCTCCTACGCCCTTGGATGTAAGCGGCCGATCTATGTCTTGCGTGCCTGGGGGGAGCTGCTGCGTGGTCGCAGCGGGGCGCATGAGTGGCGGCCGCAGCGGGCCGAAGCGGCGGGGCGCAGAAGTGGCGCTTGACGCACCTCCCAACTGCTTTGTGCGTGCCGGATGATTACCAGCTGTTTGCCTGTTTCGCCGTGGGAGGCCGATCGAAACAGGAACATGCCGCTTTCGACTCCTCGCCCACCCCCGTCGCCGTCAAGGTGTTGCACGTGCAATGTGAGTCGCTGTACGTCGCTCTCTAAGTGTACCAGCACGCCGGCGGCCTCAGACGGGCCTCTGACCCGGGGTACAGGGACTGAAAGGAGCCGTGATCGTCCGGGAGCGTGCCCGGCGTCCCTTGCTCGCTTATTTTTGGTTCGACGGCCATCTTCGGCCGGTTCGCGTCGCGCGTAGGATGGCGGAATCTATCAAAAAGCTGAAGCCCATCTACGATGCGCTCGATGCGCGCAACAACAAGCAGGCGCACAAGCTGTGCACCCAGGCGCTGCAGAAGCAGCCGAACGTGGTTATCCTCAAGGTACGCGGACGCCATGGCGTCAGTCGCGCCGGCGCACCGCCCGAACGTCCGCGCGATCTGGCGCGATGGGGCGCAACTGGATGTGCTTGCGCGACCGTGCGCGGCGCAGGTCCTGAAAGCGCTCGCGGCGGAGCGGCTCGGCAAGCGCGATGAGGCGCTGGAGCTGATGCGCGAGGCACAGGAGGCCAAGCCGACCGACGAGCAGACGCTCAACACGATGGTGCGCCGGCGCGTAGCACGCGCGTCCGCTCGCCGTCGGTGAGCCGGCGTCCCTCACCGGCCCCGCCCCTCGCCCGTTCCCAGATGCACGTCTTCAAGGCCCTGGGGAAGCGTGCGCGCCCGCCGGTGCCGCGCCGCGCGGGGCCGGCCCGAGCGCGCGGGCGCAGTGGAGGACGCGCTCGCGTGCTACGAGCAGGCGTGGACGAAGAACCCGAACGACCCCGACATCGCCGCGCAGGCCCGCTCCCTCCCGCCCGCCGCCCCGCCGGCGGCCCGCCCGCCGACCCCGCCGCAGGTCTTCTTCTCGTACGTGAAGCTGGGGCACGTCGCCAAGCAGCAGCAGGCGCGCCCCCCGCCCGCCCCCCCGGCGCCCCCCACCGGCCCCTGACGCCCGCTGCAGATGGCGATGAAGATGTACAAGCAGTTCGGCAAGGCGCGCGGACGGCCGCCGCGCGGCGGCGGGGGCGCGGCTGAGGGGCGGGGCGGGGGTGCAGGTGGAGCACCTGCTGTGGGGCGTCGCGTCGACGGCGCTGCAGGGGCGGGAGGCCGGCGGGGCGAAGCTGTTGCAGCTCGCCGAGGGCATGCTCTCCAAGCTCGACAAGGACGGCAAGCTCCCCAACTACGAGGGTGCCCCGAACCCCCCCCCCCCCTCTTCCGGCTCCCCCGTGTGATGGGCGGGGGCGGGGGCAGCGCTGCTGCTGTACGCGGAGGTGCTGGAGCAGCAGGGGAAGAAGCGGGAGGCGCTGGAGCTGTGGGCGGGCAAGACGGGCGAGGCCCTCTGCCCCGTCCCCTTCGAGCGCAAGCGCGCCCGCGCCGACCTCCACGCCGCCCTCGGTGCCCCCCGCACAGCCGCCAGCCCCTGCCCCGCCCCGCCCCGAGCGCACCGCAGGGGAGGCGCGCGAGGCGAACGCCATCTTCGCGGACCTCATCTGCACGCACGAGTCCGCCTGTCCCCCGCCCCAGCAACAATGCGACGTGCACGCGCTGAGCATGCCTCCGGCGCAGCGCGGACGAGTGGAGCTACTACGTGGCGTACATTGAGACGCTGCTGAAGTACGCGCCGGACACGGGGGCGAGGCCCGGGGCGGCGGGGGCGTGCCCGGGGCCCGGGGAGGCGCACGGGACGCTGGCGGAGGCGCTCGCCTTCCTCGCGCGGCTGCAGGGCGAGCACGGGCCCGGCGCGGGGGCGGCCGCGCCCAAGCGGGCCCCCTTCCTCGCCGAGCTCGAGCTCGAGGCGCAGCTCGTCGCCCGCGGCGCCCCCGCCGGCGACGCCTCGCTCGCGTCCGCCCCTCCCGCCCCGCCGCCCCCCTCTCCGGCCCCCTGAGCGCCGGCAGGCGCCTCTCGGAGATGGTCGTCCGGTACTTCGAGCGCTGGGGCGGCCGCCCCGTCTGCGTCCTCGACCTCGCGGTGCCCCGGCCCCCGGGGCGCCCCTCCTCGCGCGCGCCCGTCCTCACACGCCCCCGGCAGCCGTACCTGAGGCGCGTGGCCGAGGCGGGGGCGGGGAAGGGGGCGGCGCTGGCGGCGCGCGTGGCGGGGACGCTCGGGGAGAAGCCGGGGGAGGGGAAGGGGGCGCTGGAGTGGACGGCGCGGGCGGTGAACGCGCGCTGCGTGGAGCGGGCGCTGGGGGCGCACCGGGGCGAGGGCGTGGCGCAGGCGCTGGCGGCGGCGCAGGGGCTGCTGGGGGAGTACGAGGCGTCGCTCTCGCTGCCGCTGAACCTGGAGCCGACGGAGCGGCGGCCCGGGGACGACCTCCTCCTCCTCGCCTCGCACCGCCTCCTCGACGCGCACGCCGCCACGGGGGACGCGCAGTGGCTCGTCGAGGCGGCCACCCTCCTCGAGCTCGGCCTCCGCCACTCCCGCCACAACTTCCAGTTCAAGCTGCTGCTGCTCCGCCTCTACTCGCGCCTCGGGGCCGGCGTCATGGCGGCCCGCGCCGCCGACGCCCTCGACCTCAAGCACATCCAGGCGCCCCCCCGCCTGCCGCTGCCGGCCCCGTCGCCTCGTGCTCGAGGTGACCTTCGCCCCGGGCAGCTGGAGACGCTGCTGCACGCGGGGCTGGGGGAGGCGGTGCGGGGCCTGGCGTACGGGGAGGCGCTGGGGATGGCGGAGGAGCTCCTCGCCTTCCACCGCGACGCCCAGCGCGACGTCCGCCCCCGCCCCCCGCCCCCCGGCCCCCGGCCCCGCGGGGCGCTGAGGGGCGGAGGGGGCAGTGCCCGGACTTCGTCGCGAACGCCTTCCGCCACGGCTCCTACACCAAGGCCGGCGCCCCGCCGCCCCGGGGGGCCCGCCTCGGCCTCACCGCGCCCCCCCGCAGGTGGCCGAGTTCCTGGCCTTCCGCGAGCGGCTGCGGCGCTCGGCGCTCGCGCACACGGCGGCCGCCGAGTGGGTCCAGCTCATGCTCTTCCTCCACCACTTCCAGGCCGCCCGCCCCGCCCCCGCCCCTCCCGCCCCGCCCGCCCGCCCGCGCGCCCGACGCGGGGCGGCGCAGGTGGCGGAGGCGCGCGAGATGCTCGCCTCGACAGAGGCCCTCAACATCGACCACGCCGGTCCGCCTGCCGCCCGCCGGGGCGCCGGGGCGCGCGGCGAGGGGCGAGGGGGCAGAGGAGACGATCGGGGCCTGCGGAGCAACGACGACGGGGCGGTCTTCTCGCGCTGGGACGAGACCCTCGCCCCCGCCGCCGACCCCGCCTTCCTCGCCCCGCCCCCGGCCCCCGCCCCGGGCTCCTTCGCCTCCTACGCGCCCCCGACCACCCCGCCGCCTCGGGGCCCCCGGCCCGCGAGGCCCGCGCCGCGCGCGACGGCGAGATCGGGGCGCGCCGCCTCTGGGCCAAGGTCAACGCGCTGGTGCCGGCGATCCTGCGCGCCGCCCTCGAGGGCGCCAACGCGCTCCCCGCGGGGGCGAGCCGCCGGCGGCCCTCGCCGACGCCCTCGCCTCGTCCCTCCAGGAGCTCGGTGCCGCCGCCCTCGCGCCTCCCGCGGCCGGCGCGGCGCTCACGGCCCCGCAGGCGTGCTGAAGCTGCACGCGGCGACGGAGGGGGGCCTGCCGGGGACGCCGGCGTGCGGGGAGGGGGCGGACTGGTTCGACGGGACGAGCTGGGCCTGCTCCGTCCTCATCGCCCGCCTCGCGGCCGCCGTCTCGGAGCTCGCGGGGGCCCACGCGGCGGCCTCGCTCGAGGCGGCGGAGGCGGCCTCGCGCGCCGTCGCCCACCACGCGCCCCTCGTCGCCCTCGCCCTCCAGCGTCCGCCCCCCGCCCCGCCCGGAGCCCCGCCTCGCCCCGAGGCCCCCCGCAGACCTCTCCAGCCACCTCGCCATGGCCTTCTTCGTGGGGGGCCCCTCCCCGCCCGGCGCCCCCCGCGGCCGCCTCAACCCCTCCGTGCTCCCGTGCGCCCCCGGCCCCCCCGGGCGCGCCCCTGGAGGGCCGGGGGTGAGGAGCGGGGCGGGGCGGGGGCCAGGTACCTGCACGCCTTCGTGTACCGGAACCTCCACTGGCTGGCGATGCTCGCGCAGGCGTGGGCGGCGGCGCCCGTCTTCGCGGCCCCCGCGGGGGCCAAGAAGGGGAAGAAGAAGGAGGCGCCCGCGGCGGCGCTGGCGGAGGCGGTGCGGGGGGCGCGCGAGGCGGTGCGCGGCGCCGTGGAGGAGCTCCTCGCCTCCCACTCTGACCTCAACGGCCTCCTCGAGCCCGAGGCGCGCCCCGCCCCGCCCCGCGCCGCGCCGCGCCGTGCGAGGGGGCCTGGGGTGCAGCTCGGGGAGGAGCTCGCCTCGGCGCCCAAGAGCGGGCACGCGATGCACTTCACCCCGAACCTCCCCTCCCAGGCGCCCCCCGCGGAGCACGAGGGCGGCTGCTGCGGCGTCGGCACCACCCCGGCCCACGCCGAGGCGCTGCGCCGGCGGGGCCTGCCCTACGAGGCCGCCAAGGCCGCCCCCGTCCCCTTCCTCGCCTCCCCCGAGGCGGCCGCGGTGCGGGCCGAGGTGCTCGCCGGGGTCAGCGGGGCCCACCGGCGCGCCCTCTTCACCGCCCTCGAGTTCCTCCGCCAGGTCCCCCTCCGGCCCGCTGCGCCAGCGAGGGGCCCCCCTGACGCGCCCCGCAGCGCCGCCAGATCGTCGCCGCCGCCGCCGTCGCCTTCCAGTCCCCCGCCCCCGCCAGCTAGCTGCCGGCCGCGGCGACGCCGGCCCCCCGCACGCGCGCGCGCGTTGCGCTAGCGCCGCGGCGCGCGTGTCTGGACCGGCCGCTGATCTCACGCTGCCCGGCTGGGCGTGATGATTTTTGTTATTGATATCTATAGCTAGATATAGATAGAGTGTATTCATCATGGCATAGGGCTGTACCGGCGTGGCTGCAACGCCTGGGCCGGGGCTCTCTGAAGACGGGGGAGAGAGTCGGGGAGGGGAATTCGAAGGGGAAACGGGGAGGGGGGGGTCATCCGATGATCCTGAGGTTATAGTGTCGCGGGCGATGGCAAGTCCGGCTAGAGCTTAGCCGGCTGGACCGGGTGCGGCCGCAGGCCGCGGGCCGGAAGCCGGCTAGGCGGGGCCGGTCGCGACTTGGCTTGGTGACTTTCGGGCGCAGCCGAATGATTTTCGGTGCAGCGGTTGTTGGGGTTCAGAACCCAAGTCGGAACCCAATTCGGAATCCTAGAACCGTGAAAGTCCTAGAAAATACTTGCTAGTTTGCAACGCGGGCTAGTATAAGTAGCCGCTGCCCTGCCAAAGTTGTTATTCTTTGTGAGGCGCACAGCCTCGAAATACTAGCAGCGAAACTCTGCCTCTCTGCGGCTGCACCTTGCCTTAGCAATTAATATTTGGGAGGGCCTTGCATTGAATTGCACTACTAGCTGGGATCGCATCTCAGGTCTGTTATTAATCTGTTATTAGGCCTCTGGTTAAAACCCTAGACTATATCTGGGCCTTGCCCGGATTTAACCAGACGCTTAATACGTGGGGGCTGCTCAAAATTTTCAGCTATATAGCTAGCTCTTCAAAGCTAGCTGGCCAACCTCTGCGTCGCGATGCGCATAGCCACTGCGCATCCGGAAGTCGTCGCGTACTGACCAGAGCCTTTGCGCATGGTCGCAACTCCTACTATCAACTCGGCGCTACCTGCTGCGCGGGTGAGCGGACGCTACCGCGCGCCAGCGCTACGCGTCGCTTTAAAAGATGCGTACATGGTCGCCCTGCCTGGGCTAGCTACTAGGCTAGCGCACTAGCAGCCGCGGCGTGACGCCGCTAACGGGGCGCCGGCATGCGCATGCGCACGCGCGCGCGTACGTCTGCGCCGCGACCAGTGTCTGATCCGGGCCTGCTCGACGCAGCGTTCGCATCTCAGGCCTAGGCCGGATCGGATTCTGCGGCGCGAGCGCACTCGAGCTCTACAGGCGTGGCATCGCCGGCCGCGGCGGCCGACGGGCGCCGAGCTCGCCGATTCGACGCCGAGCTCGCGGGGGCCGCCGGGCGCGCTATAGCTAGCTCCGAGGCTCGGGCCCGGGCTCCGGGGCGCCGTCGAGGTCGATCATCGCGCGCCGCGGCGCGCGGGCGAGGAATCGGAAGCGCTAGAGCTAGCGCTAGATCTAGAACTAGTCGGATCGCCGGGGCGGACCTGCTCGGCGGTTCGCTGCGGAATTCTGCTGCGGCGGACGTGTTTTGAGTTCGGAATGGCTCCGAATACGCGAAGCGGCGGATCCGGAGGCGCGGGCGCTAGTGGCGGATCCGGGGGCGGCAGCCAGGGCAGTGGCGGGCCCGGGCGGCGGCTGCAGCTGCGCATGCAGCAGCCGTGCCCGCGGCCGCGGCGGCGGCCGCTCCGGCGGCAAACGCGATGCCAGCGCTAGCTCCGGGGCCAGCGCCGGTCGCGCCAGTGGCGCCGGTCGCACCAGCGGCGGCTGGGCGCCAGTAGCGATCGGGGCCAGCAACCAGCTGCGGCGGCAGCTGACGCTGCGTTGGAGGCGCTGAAGAGCAACCTGGACATGCATACACGGCACCGCGAGCTGAAAGAATTTAAGGAGCGAATTCCGGCTTTAACAAATACTGGCGTTCTATCGTGGATCGTATCGCTGGAGCGCCTGGCAACTTTTATTCAGCCGCCGAAATTTCTGGAGCCGGACAAGATAGTAGCGGAGCTCGCAATGTCTTCGCTGCAGCGCTCAGCAAGTGATGATTTGACTGGAGCATTCTCAGCGACGGTGCTGGGTGCTATGGCGTCGAAGGCGGCGGGCGGTGAATTTGAGATGACGTCGTGGGCAAAAATTCGTGAGCATCTGATCAGCTTGGTGCCTGGCAATAAATTCGAGCTGCTGAAGAATACGATCAAGACGGCGAGCCAGCATTTCTCAGCTCTAAACAACCCCACGGAGCTGGATGCTCAGGCTCTTATCAATAACGTTGTTTTATTTCGGCACCTGCTTCAGCTGCAAGACTCGTGTCCGGACGAGATGTTGATCGCGGAATTAATGTCCCCGGACGCGATCACTTCGCCGGCAATGGTCAAGCTCACAAGCAGAATCACGGAGGGCGCGCGTACAAATCTGGCCGAGTGGGGTCGCGAATTCTTCAGTCGAGTTCGGTCCCATAACGAGCTGGAAATGAGGCTCCAGCGGGTGAGGGCCAGCGGTGGATTTTCGGACGCGTCAGTCTCTCGCGTTGCGGGGGGTGAGCTTGGCAGCAGCAGCAAGAAGCAGAAGACGGGCGGACAGCCTCGTTGGTGTGATGAATGCGAGAGCGGCTCGCACAACACTGTCGTCTGCATCAAGCGACTTCAGCGGGAGCTGGAGGAGATGCGGGCGCAACACATATACCGTAGTACAACGCCCGGCTTTTAGACCTCGGCTTATTTAAATTGATCTCGTTAGTATATAACCTGTATTTATAATATATCTATCGTGAATATGTGTGTATTTTATCTGTGATATGTATTTATTTTATCGTGAGTTATAGCTTCTTTTTAATAAAATATGTGAAATATGTATAGTTTATGTGAAGTTTATCTATATTCTCGATGAGTAGACTTATATATATCGTGAATTTCATTATAGTATAGGTGTGACTCAACTAAGTTTAATTATAACTTGCCTCAGTCTAAAAGCCGGGCGTTGTATATGTGTGTTGTTCTGAATTTTCAATGCATAAGCGACGATCATGCGTCGTTTCATCAAAAACAACTACCATGAGCTGCATGGAACGTTCGCGCGCATCGAGATCGATCGGCTACGCACAGAAACTACGCAATTTACCGCAACTACTCAAAGAAACTACGCAATTTAATACCGGGAACTACTGAAAAGATACCAAAACTACGCAACTACGCAACTTTCTGAAAAAGTCTGAAATTCGGGGCGGGAAAAATTTAGAAAAGTGTAAAACTTGCGTAGTTGCGTAGTTTTGGTTTCGTTTGCGTAGTTTTGGTTCCGAATTGCGTAGTTTTTCAGGGGAAGTTGAGTAGTTTCATGTAGTTTATATATTATAAAGTAGTTTCTTATTAATATCAATATGATTCTATGATATATACCATGATTTCTCTACTGAAAAGAGCGCCGGCATACTACAAGGGAAGCTACGCGATCGTTTCGCACTGCAACACGACCGTTTTATAGGCTACGCAATTGTTTCGCACCGAAATGCATGCGGACTCCCGGGAGACTACGCAACTTTAATTAACTACGCATGGAAACTACGCAATCTGATCGCTTTTAATACCGAAAACTACACATTTAATACCAAAACTACGCAACTACGCAACTTTCTGAAAAAGTTTGAGAGTAGGGGGGGAAAAAAATTAGAAAAGTGAAAAACTTGCGTAGTTGCGTAGTTTTGGTATTAAATGCGTAGTTTCCGGTATTAAGTTGCGTAGTTTAACATAGGTAGTTGAGTAGTTTAAAGTAGTTTTTATTAATTATAAAGTAGTTTATTATTTATCTTATTGTTATCAGTCTGAGACTCTATGAAAATCGATTGACCTTAGTGTGAAACAGTGCGCCCCGCCCACTATGCAAGATACATGCCTTTTTAATGCATGAGTTATGGGACTCCATATGCTGTCCAATGGATTGTGCAAGTGATACTTCGGCTTTCAGATAGAGTAGGGATGCTATGAATGTCACATAAATTGTTGTATAGGTAGATGTGGAGTTTGAGATTCCAATTCTAAAATCTACATCCCCGGGTTTGTTGCAGGAGTTCCTTCAAGTGTGGCAGTTACAACAGGTGTCTTAGTGTAAAAAGCAGGATCCCAATTCAAAACCTGTGCATGCTGTGTTCTCTGACCTGCACTTATAGCACCACTGTAAGCTTGAAATTTTCCTGACTTAAATCGTCTTTCTATATCATACCAAGTTGGAAGTTGGCTAATTGTATTCGTGGTTCCCGCATTCATTGCATAAAATGCTCTTGCATAAGCATTTCCGCGACAGAGTAGGGTTTTATCATAAAAGTTTGCTGAATTGTGGAAGAACCAAGTTTCCTCATTTGTAGGCGATGCAGGTGTTACTATTGAACCCGATCCTACATACATAGTATTATTTGCTGTGATCGTATTGGCTGTGAATGGATCAAAAGAAGGCAAATCTGTGATTTCTGATTTAGTATGAGTATGGGCGAAATCTGTTATTTGCGCTCTTGTATGGGTATGTGCAAAATCTGTGATTTCTGATTTAGTGTGGGAATGAGGTCCGACAGTTGTAGAAGCTGTTGGTTTCCCGTAAATGTTATCCCAATGCAAGAAGCCACTTTGTGATGATACAGCAGGGTTTTTACTCCAACCAACAAGACCCACAAGGTAAATTCTTCCTATTCTTCCTTGAACACCCACTTTACTCAGCCCTTCACAATTCACCCCGACATATTGCCTAAACTCTACACTCGGATCAGCACCAGGAGAATAAGCATTTACTCTCGAAAGAGTATAGGAATTGGTTGATGGATAAACTCCTACAACATCAAAGTATCTACTATTGTATTGACACACATAGAAGATATAGCATGTTTTCATTCCAGCAGGCACAGTCCATAACATCTTGTAGCCACTACAATCTTCATCACCAGAAGCCCATGTGTTTGCTCCTGAGTAAGGAGATATAAATGTGAAAAATCTCCAATCACCTGTGCGATCTGTGGAAAGACCATTTGTGGCATCAAAGTTAATTGGAGATGTGTATGTTGGTTTATTTATCAGATCATCGTAATTTCCTGTCGTTGCAACAGTCGCAAGATTAGGTCTATCTGTGATATTTGACCAAGCATGAGTATGGGTTGCAGGAGGGAATGTTAAAGGTTTATCTGTGATATTGTTCCATGCATGACTGTGAGTTTGAAGTGCAACACCCAATTCGGTTTCATCTATATAATTTTTGCTTTGCAGGTAATCATCTGTAACCACACCTGAAAGGGTCTCATTGTGCAAGTTTTTTGCCGCCATTCTCTGATTGGCTTCAATAGCCCCACCTGATAGCGTTTTTATCCAAGCGATCTCAGCTTTACTGTAATTATCAGTTGGTTGCCCAACAAGTGGAATATAATTGAGTTTATCCCGAGTGAAAACTATCTTAGGTCTTGATCCATCCAAGCTGCTGACATCTGTCACATTTACATGGACAGCTGCTGAGAAGTCTTGATAACCCGCAGGATTGGAGGGAACACCGAACCCATCCTTTGGAATATCGTTTTTGTAATAGCTTGTCACATAGATATTGGGGAAGGTGTCACCTGGGTTAACATAGGCTACATCTTGCACTCGGAATTGAGGCAAGCTTCGGACAAATAGAGGTCCTGTCATTCCACTGCCTGCATCAGCCCCTTTGAGGTGAACATAGTGCTCATTCAAAATAGTTCTTTCCGCAATATTGCAGGATTTATAAAGGGAAACCCCATATTCACAGGTTCGACTTTTGAGAATTCAGGTTGGTTATTGATCTCATCCCATGTATGCTCATGGGTTGCAGGTGGGAATATTGAAGGTCTATCTGTGATATTCGACCAAGCATGAGTGTGGTTTTGTATC
Organism: Cyanophora paradoxa; assembly: GCA_004431415.1. NCBI lineage: Eukaryota > Glaucocystophyceae > Cyanophorales > Cyanophoraceae > Cyanophora > Cyanophora paradoxa. The sequence goes on from QPMI01000113.1 coordinate 109,171, forward strand.
CATCCCTGCACCACATTGGATGTAGTGTAGTTTGGAATTATAGCGTTTGAACCTACTATTAAATTTTTAATTTGGACATAGTCAGAAGCAATTCGCAGATTTTCGGGATAATAAAGCGATTGCGTTTTTGGGAAGCCGTAATAATCCTGAATATAGTATCTCACCCTTTGCTTCTCCTCAAACGACAATGCTCTGTTGAAAATGATGTATTCGGCTATATCACCTATGAAATAGTTAACACCCATCCTACTGAAAGTTGAAGGTGGAAGGTAATTTGTTCCTGTAAATGTTCCTACATCTTGTCCTCTGATTCCGAAGGTTATGTTGTTTGAAGTTATGGTGGTGTCCCAATAATTAGCTGAATGGGACGCGTAATTGGTATTCACTCGTGGGGCTGTGTAACCCACTCCATTACTCGTAAAAGAATACAAGCCAAATAATAAGGAGTTTGCATAGCCAAACTCTATTTTATGGGTTCCATCAGGTGATGCAAAATCTAAATGAACTGTTTGCCAATTTGGTGCAGAGTAGTGACTGCCTACATAGAACAGTGTCATGCCCTCTGACCAATCAACAGTCACAGAGTAGTTTATGAATGCTGACGCAGTATATCCACCCGACTTTCTTACTACTTTTTGGTTGTTGAATGAAGGGTTTGCTACGACAGCACCACTGCTCCCGAAAAATGGAAAGTAATCCCTGAAATAAATGGAACTGCTGATGTCGCCCTATTGGGGATGAACTGTGACTGAGGATTTGTATTAACAGGAAGCCCATCCATTCTCATTGTTAGAAGGCATTTCGGTGTGGTTTTGGCAGGGTCAGTGTTGGAAGTAATGGGGTAATAGGGTGGATCATAGTAGACATCGATTTCTGTATTTCCGTCTCCTATTTTCAGCTTTCCCTTTACATTCAGGTTACATGTAACTGTAAGATTGCTACCAATCCAAGCGGATCCTGTGTTGCTACTGTTTATTGATTTCACTGTTCCATGCACATCCAAATTACTTGTGGTAAGATTGCTTGTTATAATAAGATTTCCATCTATTGTTCCCCCTGATTTTGGCAAGTAGTTGTTGAGCCACCCTAATGTAACATTACTACTTGTGAGAGGAGCCAAGAGTTCGTTTAATGTAGCTGCACTCACCTTCGAGACAAGCCATCCCTGAACAGTATTTGAAGAGGTTAGAGGAGCTATTTGAGCATTCACAGTTGCTGTATCAGCCTTAGTAGCAAGCCATCCCTGAACTGTGTTAGAGGAGGTTAGAGGAGCTATCTGGGCATTCACAGTCACTGTATCAGCCTTTGGAGCCAACCAACCCTGCACCACATTGGATGTAGTGTAGTTTGGAATGGTAGCGTTTGAACTAACTATTATGTTCTCAATGTGAACATAATCAGCAGCGATTCGTAGATTGTCAGGATAATACAGTGATTGCGTTTTTGGAAAACCGTAATAATCCTGAATATAATATCTCACCCTTTGCTTCTCCTCAAATGACAAGGCTCTGTTGAAAATGATGTATTCGGCTACATCACCTATGAAATAATCGACTCCCATTCGATTGAAAGTGGAAGGGGGAAGGTAATTTGTTCCTGTAAATGTTCCTACATCTTGTCCCCAATACCAAAGGTTATAGCATTAGAAGTTATGGTGGTGTCCCAATAATTGGCTGAGTGTGAGGCATAGTTAGTATTAACTCGTGGAGCTGGGTAACTCACCCCATTACTCGTAAATGAATACAAGCCAAATGATAAAGATGACCCATACCCAAATGCTATTTTATGGGTTCCATCAGGAGAACCAAAATCTAAATGAATTGTTTGCCAATTTGTTAATGAATAGTGACTGCCTACATAGAACAGTGTCATGCCCTCTGACCAATCAACAGTCACAGAGTAGTTTATGAATGCCGCCGCAGTATACCCACCTGACTTTCTTACTACTTTTCGGTTGTTCAATGCAGCATTAGCTGCAACAGTTCCACTACTTCCCCAAAATGGGAAAGTAATCCCTGAAATAAATGGCACAGCTGCTGTCGCTCTATTGGGGATGAACTGATTGTAAGGATTTGTGTTAACAGGAAGCCCATCCATTCTCATTGTATAGAGGCATTTCGAAATGGTTGTAGCAGGGTCAGTGTTGGAAGTAACAGGGTAATAGGGTGTGTTATAGAAGACATCAATGTTTGTATATTTGTCTCCAATTCGCAAGTTACTGGTAACTGTAAGGTTTTCATTTATTTTCAAATTGCTTGTGATCGTTCCACCAACAAGAGATAGGTAGTTAGACGAAACAAAGTTTTGAGTAGCCACAGGCATTTTTTGTATATATATGTTACTTGCCCCAATTATAGGTGCCACAATGGGCACATCCGAATTAACGAGATTGCAAGTGATGGAAAAAATCGTTTTGGGGGCGAACAGATTGCAATCAAAGGTCACAGTGGCGGGATCGATAGTAGGATCGACATTTGAACAGATCTGAAACATCCACCCACCCACACAGTTGCAATTTAAATTGCGAAAGGCTGTGCCTGCCATTGCATCCACATAGCCAATCCCATTTGCAATGTCATAGATGTGACCAAACTCGTAACCGAAAAGGTCATTCCATAGGTTAGAAGCCATAGCTCCCATCACATAGCCTTTTAGATTAACAATTAGGTCATTGGATTCACTGGGTATATTGGCATGGGTTATATAAAATTGATTATCCAATACAGCATTCTTTACTGTCGTTTCTACTATGGGTTCCGTCATTATTTCTCTATTATGGCATAATACAAAAATTAGGGTCGCTACATAACATTTGGAACATGTTCATATATTCTCCCTTCTCGCTGTGCCATTTCCGCCATAAAGTCTGCATTATCTTTTATTATTGATTCAGCCATTCGTTCTGCTCGCGATTTTTTGGGTGCTGCCCTACTTGCTGGTGGTTGATCAGTTCTCACTACACTAAGACCATGCCCCTCGGCTGACCTCACCTCTAACCCCACATCTCCTTCGGCTGTTTGGGTCACATTCAGTTCAGGCGTTGAGTATTTATTACCTGCTCCTGCAATGGTTCTGTCTATGCAAGCACAACATAAAGCTCGGAATTTGTATGCAAGCACAAGTCCAAGGGCACCGAGAATTGGCAAGAGAATGAGAAGCACTAACGTCCCGGGATCCATTCCTGGCGATCCGACTGGATTTGTAGGATTTGAGGGATTATTAGGTGTCGTGTTCGGATCTGGATCAGTTGTAGGGGGATCTTTTGAATCGGGATCTGGGTTAGGCTGGTTCGGATTGGGATCGTTTGGTGGCGGCTCTGTCGACCCTGACAATGATGTTGGCGCTGTGTATGCATTCGCAAACACGATGGGAGCCGTCGCTGGATTTCCTGTTGAAGACCCTGTGATTGCACCATAGGTATCTGACAGGTATTTATATAATTCCTTTGTCACAGGCGGATTGCTCACAGATCGGCACACCCAAATATTGCATGTAGTATCATAGACTGTGTCCCTGATAAATGGCGGTAGAGCTGTCCCACTAAATGACTCAAAGAGCCCATTTCTCGATAGCAACCTATGGGCTGCATCACAGTTCCCACCCTCGAAATATTTGGTAGCCGAAATTGCACCTTGCACATAAATATTGCAAGTCGAGTGCATTCCAATGTTATTTAGGTTGGGAGTGTATCTATCATCGAGCCGGACAGTGCACACCCATGGGGAAGCGGTTTTAATATATTTCTTATCGCCCACTTCAATTACATCTGTATTTGGGTGGCTGTCAAGCTGAGTCCAAACAGCATCATACCTGAAAGTGTAATAAACTAAGAGACCATCTGTGGACGATGTGAAAGCAAAGAAGGTCATAAAGTCCGTGGATCCAAAGAAGTCAGCATTGGTCGATGTTAGGGTGACTCTGGGATAGCTCATGTTGACAGTCTCAGAAGGATATGGAATATATGAGGTGTAATTACGATTGAAAAGATAATAGTGAAATCCATCTGAGACATTCGAGTGAGTGGGCAAGGTGACTGTTAAGGTCTTACTGCGATTTTCAAACGTGTTTTGTATGACAATATTGCAAGTATTAATATATCGAGAATCGAAAAAGTAATTATTTGTGACTCTGTTATCGATCACAGTCGCATTGGTTCCATTAAACACGAAATTCTGCCCATTGATCCTTGTAGTATATAGGTCGGTCACATCGAGTGGATACTTTATTTTTAACCTATCAGTATCATCATACTGGGGAGTCTGACCCACAGCTGACCACCCTACTGTGTATGGGGGATATTCGAATTTCGCTGTGGTGGCATTATATGTATAGAAGTAGACACCGACTGGGTAGCCATTGATATAAGTATGGATCGTAGGATCGGCTACAAGATTAAAGCCTGTTGTGGTGACATTCTCTGCTCGAAAAACGGTAGTATATTTGGGTGCTGGTGTTATGCCTCCTGTGGGCTGGGCGAAATATCGATTGGTATCTACTATGGTAACAGATGGTGGGGCATTAAATGTCGATGTGAAGGTAATAGGTATACTAATCGACTCTGATGGAGTATATCTATAATAGAAGCCATTTACCATACTTAATAATTCTGAGCTCGGGAATGACCTGCTACCTGTCTGAGTCATAGGAGTAAATGCTTTGATATTGTGGTATGATATACTGGGTGTCGGGGAGTTTACCAAAGCGACAGCATCTGCGAAATCGGACTTTGTTATATAGAGCTCTTTAAGATATTCTCGTTTGAAGGGGTTTGTGGGTTCGCCTATCTGTATATTGGAAGCTGGAAAGGGGACGACATTATTTACCTGTAAATCTCGGTAAACCTTTACTCTGGGTTTGCTATCGAATATAGGGGTGACATAATTGATAGTAAGAGTGAAGCTTACATTTGCTATTGTGTTTAGCGAGTTGTTTCGGATGGTAATTATATTACTGAGATTGATAAACGAAACCTGGAACCCTGTGGAGGTGATATTATGGACATATGCTTTATTAGATTCATTAGTGTAAGTAACATTGTTATAGTAAACTGTGTGATCGACCAAGGTCACAGTAGGTAAAGCCTCGAAACCTGTGACACCCAATTGACCCCATGTAAATGTGTAGGTCGGGCTATCAGCATACACCACATAGACTTCGAGCCCTGCGATCTTTTGAGGGTAACCTGTGACCTCGTAGGTCTCAGTTCGCGAAACTGAGCGGGAAAGGTTGCTATTAAAGTCGTTGTAGCTGATCAGAGCTCTCTCATCAGTGGGTAAATCACTGGGTCGGACTGAGTGATTGAAAGGCAAGATTATGTTACTTGTTTTTGAGGTCGTGCTATAAAAATTGGTCGTGTGCAAGTCATCAAACCACCCATCATAGGCATACACATTGAGCCATTTCTTAACAGCATCAGTGTTAGATTGCCCGAGATTAAACTGATGATCGAGCAAAGGCACCAAATCGCGGGATAAATACATGATCGCATCAGTGATGGTGATTGCACCTGTTAAAACAGCGAGCCCTGCCGTGTTTGCTGCGGTAGCAATTGATAAACCCGAGATTTCGAGATCCTGGGCTACATCTCGCTCGTTTCTTGTGAATCGCTCACTATAAAACTCCTTTACAAGGTCGACCCCCATGACATCAATTAAATGCGGTCGAGTGAGGGTGATATTGCTTGTGATGCTCTGCGAATATTTAACAGGATCCCATTCGACGACAGCTGTTAGTGGGATGGGGCGGGCTTTATTGATTTCGTGCTGAAAGGTTCGCACAGTGGGGAAATTGCTGCCAAAGAATGCAACAGGTGAGCCCCCATGATATATTACGAGGGCTGAGTTATCAGTGCCATAGGTAAAAGGGAGATTGCTGGTGATATCAATATATTCAAGGTTACTCTGATTTAATAGAAAGTCTTTTACCACAAGGTTCGAAGATATGGTCACATTGGAAGCGGTAATGTTACTGCTGAGCTCGAAACCGTCATCCAAATACAAGGTTTCCCGAGTGATAAAGGGGAGATTCGTGATACTCATTTGTAATATAAGATTATTTTAACCCGATAGCACCTCTAATATAAAGCTGTGATTAACGCCATTAAAGTTGACTACATTATTGTAGGCGTCGAGCCATTTAATTGTGAGGGTGTCTATATCATAAGCCTGATCGTGGGAATTAAAGAACTCCACAGTATCGATTCTGCGGAATGTCAGGTAGTAAACAAACGATCCCAAGGGGCTGGTTAGTGGGATCTTAGCGAGGTTTGCATTTCCGCCCTCATCTGTCTTTGCTGCCACCATATACCTGTCGTAAAAGGGAGTAAACTCTTTAATTTGTAGGTAAACATAGGGGGTCGGATTTAAATTAATCGCATTCGGGAAGGTCACTGCATTGTATAGGAATTTCTCGGATATTGGTAAATTAGGAGGGAATATTGAGCGACCCTCGAATGCTTGCAAGAATGAATACTGCAAGTGGAATGGGGTCACATCAGCATACGAGACCTGATAGTGAGGGCTTCCTTTTTCTGCGACTGCTGTTTGGTAAATCTGCCCTTTGACCATTCCATGGAACCTTGCAAAGTCGTCATGTGCACAGCTCAGTGCGAGGGGAATGCTCGAATAAAACGTAATTTTCATTGTCGCTGGATTATAGAGCCATTTGTAGTAGACTGTCAAGCTTTCGCTTGTTAGGGGATCCACATCTACAAAGCTGCCCGAATAGCCTAAGTTCTTATTACCATATCCCCAAATCGCTGGGGTGTAGTTTCCTATATCAGGGAAAGGGGAAAAGGTGATGCTGTTCGTCATTCCCTGTATGGTCACGCCTCTGGAATTATCGGTGACAGCATAAATCGTGTTCGGGAGCTCTGCGCTCGCAATGCGCACCCCTTTTACATTCAGAAGTCGCTGAGAAAGCTTTACTGTATATTCTCCCGGGTGCCCTGCACTGCGCTCAATAGAATCGATATTAACATTGACCCTCGTAAACTTGCCATTATAGAAATCGTTAACTGGCTTCCGAATCATTTTTATTTCCTATTAATAAAGAATAAAATGCGCGAGTATCTCAGCATCAGTAGCCGTGATCGATCAGAGGGCTCGGCTCATTCCTATAAGGTGACCCTTCCAAAGCAATACCACAATGTGAAGAGCATCGCTGTGCGACAGATCGAATTTTCCAACACGATTCCGACGGTTCCAAGCCCTCAATTCTACACTGAAATCGGGGAGACGAAAGCCGATGATGCTAATACAATTTTCATATCCTTCCCTTACCGATTTTCGACCGGTCAGCTGAATGGTGCCACTCAGGAAATCAGAGATTCACAGGCAACTGCAATATACGAAGCATACAAAGCGATAGATTTCGGCGACCAAGGCAACTATATACCGCCTGATTACCTAAACACTTTCAGAAGATATACCCGATACAGGGACGTAGCAATTACGATCCCTCCTGGCACATACTCGACTGGAACCGACCTTGCCACTGCAATCGATAACATCTTAACGAAAAATGGAACTGGCAACTACATCAAGGATATGATCGACACAAAAATTAATCCAAGCTACGCATCGACAGGGGGAACCTTTTACCCGGTGGTGAGATGTCGTTTTGAGAGCACATTAAATGCCATATGCTTTTATTCGAGTGATTATGTCTACATAGCTTTCACGAAATATGGACCGAGTAATGCCACTGGGTCTACTGCGAATGAGAGAAAGGTGCTCGCCTATCGCACGATGACTCTTCTCGGGTTTACATCGATCAGAGAGAATATAATGATAGATCAATACAACGGATCGGGCTATACAGCCTTTGCTGGGAGTGGTGTCGTTTACTCAGCTGGTGATGCATTCCGCAATTATAATTCGACGGCTCTGGTCTTAGGCATAGCCGGAGGCACTGCCCCTGATTATACACCGGATAATGCAATAGTCTTAAAGATCACAGAGCCGGACTGCTCGCTTTTTACGACATGCACCGAGGCTACTAATGGATTCCTCGCTAAGATCCCGATTTCGAAAGGCACAGCCTATGCTGATGCTGAGCTAATTAATTATGGGGCGGATGCTTTCACGAAATACTTTAACACGCGCCTTTCGTTTGATAGTTTAACTGTGCAAATTCTGACAGAGAGCGGTTATAGGTATTTCCTCGGAAGCTGCGAGCACACATTCATTTTGGAACTCACTATGGGAGTGGATGAGCCCGACGACGATTTACAGCGCATTGTTAATAAGGGATTCGCGAAAATGCTATATGAGGACTACCCTCATTGCGGCAATTTAACGAATGCGTTGAGCGGGGTGGCTGTAAAAAATAATCCGTTCTTCTAAAATTAATTTCTCAACGGAAGATAAAACGAAATATGGATCCCACGACCTCGCTTTCCCGCCTCACGCTCAAATCCGTCCTCGAAACCCCGGAGGATTACAAGAGCATGCTTTTGGATCGCGGATTTATTGTTGGTGTCGACAAGCAATTCAAGCCTTCTCGTGTTGAGGTGCTCCCAATTGCGGATCCCGGCAATCTGTTCTCCTCTACTGGTGCTACCACTCGTGTGGTCTTCTATCTCCCTCGCTACAATTGGTGCAATGGTATTAGCCTCCAAGTTACCATCCCATCGGCGAAGGCGCTGACTGCCATCGCCAAGACCTCTGCTGACTGCTCGGCTGATCTATTCAATACTGGATTCGTCCGCGGGCTTCCTGGCTCGTTTGTTCAGCGAGTCAGCATTAAATACGGGTCGTATGAGCAAATTATTCCCGCTGAGCGACTGGTAGATTACGCTTTCCTGGCTAACACTCCGGCTGAATTCGATCAAAAGAAGCGCAAGCATGGGCTGCATCTCGGACCGAAGGTAGAGGGCGGCAACCAAGCTGGCGGCATTTTTACCATGCGAATTCCAAGCTTCCTCGATGCTGGCGTGCCCATCGGTGCGCTCCCATCCGAAATCGCGGTCGAAGTATATTTCCAAACCCCTGCGCTGCTCGAAACTGCGGCGGTTCCTGGCGTTTACGCTCAGAATAACACGACTGCAATTACTGCTGCCAATTCGACTGATGGCGAGACGACGCTTGCTGTTGCGGCTGCTTTCGGAAATATTAAGACCTTAGCCCACCCTAATGCCACTGCGATTTTCGATAGTGCGGCTCTCACACCTACACCTGCACTTGCGAATCTGGAAATGACGACCCCTCGTATTGTTATGGACGCTGTTAACATCGATGAGGAAACGATGGGCGAAATCATTACTCGTGTTAAGACCTCTGGCATCGCCATCCCCTACACTGATATTCAGTTTGCGGATTATACCGGTCTTGCTCTCGGCTCTGGTCTCCGCCTGTCGCTATCTCAAATTTCTGGGCTTGTTTACGCACTTGTTGTCAAGGTTCGCGACGAAAACACACTCGGCGATAATAAAGGAGGGCACTCTACTGTCCGCACCCTTGCCTTCGATGATAATGTCGTGATGCAAGTCCTAAACAACAACAATTATCTATATTCCAACACTGGTGTCCCGCTGCAATCTGCGGCTATGGAGCTCGCCGATAAATTCAAGATGACCAACTGGATCGATAGCAACAAGCGCCCCATTTACACTGGCTTCTGCTTTGCCCTCGATGGTAAAGCGGCGCTCAAAGGTGAGAAGGCGACTGGCTACGTCGATCTAACGCAATCAGCGTCGAGCTTCCTAATCCTCACACCCAATGGCACACCCCTCGCCACCTGGTCGAAGGTCAGTGTTCAGATCTCGGCTTACTGCCACAATATTCTTGTGATGAATGCCAACGGTATTTCTCGCATCAGCGCTTAATCGGGCTGTGGCGTTTCGTAATTTTTATATGTTTCTTATAAGGGAAATGGATATACAAGATCTGAGTGAGTTTGACCCGGGAAGCCTGGATTTCCCAAATCGAGCCGTTTTTGTGGGCAAAACAGCAACTGGGAAGTCAGTGTTTTTGAAATACCTGCTTTACCACAATGAGGACAAGATAGATTCGGTGATGATATTCGCCTCCACGATCTGGAATCATCAATACGACAATGTCACATCATACTTGTATGAGGATTTCGACCATAAGCTGATTGACAATATATTACAGAAACGCAAGGAGAGGATCAAGAAAAAGGAGAAAGTCGGTAACCTGTTAATTGTGCTGGACGATTTCGTGGATAATCCGAGTTTATCAATGGCGGGAAAGGGTGAGCCTATACTAAATCAGCTATTTTGTGCTGGAAGACACCTGTTTGTGTCCGTGTGGATTTTGTCACAGAAACTCACGAAGATTTCGCCCACACTCAGAGTAAACGCCGAATATATATTCCTGTTCTCATTGCCCAATAGAAAAGAGATGGAGAGCGCTGAGGACGAGTTTAATCCATACGAAAAGCGCTGGTTCGAGAAGGTGATGACCGAATACAGTCACAGCTATCAGGTAATCGTGGTAAACAACGCGAAATATAGCCTGGAATTCTCTGTGGGCAAAGCGGATCCGGTGCCTGACGAATATAAATTCAAGCGGTTCTTTAAAAAACCGGCGGACGACATAAAGACCGCTGGTAAACAGCCGGTAAAACCGACGTCGGGCGCGGTAAATGGCGACCAACCCCAAACCACCGATATTACGAAACCTGTGAGTGGAAACGTCGCAACCTTAAAGCGATCCACCAAACGAATAATCGAAGCCGACCTACTTAAAGACCCCAATCTATTGCTGGCATACCAAGAAAAGCGCCGCCCAAAATTTGCAAAGAAATTGGGTAAATTTTGAATAAATTTCTCGCATAATGATAAATGCCACCCAAGAACTCGCGGAAAGCGATCCAAATGGAAGATCAAAGCGCTGTTGTCGCTGGCAAGATTAATCCTGCGGAGGATGCTGGTCGCACTGGCGGTGCTGCGGCTTCTGACCAAATAGATTTCGACCTAATTGACCCGAATACAAAGGTTTCAGAGCGTGCTCAAAAGGTGGATGCTAAGCGGGAGCCGGTCGATTCCACTGATAGAAAGCTGGCGGATCAATCCCTCGCTGAATCACAGCTCACAGGCGAAAAGCTTACTGATAACAAGGTGGTAAAAGCCGAAGCAACAGCCGCTTTACCTGCCTCTATGGAAGCCCCTAAAAAGCGGGCATCTGTCTATGTGACCAAGGGCGAGAAAGTCGGTCAGGAATTAGAGGAGAAGTTTAGGGCGCTCGAAGCGCGACTGGCTACATACGACACTACTGTGCGAGCCTTTGATGATTTCACTAAGGAATACAAACAGCGCAAGCTGATTAAACAAGCTGTTCGCGTGGAAATGGAAAAGAAGCGGGCAACTGTTCCGATGTTCAGACAGTCGAAAGAAAAGAGACAGTCATAGCTGAAAATGCACCAAAGCCGGGCGGTTTCGTTAACCCATCGGGTGTGCATGCACAGCCGGGTGCCAATCTGTCATCTATGTTCGGTGGGCGTCGTCGCTTCTAATGTGCAAGTCGTTCAAACATAAATGAATCCGCCCGTATTTAGAGCGGGTCTTAATATGAATTCCCTTGCAAAAGGGACAGGTCGGCTCCACAAACACCATTATAAGGTCGACTAATTCGTATGGGAACACGCGAGCAAGTAACACCCTCATTCCCTTTTCTTTTCTCCAATATTTAATACGTTGTGCAATATTAGGGTCGATGAATTTCATCACACAATGCATTGAGATGTTTCACCTGCATTTCACAAGCACGTGCCACAACTCCTGCTGCGACACAACCGTAGAGGTTGACATTTCGGACGAGGATAATGGAGGTAGGCGACTCTCTGTATATTCCAACCACAGCGAAAATCACGATCGCCCCCGATCTCGATCGCCCTCGCCTGTGCCCGCTGACTCCAATATAATCCCACAGACAGCAATAGAAGACGTGCAAGTATCCTATATACGGCGCCGGTCGTGCCCTAATTTCGTAGAAGGTCATATTCGCGTTGATTCGCCATATCCGCCAATAAATCCGCTTTATTTGGGCGAATACGATCGCTGAAACTATTTTCGCGTTAAATAGTATCGAATGCCCGACCCTGATCTCTACGCGATCCTATACAGGAAACGCGCGCAATATGCACTGGAAGCCGCTATTAAAAAACGTAGAGAAGAGCTCGCTTCGGTCACAAAAAATGACAGCTCAGAAAATGATTTAAAGAAGAAATAGCAAAGACCACTGATAAAAATATTTTCTCAGCTTAAAGTAAGGTAAACCAATGGAGACGCATGCTATGACTGTGTATGATAAGAACGGGAACCCGGTAGATCTCGATAAGGCGGGCTGGCGTGTCAGGGATATATATAAACAGCGGATGCGCTATAACGACGATCCCGAATATCGCGAATTAAAAAAGAAAAAGGCGCTGGAATATTACTATCGTCGCAAGCAAGAAGAGGGCATTCACAGTGGAAACCGCGGGCGACCCCGCAAGTATTGAACGCAATCCGCCGCTGAATCCATTCCTTATTTTTCAAGCGGCTTTCCGATGCATATCGGCAAGCTCCCCAATCGTTTTTAGTCATCGGGAAAAAATTTGTAGGGCATTTAAAGACAACTCGCCAAAATTTGATCAGCCTAAGAAAAATTAATTTCTTGCATTAAGGTAGAAAGACATCGAAAATGGCGAAGATGACATCGAAACAAAAGACTTTACTCCAAGAGCTCGCTGATTGGCTGCGTGGCGATGAGACCTTGTCGAAAAACACGATTATTCCCATGAAAGACGAGGTAAAGGAGCCCTTCTACGGACATAAAGGCGGTAAATGGAACTGGGAACGATATGATGAAGCCTTTAAGTCCAATCAGTTCACAAACTGGGGCATTCTGCTGTCGAATTCGATGATGGTCGTTGATTTCGACGATGAGGAAACGTATCAGAAATTCGTTGAGATGTTTCCCGATGATTTCGATGCCCATCAGCCGCTCGAAAAGACTCGAAAGGGCTACCATGTATTCTTTCGACGCCCTGATGAGTTCGATAAGCTGAAAATCACAGATAGCGCGCCGGCTTTTAAGGGATACAAGAAGGTCGACCTCAAAACCATCACTGGCACTGGCACTTCGGGACTTCTCAATGTATGTCCAAGCCCTAATAAGACCTGGGTAATTAAGCCGTGGGCACCGTCGTGCAAGTTTAATGAGCCCTCTGACGCTTTCTGTAAATGGATTATCGAGAACTACGATTACAAGCATGCCAATAATCCACAGCCGAAAGCGGGAAATTCGAGCAAGGATAATACCGAAGCTGCTATTATTGCCGGACTGTGTGGCATGGGGTTCCTATTCCCAAATATCTATGCACGCCGCGATGAGGGCTTTGACTTTAATTCGGCTAACAAGGGGTTCCAGTGTCCCTGCTGCGATGAATCCCACGATTCCAATAACTGGTGGGTGAAGAAAAAGCGAGATGGCAAGTATAATGAGTATATTGTGAAGAGTTATAGCGAGAACTGCGAGCCGAAAGAGTTCTCGGTTAACATAGAGCTGACCGAGGAAGAGAAACACCATTTAGAAATTAACACTCTCATTGACAAGACCGTTTCAGTTGAAGGTGCCCATTATCCTGTTGCAATCATCTGCGCCAAGATCCTGAAAGCGACCACAAAATATTCAAATGATGTCTGGTTTAACCTTTACCCCAAAAATGGTATCTGGAAATATGACAAAACGGACAAGTCGATACTCTCTAAGATCCCCGAGCATGTGGCACAGTGGTTCTTTAAGAGGGCGGGCTATCATCTTTCCAATGCTGTTAGTGCAAGTGGAGATGATCTTGTGAAGGAAAAGGCTGAGAAAAGCGCCCATATGTTGCTGGCAATTCACAAGAGGATTCAGAATACACCGTATCAAAAGTCGCTGGAACCGCATATTATCACACAGCTGCAAGACGATGACTTTATGGCGACTCTGGACACAGTTCCCAATATTGTGGGGTTTACTAATGGCGTGTTTGATTTAAATAATATGACTTTCCGCAAGGGGACGACGGAAGATATGGTGAGCAAGACTGTCGGCTTTGATTACTGCGAGGAAGTTGATGAGGCAAAGGTTAAAAGGCTGAAAGACATTTATTTGGATATCTGTGGCGGAGATATGGAACTCTACAACTACCTGATCAGCCTCTATGCATATGCACTCACAGGTAAAACCGACCTGCAAACGTTCTATCTATTCACAGGTGTCGGTGCTAATGGAAAGAGTGTGATTGAAACGTTTATGCAAGAGACATTCGGTGATTATGCTCGCCCGATTAGCATTACTTTGCTCACACAAGTCCACAAAGCAAATAGCCCGATTCCCGAGCTTGCTAATAAGCAAGGTGTCCGGCTCACCCATGCAAACGAACCTAATGATGGCGACAAGCTTCTATGCGGTATGATGAAGACACTGACAGGTGGCGAGCTCTGCACAGCCCGAGGACTTTTCAAGGATCCTATTGATTTCAAGCCTCGGTTTACTATGGTGATCCTGTGCAACAATAATCTGGAAATCGAAAAGCCCGACAAAGCTATTAAGCGTCGGTTCCGATCGATCCCATTCCGCTCTGTTTACTCACCTAATCCCAAAGCCGGAGAGAAGAAAGCGGACGAAACCCTCATGGAAATGTTTGAGGGCGACGAGAAAAATGAATACAAGCGGGCAAATATTCAGATTCTCATCGATATGCTCGCTACTGGCAAAGTTAAAGAGATCCTGCAAAACCCGCCGCAATCTGTCATCGAGCATAGCGCCAAATATCTCGACGACAGCGATAAGCTGGGTTCCTATCTGCGCGAAAATTACAAGCTGTCAGAGGAAAAGGGCGCCCATGTTGCCTGTGATGAGGTATTCAAAGCTTGCGCGGAAATGATGCGAAGCTACGATATCAAGACAAAGGTTACCACTCGCACTATCAGTAACAAAGTGCTCGAAACATTCAAAATTGAATCGACTGTGACTACAATTAAAGGGAAGTCGAAGCGAGTTTATAAGGGGCTCACTAAGATCGCCAAGACACAGTTTGAAGACGAAGATGAGGATGATATAGAAGCGTAAACGACATCCAAACAATCATTAACTACATCATTTTTTAGTAACTACGCAACTACATAGCGAAGCTACGCAATTTAATACCGGCAACTATGCGCTATCAGACCTACCTATACGCATGTCCTGACTGCGGACGAGATCACCCAAACCGCGACCATGGATATTGAAGCCACACAGGATCTTTTCAGGCGAATATTCGGTTACTACCCGAATTGCCGCGGTAAAAAGACAAAAACCCATGTTATCAAATCTGACACTATGCAACTGACAATAGAGCTGCCCGAAAACGTAAGACTAACGGTAAGAAGTGTCACAAAGCTAACTTAGGCACTTGCAATTAATGGTATTGTTGCAAACTCTCAATACGACAAACTGGACAGGAAAAACGTTGTTTATAAGTCATTTCGGATATGCAAGATTCACACACAGAACTATTACACTGCGCACAAGCTAAATCTTCCGTTTTTATAACCTCTAAACAAATCACACACTTAACTTCCCCATCTTGTTTTTTAGAAAAGCCCGATATAACATTTTGTATTACCTCAATGCATTTCTCTTTCGTAATGTCAAGTGGTATTAACATTTTATATCCTTTGTAAACCAATGCGCATATGTGCTGCCTACGAGGATGGTAAAACTGGGAAGCCATATTAAGATGTAAAAACATGTTCTGATGTTTACGCGTTTGTGATATAACAAAGATTACCTTCTTACGGGCATTCTTCTTTTCCCATTTGAGATAGTTCTTGTCTGTGCATTCTTTTGTTGCTTCTGTTACGGGAATATTTGTAAGTGTCTTACAATATTCTATTATCTCTTGGGTATTCATTGTGTTTCTCTATATCTGATACACATAAAATGTTTTCCTCCGTGTCATTTTTTGAGATGTCCTTAAATATGTTTCCACATTTTTTGAACGCGTCCTTTCCCGAAATTAAAATGTTCCCTTAGAGTAAAAGATGCCCCGCCAAACTAATCGCCTTATAAAAGAGAAAAAGACGAAATATTAGGCTTGTTAGGTAGTCTTTTAGTCACTGGGGAGATCACCGAAGCCGAATATGATCGTAGGGCGGCGATCTTAGATCGAAAACCCCGCTTAGCTAACCTTGCGAATATTGCCGACGAGCTTTACAATCGCCTGGAAAATGTGGAGCGCTTCTATACCGAAGGGAGGCGCTTAGCCGTCATAGAACCCGATGAGGAAGACGGTTTCGCAATGAATAAAGCGTATGCCTGGTATAGCTATAAGGCGGATGAACAGATAATCTTAGATCCGGTGGAATTTCTCACTACCATCGCTGCAAACCTGCCTGGGCGGCTGAAAGAACGGCTGGACGAGCTTAAAGCTATTAAGGTGCGCCTTACTTTCATCTGCCGATACGTAAAAGTGAGTGATCCTAACGTTTTTATCACTAAACACATTTATAGCGATTATTTCGTAATCACAAGGTCGCGCAATATTCTCACTGAGTTAGTGGGTGTAGCTCAGCAAATGAATGAACAGATGATACAGGTCGACAGCTACCGGCTCAGTAAATTAGATAAGCTACATGTCGTCGTTTTATCATATGCGCCGATGGGCGGTTGCTACATTGAGACCCCCGAATGGATTGGATTAAAGCGAGCCACAGTAAATATTAAGAATATCGATGGTCACGACTGCTTTAATTACGCTATCCTCGCATGGCTGCACAGAAACGACATAAACAGACACAAACGTAATGATCCGTTCCAATATAGGCGGTGGATGACTGAACTCGACTTCTCAGGCATTGATTTCCCGGTGGCTTGCGATGCTGCATTAATAGATCGTTTCGAGGACAATAATCCCGAGCTGTCGATTAATATATATGGCGCCGACAATGCGACCCAAACCTTTTACCCACTGCACATGTCAAGTAATCCGCATCGTAAATCGAAGGTAAACCTGCTGCTGATCGAGGACGCAAACGGACAGGGTCACTATATTACGATAATGTCACTGAGCCGCCTCTTAAAGACCACCTTTGATAAAGCAAACGACGGGCGCATTTTCTACTGCGAAACCTGTTTGTCCCGATTCAGATCACAGGATAAACTCGATAAACACACCGACTCTAATCGCTGTATCGATTGGCGGCTGAGTAAAGGTAAATGCCCCGAACCCGGAAGCTTTATTACTTTCGGACTGCAACACCTAAGGAAAATGGTGTGGCTTCCTACTGTCTGCTACTGCAAGGTAGAGATGGAGTCGGTGCCGGTTCCTAATGAACCAAATCGAACCAAGCGAGAGGTAAAGTCGGTGGCACTTAATGTTGTTATGGGCTCTCATGTTGAAAATCACGAATTCGAGGGCGTGGATCCGCTGGGACAGATGTTTACCACGTTAGGGGATCTGTGCCGCGAGATGCTTAATACCCTATTTACTAATACACCTATGAGCCCGCTCACAGAGGCGCAAAAGCAAGCCTATAAGCTCACCAAGCACTGCTATATATGCAATCAGCGGTTTACCCACGAAAACTTCCCTGTCCGCGATCACTGTCACCAAAGCGGCGATTATATAGGGAAAGCTTGCCGAAAATGCAATTTACACAGGAGGATCTCAAAGCAAACGAAAGTAGCCGTGGTCATTGATCGGATGGATGAGTGCGGGCATGCTATATTCAGGAAAATCGCACAGCAAGACGACAAGCTGCGGGTCGAGATCCTAAGTAAGAATTTCGACGAGTATCTCTCTTTACAGTGGGGACTTTACAAGTTTATAGACGCCTCGAATTTCATGGATTTTCAGGCGTCCGATGTTAATGATCTCATGGTAAAATTCGGTAAATTCAGTATGCTCGCCCATGAGCAATACGGACTGGATCCCACGCATTATGTGAGCGCACCGGGACTATCGTGGGACGCGATGTTAAAGCATACGAGGGTCGCAATTGAACAGATCAGCGATGCGGATCAATACGAATTTATTGAGCGGGCGATTAGGGGCGGCTTTGCGACCATGCCCACACGATATGCCGAGGCTAATAGCGAGGATAAACATATAGTGCTATTGGATGCGAATAATCTATATGGCTATGCGCTCAGTCAGCCTTTACCGGTCGGGGACTATCGCTGGGACGACACGAGCACAGCTTTTACCGAGGTTGTAGGGCGGAGTGCATTTATAGAGGTCGACCTTGCATATCCGGACTATTTAAAGGCTGACCATCGCGATTTCCCGCTAATCGTGAGTAAAGAGGTAATTACTGCGGACATGCTCGGTAAATATCAGCGTGGGCTATTAGAGATAAGCGGCGAGAAGCTCAGTAAAGATCCGAAGCTGATCGCCTCATTTACCCCGAAATATAATTACGTCGTTTCTCAGCCGATGCTGCTCTATATGGTAAAAAAGGGGATCGTAGTTACTAAGATCCACCGGGTGCTCTCGTTTGCAACCGCTGCATTTATGAAGCCCTATATAGATCTAAACACGAAGCTGCGAAAGGAAGCCCGGAATAAATTCGAGAGCGACTTCTTTAAATTAATGAATAATGCTATTTACGGTAAATGCCTGGAATCGTGTCGCGGGCGCTCCGTGGTAAAGATCGCGAACAGCACGAAGCTGTTTAAGAAATATGCGGCGAGCCCACTGGTAAAAGCGACGAATGTATTAAACGAAAACGCTGTTGCATTCGAAATGTATAGTAAACACGTAAAACTCGATAAACCGGTTGCGATTGGCGCTTATGTGCTGGATGCCGCGAAGCTCCATAATTATAGCTTCTTTTACGACGTGATCCGTCCGACTTTCGCGCAAGCTCAGCTGCTGTTCCACGATACCGACTCGTTCTGTCTGTATATAGAGACCGCGGATCTGGAAGCGGGTATGCGAGCGATCAGCCCCTATTTAGATTGCCCTTATAGTCCCGAGAACCGGATGGTTCCCGGTAAATATAAAAATGAGATGCCCGACGTCAAGATAGTGGAGTATGTGGGGCTGCGACCAAAGCTATATGCTTTCCGCACTGAGAGCTACGACAAGGTAAAAATGAGCGGGACAGCCTCGAAAGAGGTGCATTTCGACGACTTTAAGCGCTGCCTATTTGACGGGATCACAAAAACAGTAACAGTAGTAAACAAGCAACGGCGATGCCACCACTTATATGATTTGGAGAGCAAGCGGATAGCGCTGACCCAATTCGATAGCAAGCGCTGCATATCAGGCGACGGCATACATAGCCTTCCATTCGGCTGTTAGTCGTCTATCTTATCGTGCGTTCTTTTTCTTGGTTTGCGCTCTAATTGAAGGAGCTGTCGCCTTAGGATATGGAGAAGCCATATGCACTTTAATCCGGGGTCGTCCGGGTCGATTAGGAAGTAATTAGGGATCGGGTGCGCGTCCCACACTGGGGCGTCCATTTATCTGTAATCGCGGTAAAAATTGAAAGCCCGTGGGCAACGCAAAATGATTTAAGGAGAACGCGCTACATTTAGGCAACAGGAAAATATTTTCTCAGCTTAAAGTAAAAGGCGACAATGGACAACGCATTTGAAGGCGATGAAGACCGCGGGCGCCACCGCGCTATAATGAGCATTCCAATCGAAGGCAACCCCGTCTTTGCTAACTTTCTCGGATTGAGTAATGAACGAATTAATGCGATTGTCCGTCTTGTCGGTATGATGGATGTTCAGAACTTAAATTTCTCTATGATCGGGTATTTTCCTGCAAACCCCAATAGGATGTATGGGATGGTCGACAATCGCTTCTTCTGGTTTACGTATCCGGAAATACCACGCGAGGAGAGAAGGGAGTTATTTGAAGAAGACCCCAACGTGATTGCTGCCGATTTTGTGGAAGTAATTGACCCTATCAAAGTCTTTGAAGGATCTGGAATTAATGGAAATTCACAAGACCTTCTTTTCGCAATAATTCATGCTCAGTCTCGGAAGTTAGAAATGAATCGCAATCGTGAACGTCAGGAAGCGTTGCGGCGCGTTTATTTGGATGTGCCGCGGAGAGACCTTACACAATCGTATCCCAATTTCGAAAAGCATGGATTGACGATTAAATCTCGGGCTACCTTGCGCAAATTCTTAAAGGAAAACGGGGCATCGTGGGACAAGCATAATGGGTGGTTTACATACGATAGAAACAGCATCGTTGTTAAGATCTTCCGCCCCGATTTACCGTGAATAATCTGATTGCAATGTTACATTGATCTTTTTTATTGTCTGATGACAAGGATGTCAAGACCGCCAATAGTAAGACGATCGCAAGATTTAGAGGGGAGCACATTGCCGATCCCCGTGCCGAAAGAGAATAAAGAGAGCCGCATAGTAAAGCGGTCTGATTTAAAGGCTTTGGTGCCCCGCGACGTGCCCGTAGCCCTTGCTGTCCCGGAGGAATCGAAAATTGCCCGGAAGTTTTACAGTCCGCAAACCGGCTTTAAAGGGATCACTAAGCTACGGCAAGAGCTGCCCGACGAGAATTATAAGAAATTGCAAGAGTGGTATAGCCGGCAAGAGGTCGTCCAAATTAATGCGCCGCACCTATCCCGCAAACGAGACCCGGCTATACCGATCCGACAGCCCCTCGATACCTACGTAATTGATCTGCTATTCTTTCCCGCTTACTCGAAGTATAATGATAATTACAGTGCTTTTCTCACGGCTATGGAGAACACATTACGGGTCGGGTTCATTATCCCGATGCGGGATAAGTCCGCGGCGTCGACCTTAGCCGCCTTTATACAGCTGCAAAATAAGGCGCCGAGACCAATTTTTAAGATTCAAAGCGACCGCGGCTCAGAATTCACTAATAGCCTGTTAAGAGAATATTTCGAGAATCAGTTTATCGAGCATCAGATTGCGGACACAGCCGACCATCGCGCGCAAGGGCGCATAGAAGCATTTAACAAGCAAATGCGGCGGCTGATCACGAGCTACTGCATCGCTAATAATACGGCGCGATTTATAGATGTCCTGCCCGAGTTAGAATATAACTATAATAATACGGTGCACTCTGCGACCGGCTATATGCCTGCCGAGACCAACGAGAGTCACTATAAGCTCATAGTTCAAAAAGAAGATGCGAAATTCAAGAAATCGATAGCTTATTTGGATCAGATTCAGCCGGGCATGTCAGTAAGGCTACGCATCGAGAAGACGCCATTCGCTAAGGGCGGTAACAATTGGAGCCGAATCGTATATACTGTCGCCGCGCGCGAGGGCTATAAGTTTATGCTAACTGATCCGGACGGCAATCGCGTAGAGGGTCGCTTTGCCTTCCACGAGCTTTTACCGGTTCAGGCGGTCGATTACCTAATGGCGCCCACAGTGGATGCATTAGAAGCGGCAAAGGACGAGGCGCGGGTCGATGCGCAATTGCGTAGAGAGGGCATAGAAGCCGCCGCATCAGTGCCGCAAGGCTCTCTATTAGAGGATCGCGTGCAAAAAGAGAAACGAGTAAATAAAGAATTACAGCGGCTAGTAACAGCCGCCGAGCCTAAGCTATCCGGCGGCGTGAATAGCCAACGATGGTATAAGTCGTTCTCTAATCAGACTGAGAGCTACAAAGCGCCGGAAACCAAAGCTACATTAAGAAGTAGTAGAAAAGTAGCAACGGTAGCGCCGGTAGCTAATGGCGATCGAAAAGCGACTCTGAGACCACGAAAGTAGTAGGCGCCGCGGTGCTTTCGTAGCCGCCAAATCGCGCGCTTTGCGAATCAGACCGCGCCGCTTTGTAGTAGCGTAGAATTACTCTATACGTGCGCGGATGCAAAGTATGACTAGTGGAGACGCACGGGAACGCGCGCCGGCGCTCAGAATGTAGCGGACACCTCGGTTTTCGGGCACTTGTGTAGAAGTCGAAGTCGGTCTCCGCTCCACGGTAGACTAAGCAAGTCAAACTAGCACCATCGTGCCCGGAAGCAAGTTGTGAGCACGTAGCAATTGAGAGCGCGCCGAGATCGGCTTCCAGTCCAAAGTTACGCCCGGAAAACGAAAGGGGGGGTCGCCGCCGAGTCGCGATCGCGGTGTTATCGAGTCGGGACTCGGGACTCGGGACTCGGAACTCGGGACTCCGGGACTCGGGACTCCGGACTTCCGGACTCCGGGACTCGGGACTCGGGGCTCGCCGAGTCGGGACTCGGGACTCGGGAGTAGGAACTCGGGACTCGCGATCGGGAGTCGGGACTCGCCGAGTCGGGCTTCGGGACTCGGGACTCGGGACTCCAACTTTCAAAGTTTGCGACTTAAAATATGCAACTTGGCAACTGGCAAGTTGGCTCAGCGGCTTTCTGAGTCATGATCAGAGCCTCGGAGGCTTCGAGCCTCGCGATAGCATTTTTATAAATATGTATTTTACACATTATTTATTGAGCCCATGAAACTTATATGCACGTGCTAGCCTCATTAAGACGGTCACGGCGCTATTTTCGGTTTTGGAAGGCGATGAGCTGGTGATGAGAGACAAGCGTTTGACGATTTCTAATTAGGTTTTTGGTATCCCCCCTGTCCTGACCCGTCCTGCAACCGGTATCCCCCCTGTCCTGACCTGTCCTGCATGCGTTACGAAACTCAACGGGGAGCGGAAAGAACCACATCGCTGTGCTCAATCACGCTTATAGAGACGCTCTACTGCTATGCCAAGCCTGCCCAAAGCCAAACATAACGCATAACGCATCTGGGTAGGGCAAAAAGTAACGCATCTGGGTAGCGCAAAAAGTAACGCATCTGGGTAGGCAATTCGAAATCGACGAGCTCTGATTGGTGGAATTCAGAAAATACTACTTCGTGGCATGCTATATGTTTTCGGAATCGCCGCGATGTGATGACCCCGAATACGTCGGTGACGCAGGTGCATATATGTATATGTCGTCGTATGCGAAAAAAAGACCAAAACAACTTCAAACTTGAAAGTTGGGCGAGATCACACACACGGAGGTTCGGACATATATACGAAATATATACATGACTAAATCGTTATTGTTTTCATAGAACTCGCATGTTGTTCGCATGTATCTTGCATAGTGGGCGGGGCGCACTGTTTCACACTAAGGTCAATCGATTTTCATAGAGTCTCAGACTGATAACAATAAGATAAATAATAAACTACTTTATAATTAATAAAAACTACTTTAAACTACTCAACTACCTATGTTAAACTACGCAACTTAATACCGGAAACTACGCATTTAATACCAAAACTACGCAACTACGCAAGTTTTTCACTTTTCTAATTTTTTTCCCCCCCTACTCTCAAACTTTTTCAGAAAGTTGCGTAGTTGCGTAGTTTTGGTATTAAATGTGTAGTTTTCGGTATTAAAAGCGATCAGATTGCGTAGTTTCCATGCGTAGTTAATTAAAGTTGCGTAGTCTCCCGGGAGTCCGCATGCATTTCGGTGCGAAACAATTGCGTAGCCTATAAAACGGTCGTGTTGCAGTGCGAAACGATCGCGTAGCTTCCCTTGTAGTATGCCGGCGCTCTTTTCAGTAGAGAAATCATGGTATATATCATAGAATCATATTGATATTAATAAGAAACTACTTTATAATATATAAACTACATGAAACTACTCAACTTCCCCTGAAAAACTACGCAATTCGAAACCAAAACTACGCAAACGAAACCAAAACTACGCAACTACGCAAGTTTTACACTTTTCTAAATTTTTCCCGCCCCGAATTTCAGACTTTTTCAGAAAGTTGCGTAGTTGCGTAGTTTTGGTATCTTTTCAGTAGTTCCCGGTATTAAATTGCGTAGTTTCTTTGAGTAGTTGCGGTAAATTGCGTAGTTTCTGTGCGTAGCCGATCGATCTCGATGCGCGCGAACGTTCCATGCAGCTCATGGTAGTTGTTTTTGATGAAACGACGCATGATCGTCGCTTATGCATTGAAAATTCAGAACAACACACATATACAACGCCCGGCTTTTAGACTGAGGCAAGTTATAATTAAACTTAGTTGAGTCACACCTATACTATAATGAAATTCACGATATATATAAGTCTACTCATCGAGAATATAGATAAACTTCACATAAACTATACATATTTCACATATTTTATTAAAAAGAAGCTATAACTCACGATAAAATAAATACATATCACAGATAAAATACACACATATTCACGATAGATATATTATAAATACAGGTTATATACTAACGAGATCAATTTAAATAAGCCGAGGTCTAAAAGCCGGGCGTTGTATATGTGTGGCGCAGTATTCGACCTGTCAGCAGGAGCTCGAGAAATATCGGAGCTCCAGCAGCCTGGCGGGCGCGAAGTAAAGTACACGCCACGGCGGTTCGGTCTCCGCCTGAGCAGAAATTAAAAGACCAGCGGTGGAGGAGTTTGGATTTAATTCGTCGCGAAGAGGGGTGGGCCCTGCGACGTGGCGGCGTGTACTTGTAATTTTTCAGCTGCAGCCGGAGTTCAAATTGTGAGCGGAACAGCTGCAGCTTCAATTTGCGGGGCTGGATGTTGCACCTGCGAAGGCGGCGGCCTTTCTTCACAGTCGATCGCGAGGCTGGTGGCGAATCCGAAGAAGGCGTCGCTCCGTTCCGGTGAACCGGCGTCCAGGCCGGAGATGCGGACCTGCCCGAGGCCAGGGCAATACAGGAGGGCATCGGATTCAGCTGTGGGCGGGTGGTGTCAGCCGTCGAGGGCGGGAGGCCCGAGTCCAAGCTAGAGGCACGGACCTGCTCGTGCCAGGATGGTGCTCAGGACAGCAAACGGCCGGTCGGCACGTACATGCACCCAACCGAATAGAGACCGGAATCGGCCCTGCATCAGACGGACGCGAGCTCAGCGTTATCGTCGCCGCGGGGTTACTAAACTCAAATACTAGAACTCGAGGACGGGCCGACGGAGTCTGGCAACCGCGTGGCCGGCGGGAGGGGCAGCTGGAAATCCGCGCCCCAAGAACCCCTGCTGACTACAGCTGGCAACGGCTCTGGTCGTGCTCACGTGCTCGGAATCAAGGAGGGGACGACAAAGGAACGTGGGAACCTCTCGGCTTTCGGGCGGCGCGTAGGGCCCTACGAGCCCCCGTTAGCTGTGGATGGAGCCGGTTCAAGTCGTGCTCCTGACCGGCGGGGATAGAGCATCTCCGGCGGACATTCTGGGTCTTCGGACTCGATGTGCAAGTGCACCTACCGCCGGCGGGCACACAGCAACCGTCAACTTAGCTGTGCGTCCGACCGCAATTTAATTCTCGGGTCGAAATCGGCGGAGGATCTCGTCAGGCGGACTGAGAACAAGAGCGGAAATTTTGGAAGTGCTCGACGCGGCGGCGTTCGCGCTCTGATGCACAGGATTCCCTCTCTTCTCGCCGCCTACAGATTCAGACGCAGGCCGGAGGGCCAGACTTCGCGCGATGTCGAGGGCGCAGTTTCGTCTGCAAGGCCGACATCAATCGCGAGTCCACGGGGCGCAGCCTAGTCAATGGGCTGACCCTCAAGTCTCGGTTGGGGCTTCGGGCCGTGGATCAAGGGCAGTGCCTGCGGTCCGGACGCTTCAGCTCGAGAGAGGGCGGGTGGGGTCGACGTCCCAGCGGATGGCCCACCGTCCGAGGGAGAGCTGTGCAGCCTGGCAGCTGCAGCTTCGCAGTTGTACATATCGTGTACATATCAGCCGCAGCGCGCGGCGAGCTCGAGTAGCTACGGATAGAGTAGCGAGCTCGAGAAGCATTCGGATTTCACAGCTGCAGACAGGACCAGCTGTGCGACGTCTGGATCATTTCTAGGTCCAACGGAAGCTTAGGGCAAGCCTTGGAAATATTTCTTTGCCAAAAGTTGGCTCGGAAACGATTCGAAATATTTTTTTCGCAACGATGGACATATATTTCTGATAGCATTAGACGTCTACATATTTATTTTATTGTAGATAGCGCAGCCTTCAAGGCTTCGTGCTGCTAGGGCTGTAGTGCAGCCTTCGTGCTGCTAGGGCCGTCAGGGCGTTAGAACGCCTCGGCCACCTTTTCTTGTACATAGTCGGGATCGTTTTCGATATCGGACTCAACGTTTTGCTGCGACGAACGTCGCGGGAGGGATGGAGGCGCCGAGGACGGCTTTTCTCTGCTGCGACGAATGTCGCGGGCGATGGCAAGTCCGGCTAGAGCTTAGCCGGCTGGACCGGGTGCGGCCGCAGGCCGCGGGCCGGAAGCCGGCTAGGCGGGGCCGGTCGCGACTTGGCTTGGTGACTTTCGGGCGCAGCCGAATGATTTTCGGTGCAGCGGTTGTTGGGGTTCAGAACCCAAGTCGGAACCCAATTCGGAATCCTAGAACCGTGAAAGTCCTAGAAATACTTGCTAGTTTGCAACGCGGGCTAGTATAAGTAGCCGCTGCCCTGCCAAAGTTGTTATTCTTTGTGAGGCGCACAGCCTCGAAATACTAGCAGCGAAACTCTGCCTCTCTGCGGCTGCACCTTGCCTTAGCAATTAATATTTGGGAGGGCCTTGCATTGAATTGCACTACTAGCTGGGATCGCATCTCAGGTCTGTTATTAATCTGTTATTAGGCCTCTGGTTAAAACCCCTAGACTATATCTGGGCCTTGCCCGGATTTAACCAGACGCTTAATAATAGTAGCCTCGGGCCCGGGGGCTGGGGCCCGGGGGCCACGAGCCCCCCGGCCCGGGCTTCGGAACTGCTGAGCCCGGCCCCCTTTAACTAATTAATATAATTCTATGGCAAATTTAAGGTTTCAAGTTTCACCTTCCTTAGTTTCAAGTTTCGAAGTTTAACTGAGTCATTATGGAGTCGACGTCATGATCATCCCGGAGTCCCGGCCCCGCAGCCGGGGCCGCGGGCCGGGGGGGCCCGGGCCCTCATGATCAGGGCCTAGCCCGTGGCCTGGGTTCCTTTGTTCCCGGACTCCGGGAGCCCGACCGTCGGACCCGTCGGAGTGAAATGTTGCAAATTCCGAAATTAGAGTTGCAACTTGCAATTCAATCACAGTACTGAGTGTCGCGGGCCCGCAGTCACTGAGTGCCCGGCGGCCGCAGTGTCGTGCTGGCGTGCCGATGGCAGGCTGGGCCACTCGAGCTCGAGAGTCGCCGTCATCCGATGATCATCGGATCATCTGCCATGCTGAGGCTGACTCATGATCAGTGACTCTGGCTGAGACAAAGACATGAATTCGAACAGTGAGAAGCTCAGCGGCTTCAGCCTTGAAGAAGCTGATCGCGATGCCGGATCGGCGCCATCCGTGATCCCTGAAGGCAACTCGAAGCACCCGCGCTACAATTGCAATCAGAGGCTCGTGCGCCTCGAATTCAGCGCAGCGAAGCGCATGCAGCTCCCACGTGAATTCGAAATTGCACAAAATAAGGAACCCTTAGTACGTATACATATTTTTACAAGTAAAAAGTACATCATCTTATAATGCGAAGCAACCACTAGGACTAGATACTTTAAAACCGTGGAATGCACAGGGCCGCAGGCAGGCGGAAAGGAAACAAAAAGAGGACTGCTGAAAAAAGCACGCGGGCCCCCTCGACTGGGGCGCGCGGGGAGGAGCTGCGGGAGAGGGGCCGCCAGGCGGGTGGCGGAAGGGGGCGGGGTCACTGCGGGGGGCGGGCGAGGGCGAGGCTGCCGACGTCCACGACGGGCGTCTCGAAGGAGCCGGGGGGCAGGAGCGGCGGCTGGGCGAGGGGGTACGAGGAGGCGGCGGGGTGCGGGTGGGTGGGGCGCGACGGGGAGGCGGCGGGGGCCGGGGCGGCGGAGGCGAAGCGCTGGACGGCGGCGAGGTCGCCGGCGGTGGCGTACCGCACGGTCGCCGACGGGCTGCTCGGGAGCACCGCCGCGATCTTGGCGCCCCCGAGGGGGCAGCCGCAGCAGCTCCTGTCCGCCCCGTGCGCCATGCACGCCTCGACGTCGCTCTCGTCGAAGCTGCCCCCCGGCCCCGCCTCAGGCGCCCCGCTCGCGCGTCCCGGGCGCGGGAGAGGGCACCGCGGGGAGGCGAAGGACTGCGGCTGTCGGGGGGAGGCGACGACGGTGCGCGGCGTCTCCCCGTCCACGTGCCGCTCCGTGATTTGCTGCGGGGCCGGCGGCCTCGGCGCGCGCCCCGGCGCCCCGCGCGGGTGGCCGGTGCATCGCACCTCTCCCTCCTCCTCGGCGCTCACGGATGGCCTGGGCGGGAGCAGCTCCGACGCCGCCAGCTTGTGGCGCCGCTCGCCGGGCGTCCTGCACGGGCACGCTCAACGCGGGCTCGGGTACTTGGCGCCCGCGCGGGGGCGGCGCGCACGTCGGCTGGGTCACGGACGTCGGCTCGAAGCACGAGAAGCAGCCGAACTTGCCGCAGAAAACCTGGGGAGGGCGTGAGACTCCGAAGGTCGGGCGCAAGATCGAAGCGCCGCACCTCCTCAAGAACATTGCTGAACCAGCGCAGCATACCAATCTCACCCACCGGGTCCCTGTTGATCGACCGCTTCTCGTTGGTGTCCCTGCAAGTTGTGAGCGGCGTCGGAGCGGCGGAGCGCGGACTCGGCACCTGGCGCCCGGCTTCCTCCGCGACTCCTCCCACAGCGTTTCAAGCTGCTCGTCCTTTGTCCTCAACTCCTCGATAAGAAGTGCGACCTGCGGAACGAAGCGGGTTTAGGCGCTGGCGGACTCGGCCACTGCCGGCGTACCTTGGCCTCGAGCAGCCGGACGTGGTTCTCTGCGCACAGGCTCAGGCGCTTGCAGGCCCAGGAACAGAGCCGCGAAAGGCACCCTTCGCCTTCATCGAGTCCTCGACGTTGCTGAGCATTGTCGACAGAGCTACGAGGCTCGAAGCCGGGAGCTCTGCCATTTCGGTAACTCCATCTGCTCCGGTGTGGTAGCGGGTAGACTGCAGCACCGCGCGGATGGCGGCCCCGCTCCATCCCGGGGAGACGCGGGAGCCGAGGTCGTCGATGAGGGACTGCACTGCCCGATGCAGGCGCAGCCGCTCTTCGGTGGTCGGTGCCGGCGAGGTCGCCATGTCCCGGGTGCGCTAGTTTAGTGCTAGTTTTAGTGCTGCGGCCTCGCGCTATTGATCCGAAGCAGCGTCGAAGATCAATAGGAAAGCTAAACTCCGCCTCTTTTCCGCGCGCTAGTTGCTGCGGCGAGGGAGGGACTCTCCTGTGCTGCGATACGTGCCCGACGTCGCTGCACCTGGCGTGTGCTCTTCCACTGCTGATGTGGAGGTTCTACTCGTGGTTGGCACTTGCGTGGGGTACGACGCCTTTCCAACGTGATCAGGCACTGACATAGACCGAGCCGCGCCGCCCGTCAGCCGAGAAACAAGAGGGAATGGAGGACGATGGATCGGGCTCCGAGCAGCCAGACTCGAAGCCGGGCAGCCGCCCCGCCCGGGTCAGCAAACCACCCGCACGGCTCACAATCGAGCGGGCGAGCCGCAAGAATCGGGTTCGTTCGCTCTTCGTCGCTTGTTTCATGAGTCACCGTTCGATCCCTTTCCTCGGCCTGTAGACTGATCGGAATCCGGGCGGACCCTCTATGCAGCGCGTCGTAAACCGGGACATCTGCGAGTGCGTTACGCCGCGCCGGGATCCGAAGCAGCGTTGAAGATCAATAGGAAAGCTAAACTCCGCCTCTTTTCCGCGCGCTAGTTGCTGCGGCGAGGGAGGGACTCTCCTGTGCTGCGATACGTGCCCGACGTCGCTGCACCTGGCGTGCGCTCTTCCGCCGCTGATGGAGGTTCCGGAAGGCGACTGGTTCTGCAACGAATGTACCACCAAGAAGGCGCGCTCCCCCTGCGCGGGCGTGCTGGCAGCTAGGCGTGCCTCGTGGCGGCCCTTGATCGTCGGCCGCACAGGATGCGGGGGAGCCGCCCGAGCGGCCGGCGCTGCTTCGAGGGCTGCTGCGCGCCTCTACCATCGGGCAGATGAATCCCCGCACGTTCATGCTTCCGAAGGAGCTTCTGATCGAGGCCGGCAAGATAGAGGCCGGTGCGCGCGCGCATCCCGATCCCACATCTGCGGGGCGGCGGCTCACATCGCCTCAGCGGGTGAGAAACACGTGCAGTTCGCAGAAGGCGCGCCGGCGGCGCCAGAGCCGGGGCCGATTGCGTCCCCGGCGCCCGTGCCGGTCGCGCCGCCGCCCGCTCTGGGGCGGGGCGGTCGGGGCATCAAGAGGAGAGAGGCGTCGCTGCAGGGGCTGGCGGAGGGTGGGGGCGAGGAGGCGCCCGTTGCAAAGCGGCCGCGGGGCTCGGCCCGCGGGGAGGAGCGGGAGCCTGGCGAGGCGGCGGACGGGGGCGCGGCGTCGGCGATGGACGTCTCCGGCGGCGACGAAGCGCCCGGCGCGGCGGAGGCGGACGCAGAGCCGGCGGACGGGCCGGCGCCGCGCCGCGCTGGGGAGCCCGGGCGGGCCGGGGCTGGCGGGCGCGCGGCTCGTCGCTCGGGGCGCAGGCCTCGACCTCGGGCGAGGGCTCCGAGGCGGGCACGCCGAGGGCCGAGGCGGCCGCTGGGCGCGGGGCCGCGCCTCGACTGCGCCGGCCTTCGACGGCTCCCGGGCTCGGAGGAGGGGGCCCGCGGAGGACGACCGGGCGCCCCGACGCGCGCGGCCGCTCGGGCCGGGCGTGCGCGGGGCCTCTCGGGCGGGCCGGGGCGGGCGAAGCGGAGGCCCTCGGGGCGGCTGCTCGGGGCGCGGGGCGGGCACTCGGAGCGGGGCGCCGGCGGCGGAGACGGCCAGCCGATGACCCCGGACGAGCACGACGTGCCCCACTCCCATCCCCTCTGCCGCCCCTCGCCGCCCCCCGGCGCGGCTGACGGCTCTGGGCGCGGGGCGCAGTTCGTGGCGTCAGTGGAGAAGCTCAAGGCGACCGTTGCGCAGCACAACGCCGGCGCGATCGACTTATTCGGTACGGCCTGGCCCGCCCGCAGAGCAGCGCCGGCCGGGGCGCTGAGAGCCGCCGGGCCGCCCGCGCGCAGGGGCGGGCCTGCTGGGAGCGGCGCCGCGGCGGGTGACGCGGGGGCGACGCGGGCGGAGCACGAGGCGCTGGCGGCGGTGACGTCGTACTCGGCGGCATCGGCAGGCGGGGCGACGCGGCTGGAGGAGCTGCCGCCGGCCGTCCGCTCGCTCTTCGAGGCCGCCTCGCGCGCCGCCACCCTCGCCGACGCCAACCGCCTCCTCGCGAGCTACCCCCCGGTGCGCCGCGCCGCCCCGCCGCGCGCCCCGCTCGGGGGCGAGGGCGGGCGCAGGAGGAGGTGGAGCGGCTGGCGGGGCTGGCGGGCGGCTGCACGCGGCGCTGCGGGGCGGGGCCGGCGAGGGCCGCGACCTCGCCTCGGAGGAGCTCGCGGGCCCTTCCTGATGCTCCACCACGCCCTCTCCCTCCAGCGCCTCGCCACCGAGTTCGCCGGCAACAGCCTGGAGCACGGCGCCCGCGCGCAGGCCCAGGCGCAGCAGCAGGAGCGCGAGGCGCGCGAGGCGGCCCCGGAGCCGGCCGAGCGGCCCGAGCGGCGCGAGGGGCCGGAGCCCGAGGGCCGGGAGCGGCAGGGGCGCCAGCACCTCCAGCTCCCTCCTCCTCCTCCTCCGCCCCGCCCCGCTCGCCCCGCGCCCGCCGCCACGCCGAGCAGCCGCCCGAGCCGCCGACCGAGCCGCCGGCCGCCTCGCCCTTGCCTCGAGCAGCCGCGGGGGCTGCGCAGGCGGGGCGCCGCCTCGCTCGCTGCGCCGGAGCCGGAGGAGGTGGCGGCGGGCCGGCGTCCGGGCGGGGCCGGCGGAGCAGCCGGGAGAAGCCGGCCGGCCCGACGCGCACGGGCCCCATTCGCGCGGGGGCGACTCGCCGGCGCGCGAGGATGCGTCGGCGGCGGCGGGGCGGGGACGGGGGCGGGGAACGGGGCCGGCTCGGACGGGGAGGAGCGCGGGCTGGGGGCGCTGGTGCGCACGGCTCAGTGGCCGGCTCCCTCTCGGCGCTGGGGACGAGGGGGCCCTCGAGAGCCGGCCCCTGGAGGAGTACCCGAGGCAATCGCCCTCCTCGAGGGCCAGCCGGCATGGCCTTCCAGGCGCGCCCGCGCCCCGCTCGCCCCCCCCCCCCCCCCCCCCCCCCCCCCCCCCCGCACCCCCTGAGCGGGGGGCCGGGCGGCAGGTGCGGCGGGAGGCGGTCGTGCTGGGGCGCTCCCTCCCGGACCGCAACTACCGCGTCGACTTCGACCTCTCCACCTTCCCCGCCGCCACCAAGGGCCCGCCCCCCCCTCTCGAACGCCGTCGCGGGGAGGGGCTGAGGCGGCGGCGGCGCGCAGTCTCGAAGAAGCACGCGGTGGTGCAGTACCGGCGCGAGAGCGACGACTTCGTCCTCATCAACTGCGGCAAGAACGGCACCAAGGCGCGGACGCCCGGCCCCGCCCTCGCTCGCCCCGGGGTGCGACTAGGGCGGGCAGGTGGACGGGGTGCTGTACGACGCGAAGCCGGCCGTCCTCTCCGACGGCGCCTGCATCGGCATCTGCAACGTCCAGGCCCGCCCCGCCGCCGCCCCCCTCCCCGCCCTCCCCGCCCCGCCCCCGCCGCTCGCTCTGACCCGCCTAACCCGCCTCGCAGCTCGTATTCCGAAGGCTCCTCCCTCTTGGCCTGCACGCCGCGCCGGCGCCCCCGGCGGACCCGCACCGCGCCGCCTCCCCCGCCCCCGCCCTCCACTCGGCCCCCGTCCCTGTAGCGTAGCCGCCCGCCGGCCGCGTCCCCAGGCAGCACAGATCGAGCTTTGCGAGAAGGATGCAGGTTGAGAGGCGGCGGCCTGCGAGCGAGGGGCGGGGTCTGCGAGGGGGGGGGACTGGGAGGGCGGGGCCGCGTGGGCGGAGCTCGAGGGACCGGGAAGCCGGCATTGCTGGCCCCGCGCCGGCTGCCGTCCGCGCCTGTGCGGCGGCCTCGATCGTCCTCCCGTGGAGTTGCGAGCGAGCGCGCGCGCCCTCGCCCGATCATGCAGGCGCAGGATCAGACGCCGACGCCCGTGACGCGCTTGAGTATGCCGTCCAGGCTGATCCAGTTCGCACTGTCGCTGCGCCGGCGTCAGGCGGTCACCGGGGAGGCGCCGCGGCGGCGGGTCGGTCGACATGCCTGGGAGCCAGCACGCGCACGTCCGGGACGGACTCGGGCGCCCCCGGCTGCATCGCGGGGATAGCATCCTGCCGGATAAGCTCCATTGTCAAGAGGGAAACTTGAGCTCGGCCTCGCGGCGCAGGGCGGCGCCTCCTGCGCGTTGCGCTAGTCGCGGGGCCGCACTCTGTGCTCGTGGGCGAGCCGTAGTACGAGTCCAAGCTTCTCCCTAAGCATCTCGGGGCCGGGCGAGCCCCGCCGCACGTGGATCTGGCTTGCGGTAAGGATGCGCGGTTGCGCGGGCGGTCGTCTGCGCCTCACCACCCATGACTCCCAAATGGACTCCGCCATGCCGCCGCCGAACCAGCCCCGACGGTGGTCCTGCTTCCCGGACTCGGGGAAGTCGATGCAGACAGTGCCCCGGCCTCGCGCTGCCAGGGCGCAACTCAGCTCCGTTGCCCGCGCTTCCAAGAGACCATCGATCCCGGCGTCGTTCACTGCGCGTACGCAGCAAGCCTGTGTTATCATGCGCATGTGGACGAGCGGGGTGGGGGTGGACCCTTGCAAAACGTGATATCGAAGAGCTCGAGATCCACCTCCTTTGGCCGTAGGCATCCAATTGATCGAGTGAAGATAATGGTATGTAAGATTGCAAGCAAAGCTTCCTGCTTCAATTGATCAATCGCGGAGCGACGTCGACAATCGCGGAACCCGCACCTTTGCCTGATGCACTTCGCACTCAAGCTCCAGGACGTGCCTGGCCATCGCGTATATATATCGCTGCGCAACTTGCAAGACCAAAAGGGGTACTGCCGATGCAACCAAAACGGACTTGCTGGGATTCGAGCCCCTGGATACACCAACGTTCCAGTACTAGTCCAGTACGCACGGTCCCGGTACCGGATATCGATCGGATGACCGAAAAAAAACGTAACAGCTGCATGGATATCATCGGCGAATCGGCGGCGAATCCCGGGATTCGCGCAAAAAAGCGAAACCGCCAACACCTACTAGGAGCCACCACGAGCCAGAACACATGAGTGACTCGGACATGACTCTGCAGTCTCTAGATCTAGATTCTAGACTCTAGTTCAGAGTCACTTCAGATCTAGACAACTTCAGAGCCCTCCTACTAGGCTCCTCGGCCTAGCTTTAATTGGAAATTGGAAAGGCGATCGCGAAAAATAATTCGCGATTGAAACTCATCAAGCTCGAGAAGATCAACAGTGAACTCGAGAGTCTCTGATCATGACCGTCGGACACATGTTACGTATTGTGACATGTAAAATTGATTGGCTTAAGCTTTAATTATAACCGTTCGACGTCGATCGCGACCCTCGTAATTTTATAATTATAAGTTGTTCGAAATTCGTGACTCACGCATCAGGACTGTGGATTTGTGAAATTGTGATATATCATATATATAAGTGTATTTATCGACACCGTGATGTACATGCAGTTGCAAGTATTGCAAGAAATTGTTTATAATTAGTTCGTTTTAGAGCTTCAGCGTATTATCGTCATCCAAAAGCGGCCATTTAGCCCTACCCCCTAAGAATTGCCGTGGCTTAATATTGCTGAATTCGGCCTCTCGGCGCAATATACGGCAATATAAAACATCGGCTGAAATAGCATTCCGAGTTCCTACATGCAGTATCAGGATCCGGATTAGGGCTGGGCACAGTCCGAGTTTTCCCCCACCGGGTCGGTGGGCCCGCTGACTGTTACCCACCGGTGGCGGTCGGTGGAGGTGGAGGTACGTGCTACAGTGCGTGAAAATTGACAGGAAATACGCTAAATTCTGCACAGCTTCAAGGCGCTACGCGCCTACTATCTAAATTATTATAAAGCGAGTGCTTTGGGGCGGGTTCAAGCCAGTTGTGGGGGAGGCCGGGGTGGTTGCCACTGCAGCTGGTTGGTGCTCACTGAGTCAGGCGGGGTACGGGATATATATATATCGATATGATGGCGTCGACGTCAGCTTCCTTGGGCTCCGACGTCATTCACGATTGCAAGGCAGGAGCGGAGGAAGATGAACTAAGCAGCACTTTGCTGGGTGAGTACGGAATATGAAACTTTCGCGCGCGAGAATATGACATTTATGCGAGCCTACCCCCCCTAGAATTTTAATTTGTATGGTACCGGGCGTTGTATGGCGGTGGGCCAGATTTTCCACCCGGTCGGTCGGTGGGAGGTTGCCACTGCCACCGGCCGCCACCGGCCCAGGCCTAATCCGGATATCGATACGTGGCCTAGCACGTACGTACCGGGTACCATGTACAACGCGAAATTGAGAAAGTACTTGTACCGGTCCGCGAGCGGAGTTTCCGAAGCTTTGAAATTAATTGTTTCACGTACGATCGACGTATACGTATATACGTACACAAAACATTGCAACAATACTTGAAAATATATATGTTCCTTTATATAATGTATTTTATATTTAGCTCGCGATCGAGGCGCCAAATTTAACTCGCCATCGCCAGCTATTTAGGGCCGGAAATCCACTCAAAATAATAGTTTTGTACCCCCCCCTCCCCGTCCCTTACCGGCCGCGCGCGCGAGCGTCCCGGCCCCGCGCGCGGCGGGACTCGGACACTCAGTGACTGCCACTGACTGGCAGTCGGACTCCACCGTCGATCGCGAGTCGCGACGTCCAGTGATGGCATTCTTTCTAGAAACATTTTTTAATTCTATTCCAGGAATAATTCCTGGAATGATTCCTGGAATGGTCCTGGGAACGCCGTTCTTTCAGGAATTGTTCCGAATAAGGGGGGGTACTTGTTCGTGCGCGGGATTTTTCGCCAGAACGCAGCACACAGCGTCCAGCAGAGCGCGCCCGCATCGCAAATCGATGTCTAGTGAGAACGAAGGCTCAGCTGGCCCGCCGGATCCGGAGCCGCCTCCGCAAGCGGTCTGCTGCCCGACGACGTCGACGACGACGTCGACAGCTCGCCGAGTCGAGCAGAGTCACTAGTACTGCTGCACCTTCGAATTCGAATGCTTGACTCGCAAAGCGGGGAGGGGCGGGCAGGGCGGGGCCGGGCCGGCGTGGGGTGCGGTACGCGTGTATGAGGGAAGCTTAAGGGTTTCTAGAAACAATAAAGAATTCGGAATCTTACTAGGAATATTCCAGGAATTATTCCCGGAATGGGCAGTTTTTCGGTTAATTCGGAATAACATCACTGGCGACGTCCGACGGTCACGGGTCACTCCGGCGGGAGCCGCGCCGCGCGCTGCTATAGCCGCTGAGCTAGCGCTGCACTGCGGCAGTGCCACTGGGCCGGCGCCACGGTGCATGCGCATGCCCGGCGCCGGCCATGCCATGATGCCCGGCCATGAATCCCATGATGATGCGCGCGCACTGCGGCATTGCGCAGTGCGCATGCGCACTGCGTAGTAGTGCGTACATGTACAGTTGCCGCGTAAGGCAAAGCTTAAGCGTTCCGCCGCGCGCGCGCAACGCCGCGCATGCATGCACTGCGCATCATGGCATGCGGCAGCGCCGAGAGGCGCCTCGAGCACAACGTCGACTAGTCTCAGTAGTAGTATACGTACGCTGACCGCCGGCGCGTCTCGGCCAGGGCGACTCCCGAAGTCCGACGGTCGCGGCGGGACCCGCCCTCGCGGGCGCGGCTCGCGATATCGCGGGCGCGCCGGGGCGCCTCGAGCTCGAACCTGCGAGCAAGCCTTGAAGCTCGAAACGCTCAAGCCGCCGGCCGAAGAGTGCTCAGCGGCTGCAGGCTGCAACTGCAGCTTATCTCCTGAAACGTATAACCGGCGCATGCAGCTGCAGCGAGTGATCAACGTGGCATTCACGCACGTACAGCTCGCATCTTCTTCATCGATCGTTCGCCGTTGGCGTTCAGGCCCTCTTGACCACGGCCGCGCCGGCGCTGCGCATGCATATATAGCGCCATGCCGAAGCTTAAGGGCGGTGGCCGCCGCCGCGGCGGATCCATGGAGACAACAACTGGAGTCACTGGAGTGACCGTCAAGTCTGAACCGAGTCCGGAAAGAGGCGGCGGCCACGAGGCCCCGTCTCTGCACGAGGCGGCGGCGCCCTTCGCGCTGGTTCACGCGCGAGGTGTTGGGGTTGTCGTCGCCGGCGAGGCCGTGCGGCCCCTCCCCGCCCGCCCCCGGCCACGCTGCTCGCCGCCGCCGGGTTGCCCCGCCCAGTCCCGGGAGTGAGCGGGGGCCCGGCGCAGTTCGGGGAGTCGCACTCCGCCATCGAGGCCTACGTGCGCGCCCCGCCCTCGGGCGCGGCGGGGCCGGGCCGAGCGGGGCGGGGGGGGCAGTTCGAGGCGTGGGCGGTGCTGCAGCGGGCGGGGCACTCGCCCTCGCGCCTCGAGGCGCACCTCCTCCGCGAGCTCGCCGACATCCACAGCGCGCCCCGCCCCGCCCCGGCCTCCCCCGCAGCCCCCTCACCCCCGCCCCGCAGTCCGACACCCGGCGCGCCTGCAGCTCGGCTTCCACCTCTGCAGCCGCATGTACTGGTACACGGAGGTGCGGTGCAGGGCGCGGGGGCGCGCCGGGGCGGGGCCCTCGGCGAGGGGCCGGGGGCTGCGCAGAGCGAGGAGGACCTCTTCCAGGAGGCCCTCTGCCTCCTCACCTCGGGCCAGGTCCCCCGCCCCCGCCGCCCCCAGAGACCCACCTTCGAATACGCCACCGCACCTCCCTTCCAACACCCCACAAACTCTCCATCGGGCCGACGCGGTGGGGCGGGGCGGGGCCAGGCGGCGGCGCTGCGGGGCGACTTCAGGATGGCGAAGGCGCACCTGCGGCGCTGCATGGAGATGCTCTCCTCCATGTCTCCCGGCTACCGGTGCGGGCGAGGGGCGCGCCGGCGCCGGGGCGGGGTCGGCGGGGGCGCTGAGGCAGGGCCGGGCAGCGTGCTCTACCCCCGCGTGGCCGGCCTGCTGCTGCTCGCCAGCCTCCACACCTTCGACATACCCACCGCCCTCTCGGTCCCCCCCGCCCCCTCCCGCCCCCCGCGCGCTCCCGCACCCACACCCCCTCCCCTCCCGCTGCCTCCCCTCAGAGCGCGAACCGGGCCTTCTCGGTCAGCGCCGCCATGTTCGGGTGCGCCACCCGCACCCCGCCGGCTTTCGGGGGCCTCCCTGTCTTCCCAGGACCGACAGCCCCCCGCGCAGCTTCGGACTTCCCGAGCACGACGTGACGTCAGCCACCCGGGACCGAGTCGTCAGCTCGCTTTCTGCGCCGCCGTACCCCGCTTCGTTCTCACCCCGCGGGGCAGAGGGCGCACGTCGAGGCCCGTGTTCCGTTTCCCGGCGAGACGGAGCCGCCCTCGCCCCAGGTGCTTCGCGTGTACCCCACGCGTCCTCATCGTCCGCCCTGACGCACCCCCTCCTGACAAAGGACTTCGTTCGCCTGCACCGCTTCAGCGTCTTCCTCCTCAGCGTGCGCCCGCCCCGGGGCCCCACGGCCGCCCCGCCCCCGCGTAAACCCTCGAGCAGAAGCTCTCGCCCCGGGCGCGGCGCATGCAGGGTGTCATGGTGGGCCACATGCTCTACCAGCTCGGCCAGGGGTACCTTCACATCGGCACGCGCCCCCTCCCTTCCTCTGGAATTATCGGTAGCTCGGAGTGACCGCGCGCCGCAGGAGAGTGGCGCAAGGCCCTCGGATGCTTCGAGAAGGCCCGCGAGGGGCTCTACAGCCGGTACCCGGTGCGCGCCCACAGCCCCCCCCCCCTCTCCCCCCCTTCCCCCCCCCCCCCCCCTTCCCTCCTGCCCTAACGCGGAGCAGGCGTATTTCCCGCCGACGGGGGGCCGGGTGCGGGAGCTGGCGGCGAGCATGGAGCGGTGCCGGGCGGCGCTCGCCGCGCAGGGCCCGGAGCCGGCCCCCCGAAGCGCCTTCTCCATCGTGGGGCCCACGCCCCTGCCCCCACCCCTGCCCCCTCCCCTCGGCCTCCCCTCCGCCGCCGGGCCGGCAAGCTTCCCCCGCCCCGCCCCCTCCTGGCACGTCCCCGTCTCCCACGCCCAGGGCCCCGGCCACGTGTTCTAGCCGCCTCGCTTCCATCCTCGTGCGTTTTTCGTTGCCTGCAGATGAAGCTCGAACGTGCGCGTAGCGCCCAGCTGTACGTGTAGCCCATAGCTAGGATTACATGCATTTCTTAGATTTCTTGATCGGCTTCGGCGACTCGGCGAGTATTAGTTCTTTCGTTTCTAGATCTTTATTTACGAGTCGAGATTGAGATCCGAAGTCGATGTGCAGCTGCGCATGCAGCTGCCGGCCAAATCTGCTGTTCTCATTTGTGAATTTTCTTATATCATAGTATTCGTGCTAATGATCATAATGCCTGCACACTTTCTTAAGTATGTAAGTGTACCACCCATACCTCGCGATCGGTTTTCTTTCGAATTCCATATCACTGAGTCATACTAGTGCTGTAGTACCGTAATACTTGTAACTTATCGTAGTATAGAAGCTGTGACCCACTGGTGTAAAACAATTACGAGAGTATCATAGGATCCGATAATGATCACACTAGCCTAGTAGACATTCTTGCAAATTCACTGAGTCAAATTGAATTTTTTTTCAACGTTTGAAATCGCTGCACATGCTCCAGAACTACGGAACATCTATCAGGGACTGACCAGCGCATTCTACCCCCTTGGCAATTGTTCAATTTCTTGCACCAAAGTTCAGTAACTGATGGCGGACGACACGGGCCCCGGCGGGGCGCGCGCCACTGACCCAAAATTTGAGACAGTGACTCTGAAGACCGTGGCAGAAGCCGACGGCGCCTTCGCAGCGCTCGTTGGCGGTGCCGGCCGCCGCGAGCCGGCCGCGGAGCAACCTGCGGCCGCGAAGCGGGCGCAGGCGGTGCGTTGCAGCGTGCCAGATCCCTCCGAAGCGGTCGGCCGCGGCGCGAACAGATCCGGTGAGTCCTTGCTCGCGCGGCGTTCCCGCGCTTTTAACGCGTGCTGCGGCGTTTTCGATCTTGTCTGGATCCTTCGAAACAGCCGCTGAGCGCGCCCGCGCGGCCCGCCTGCCGAGCGGCGTGCACGTGCTCTGGACGCTGCGGCAGTCCCGGAGTCCTAACGTGCTTCGCACAGGAATGTGAGATCGGCCTCGTCGCCTTCGCACGACGGTGAGCTCCGCCCGCTGCACCCGCCCGCGCGCGGCCGCGGCCGGCGCCCGCTCGCCCGCTGCAATTGTGACCCCCGCTCGTCGCCTGCAGCACACCGCTTGCATCAGCTACATCTTTAGCTTGCGCAGGGAGCACTGGGCGGCTTCGCCGCGCGGTGCTGCGCACCTGGCCCTGCCGCGCAGTGCTGCGCATGCGCACCTGGCCCCTAGGCCTGCCGCAC
Source organism: Cyanophora paradoxa (assembly GCA_004431415.1). Lineage (NCBI taxonomy): Eukaryota > Glaucocystophyceae > Cyanophorales > Cyanophoraceae > Cyanophora > Cyanophora paradoxa. Next base: position 149,540 of record QPMI01000113.1, read on the forward strand.
CTGGCACCTGGCCCCCGGGCCCGCTGGGCCTCGCCCCTGCACGGCCGCTGTCCGGGGCGAGCTGACGCCTCGGCCCTGCAGCTGCGCAGGCTATGCGCAGGGCCCGCCGCCCGCCGCCCGCCGGCTGCGCATGCTTCAGCTTCGTCGACTCCAGGTTCGCCCCGCCGCTGCTGCTGGGCACCTGGCCCGGCCGCTCCCGCTGGGCCCCGCCCCTGCACGGCCGCTGTCCGGGGCGAGCTGACGCCTCCGAGGCTCGGCCCTGCGCAGGCTATGCGCAGGGCCCGGCGTCGCCTGCCGCTCCGCCCGCATCCCCGCCCGCCGCCCCACCGTCTGCCTCAGCTTCGTCTGCTCCAGGTTCGCCCCGCCGCTGCTGCTGGGCACCTGGCCCGGCCGCCCCCGCTGTGCCCCGCCCCTGCACGGCCGCTGTCCGGGGCGAGCTGACGCCTCGGCTCTCCGCATGCGCAGGCTATGCAGAGGGCCCGGCGCCACCTTCCTCTCCCCCCGCATCTCCGCCCGCCGCCCCACCGGCTGCCCGCCAGCCTGGTGCCGCCGCCCGCCTCCCCCCCTCCCCTCCCCCCCCCTCCCCCCCTCCCCCCCCCCCCCCCCCCCCCTCCTCCGGATCCCCTTCCGGGATCCCCCTCCCTGCAATGTGTACGCGGTCTGCTAGTATACTGGAGACGACGCGGTATACTGTGGGCGCCTCCTCTGCGCCCTCGCCTCAGCCGCCGCGTGCGGCCGCGGAGGGCGGCGAGGGGGCGGAGGAGGGAGCCATCGGGGCGGGGGCGGTGCTCGCGGCGGAGATCCTGCGCCGCTGCGCGCGGGACGACGCGATCCTTGCCCGTGCCGCCAGACCACGGCCGCGCGCGGTGCCTAGGTAAATTAGAGACGGCGCTTTCATGTACCGCCGCGGCGCTTTCATGTACCGCCGCGGCGCTTTCATGTACCGCCGCGGCGCCGCGGCGCTAACAAGATCGTCTATAGAGGCGCGCAGCAGTGCCGCGGCGGCACTTATTCTAAGCTGCAAGCGATGCCCAGTGAATGATCATGAGTGATATATGAGGCTTCTTGAGTGGTAATATGCAATATACATGCTGTCATTAAGTGGTTATGGATTCACCCTCCGAGGTCAGTTTTCATGATGACGGAGTTGGGGTGAGGTGGGGCGGCCCGCAGCAGGTGCGCCACCGTGAACGCCCGCCTGCGCCCCCGTCACCCGCACCGCCCGGCTCGCCCCGCGCAGGGCCCGGGCCCCGCACCCCGCGCCCACGTCCACGAAGATCTGAGGCGGGGGCCCGGGGCGCGTCAGGCGAGGGCCGGGGCCGGGGCCGGGGCCGGGGCCGGGGCGGGGCGCCTTGCAGGCGAGGTGGGGCTCCCTGTGCTCGCCGGCGTACTCCAGGCACGTCGCCACGTCCGACATCAGGAAGCTGCCGCCTCGTCAGGCGCCGCCCCGGGCCGGCGGGGCGGGGCGGGGCGGGGCGGGCGCGCTTGTAGTGCTGCGTGGAGGAGGCGGCGAGGACGCACTGGAAGGCGATGCGGAAGAGGTTCTTCAGCACGAAGCCCGGCGCCTCCTCCTGCGCCGGCGTCGGCGAGGCGGAGGCGGGGGCGGGCCGGCCGGCGATCGGCGCACGGGGGGGAGGGGCTCGTCAATCACGCCCATCTCGTAGAGCAGCGCCGTCCCCAGGCCCTGCGAGCGCGCGTCGAGAATTTGCGGTGCGGGGCCAAGCGCGCCGCACGCCGAGCCGGAGGCGGCGGCGGCGGCGAGCGCGCCATCGCCATGCGCACCGAGCGCACCGACGGTGTCCACAGATGGGGGAACACCCAAACGCTCTCGCTCAATGGAACGAGGTCCCGCGCGGCGACGACGCTGCGGCGGCGGTAAGCGTGGCACTACGCGGCGGCGGCGGCGGAGCGCACTACGCGCGTGCGATCTGGTGGTCCTCTCGCGAGCGCAGGTTGAAGTCGTCCGACGATCGGCGGTGCTGTACTGCGGCAGGCGCAGCTTCCGCGCCGGTGGAGGACGGCCATAGAGCTAGTGCACTGGCCGCTAGCCATAGCTATATGACGACTCCGGAAGCTCGGCCGCACGCTTGTTCGGCCGCACGACTCCGGTACCCCGTACCCCTGCGCTGTTGTGGCCGCCCAAATCCCGCTCCTGTGCTTCGGCGAGCGCGCCGAGTGCGCATATCGGCTGAAACTTGCTTCTAATAGCTGCAAAGAGCTTATCGAACGCCCGCCCGTCACCTCGCGGCCGCGGATGCGCCTGGTGTGCGGGTGCGCGGGCGGGCCGGAGCCAGTGCGAACGACTTCTAACCGCTGCGCCTCTATCTTCGGTGCTGCTGTCGCCCCGGCTGTGCGCCTCTAAGCGACGATGGTACTGTCACTGACCGCGACCCAGGCGGAGCGGGACACCGGCCGATGAACTGCACTCTACGCCCAGTGGGCCAATTCTGTGCGCGGGCGCGATGCTCCCCGCACGCCCTGCACCGCGCCATCACTACTGATAACCCACCCCTTCGGAATTGAACAATCCTGGGGGGTATAGAATGCGCTCAGTGGTCCCTCACAAACATCGTACTGTCAGTGTTTCGTACAACGTGCCGGCACTGCGGCGAATTCGAACTCGCATGCATATGCGCATGCGCAATCAACGAATTGCTTGTACTGTATGTACATGCCATGATGTGGCACCCGGTGACCGGTACCGTAGTACCGTGCGTACGTATACTGCGGTAAACATGTACATGTACATGTCACAGTCTCATGATCATGATCAAGCGCCAAGCCTAAGTTGAAGTTTCTTTCATGCTCAAAGCCATGAAAGCGCCACATGTACAGAGTTGCGATCACCGGTACCGGATCGGATCTCATGTATACTAGTATACGTAGGCGTAACATAAGCGTTAACGTTCTCATGTACAGCGCGGCCGCGGCACGATATCGATGTCCACGTGCACGTACAGCGCCGCGCGGCGGTCGCCGCAGTACCACAGCTAGCGCGCCTCTCGGGGCGTGCGGTGACGGGATGCCCGCGGCCGGCGCCCTGCAGCGCACCTGCGGTCAGTGCAGCCGAGAGCCGGCGACGGCGGGCTCAGAGCCGAGGGCGCACGTCGAGCCTCGGAGGACTCGCTGCGCCGCACCAGCGAGCCGGGGCGCGCACTCGCGGCGGCCGCGGCGGGGCGTGGCGTCAGGGCGGGGGCGGGGCGCCGGGGCCGGGGGCCGGAGCCCTGCAGCGCATCCTGTAGACGGTGATGGTGGCGCCGGGCACGGACGTCTCCCGCTCCTGGCCCCGCCCCCGGCCGCGCTCAGCACCAGGCGCCCAGCAGCGGGGCGCCACACCCGGCGCCCGCGCCGGAGGCTCGCGTCCAGCTACAACGAACCCGTGCGCCGCTCTTACAAGGCGGGCAGCGGAGAGGCGCGCCCAAAAGGCGGGGAGGAGGGAGGCGAGGGGGGAGGGCGGGTCGCACCGCGGTAACCTCGAATCGCTTGGCGCAGCGTTGGAAGAAGCGCCGGTCGGCCTTGCGGCGCTTCTGCGCGGGGCTCAGCGGGGGGAGGAGGGGCGGGGGCGCGGGGGCGGGCCTGGTAGACGAGGGTGAGGTGGGTGGCGGGGGTGGCGAGGAGGCGCCCGAGGGTGTCGAGCAGCAGCTCGAAGGTCGACTCGAGGTACACCACGTCCGCAGCTGCTCCCCCGCCCCGCCCCCGCCTCAGGGGGGGCCCGCCCCCGCGAGGGCCCCCCGCCCCGCCCCGCCCCCGCCCCGCTGCCCTCTCCCGCCCCGCTCTGCGCGGACCTATGACGAGATCCACGGGCCCCCCGACGTGCTCCACGGGGCCGCCCCTGCGCCGGCGCGCGTCGATGCTGAGCGGCGGGGCGGGTGCCGGGGGGCGGGGCGGGGCGAGCCAGGGGAGAGCGAGGGCGCGGGCGCGGTTGGCGGGGATGCCGTTGAGGGCGATGTTCTCTTCGATGAGGGGCACGACGGGCTCCAGGTCCGTGATCACCGCCTCGGACGCCCCGCAGAGCACCGCCGCGATGCCCGCCAGGCCCGTCCCCGCCCCCTGCCAGACTGCTCGGCCCCCGCATCGCCGCGCGGATCCGGACCGGCTGCTCGCGCACCAGCTCGAGTACGCGCTTGCCTCGGACCAGCTCCCCGTTCTCATGCATCCAGCGAGAGAGGACCAACGCGCACGCCCACACGTAGAACCTGGGCGCGGGGTGCTAAGAATCGGCGCAGAGCCGGCGTGATATCGATTCGGAGTCGGGATTGCGCACGCGACGCCCTTGTGCGGAGTCGTTCGTATCCGCACTGTCCCGCAGGGAACTGCATCGGCGTTAGCTAAGCGCTGCCCTCGTTCCGCGCGGCGTGCTGACGTTGGTACTCGACAATCTCCGTGCGCTCCTCGACCAACTTCTCCGAATCGCTGCGCGGCGAGTGGCGGGCGTCAAACTGAGCGAGTTCGCGATAGCTTGGTGTGTGAGGCGCACACCCGCTCTCCAGGTTGCCCCAGCAGTACTCGAGATCCTCAACCTCTTCGCCCGCAGACATCTGAGCTAGCGCTTTGGCACTAAGTGAAGCTAAATATAAGATCGATCAACTTCGACCAGATAGCGATCGGCGCGGCGCCGCGCGCGAGCGTCGAGCTCGAGCTAGCCTCGGCCTTTCTATTGTACCCCTCGACGGGCTCATGGGCCCGGCGGAGAATCGAACCCTGTATCGTTTTGACTCGAATGTCGATGTCGACACACACATGAGTACTTCAATGTTAACGTTAATTTAGCTTACAGATCCAGGGGACTTCCTACCGAGGCCACTGTTTACGAGGCCCCGGGCCCTGAGGAAACATATCATAGTATCGAGGGCGCCGGCATGCGTACGTGGGCGGAACGCAATCCTACAAGCTTAGGCTTAAGGACTCTAGATCTAGATCTAAGCTGGGGCCGGGCTACCCGAGGATGGGGGAGAAGGAGGCGGCGGGGGCCCCCGGGGTGGGCGACCCGAAGAGCATCTCCCGGATGTGCTCCTTCGTCCGCCCGGGTGCCGCCTTCGTCAGGTACTTCTTCACCAGGTCCTCCTGCGCGCCCGCACCCCCCGATGAGCGCCGGCTCCGGGCCCGGGGGCGCTGGCGGGGCTGCGGGGGCGGGGCAGGGGCACCCGCTCGCGCTCCCGGACGCCGTCGACGTAGGCCTGGATGCGCTCCTCGGTGGCGGCGCGGCGGAGGACGCGGCTGCGCGCCACCGCCTCCTTCGCGTCCCGCTCTTGCGTCCCCGCCGTCGGCACGTGCAGCGACTGCTCCGCGTACGCGCTGCTGAAGCGCTCCGACTCGCTCATGAAGCCCGGGCTCCCCGCCTGCCCCGCCGCCCTCAGCGCCTGCGGGGCGCGCGCGTGGCGGGGCCCGGGCCCGGGGCGGAGGGCGGCGGACCGCGGGGCGGAGGAGGGGCGCGACGTTGAGGGAGCACTCGGCGCGCGAGGGCGCCGCGGGGCCGCCCCGCGAGGGCGGCGTGCGGGGCCGCCCCGCCCCGCCCTCCGCGCCGGGCGCCGGCCTCCACGCCTCCAGCGGCAGCGACCCGTCCGGCGTGCTGCGGAGCGCTCAGCGGAGGGGGCGGGGGCGGGAGGGGCGCGGCGGGGGCGACCTCTGGGAGGCGCGGGCGAGGCGTAGATCGGGGGCGCGAGGCGCGGGCGCCCCGCAGAGACGGCCGCCCCGCCCGCTCCGACCTGCCCGCCCCGCCCGTCACGCGCGCCGCCCCGCGCGGCCGCGGCCGCGGCGCCGGCGCGCGGGGGCAGGCGGACCCGTCGGCGGTGCGGATGACGTTGACGAACTCGTCGTAGGCGATGAGGCCCGCCGGCGAGCCCCGCCCCTGCCCCGCCGCCGGCGTCGGCCCCGGCCGCCTCCGCGGGGCGGGGCGGGGGCACCTGGGCGGCGCAGCCGGCGACGACGGCCTCGGCCTCGGCCTCCGTCAGTGGCCCCGACGGCAGCGCGAGCAGCGCCCGCTTCAGCTCCTCCCGCGTCACCGCCCCCTGCCCGCCCTCTGCGCCCCCGAGGCCCGGCGTCGGGGCCGGCGCAGGGCGGCGGGCTCGAGCGGGGCGCGCCTGTCTGCGCGCTGCCGGCGGCGCCCCGGAAGGCCTGCCGCATCTCCGCGAAGGCGCTCTTGCGGAGGAGCTGCCGGAGAGCGAGGGCGGGGGCGTCGGCGGCGGGCCGGCCTCGGCCCAGGCCCCCGGCGCGCGCACCTTGGGCCGCGCGATCTCCAGCGCGGTGGGCGCCGGGGGCGTCGGCGGCGGCCGCGCGTGGCCCCGCGGCCTCTCGTTGACGCGCCTGCGGGGGCGGGGGCGGTGAGGGCGGGGCCTGGCGGGGCGGGGGGCGGCCTGGCGGGCGGACTCCGGGGCGACGTGGGTGAGGTTGAAGTCGAGGATGGCGGCCGAGATGGCCCGCGACTGCTCCGCCGCCTCCCGCCCCGCCCCTCCTCTCCCGCCACCAGCCACGGCGCCACCGACCTGCCCCCGCCCCCGCCGCGTGAGCCCCCGGGGGCGCGGGCGGGGGCGCGGGGCGGGGGCACATGGCGGGGGTGAGGCAGCCGGGGGCCGGGGAGGGGCTCGAGCCGGCTGCGGCGTCCCCGCCGTCGCCTGCGCGTCCAGCAGGAAGGCCCCCGTCGCGTCTGCCGCCCCCGCCCCCGCCCGCCTCGGCCCCTCGCGCGCGGCGGGGCGGGGGCGGGGCGGGGCCGGGGCGAGGCGGGGGCGGGGGCGGGGGGCGCACGCTCGTCCATGTAGCGCATGAACTCGGCGTAGTTGATAAAGGGCCCGCCGCCCTCCTCGCCGCCCTCGTCGAGGGCGGCGAGCACCTCGTGCACGGCGGGGCGCGCGGCGGCGATGCCCATGCGGGAGAGCCCCGCCGAGAACTCCTCCTCGGTGAGGAACCCGTCCCCGTCCCCGTCCAGCGAGATGAAGACCTTCCCCTGCGCCCGCCCCCGCGTCGCGCCCCCTGCGCGCCGCGCGAGCGGCCCCCGCGCGCACCATGCGGTTGCGGGCGGCCTTCTGCTGCACGTACGTGCGCATCGCCTCGAGCAGCCGGCGCGCCTCGGGCGTCAGCGCCGGGTCCGCCAGCAGCGCCCTCCGCTTGAACGCCCCGTGCGCCCCGTGGCCCATGTTGAAGGCGTTCCCCGCCGTGGGGGGCGCCCTGGGGCCCGCCTTGCCGCCGGCGAGGGCGAGGCTCCCCTCCGACTTGCTCAGGGCGCGCAGCATGGCGGCGTAGTCGAGGCGGCCGCCGCCGTCGGGGGCGGGGAAGCGCGCCGCGAGCTCCTCGGCGGTCGCGAGGGGCACGTCCATGTAGTAGAGCTCCCGCAGCGCCTCCCGCACGCCGGCCGCGCTCACCAGCCCCTCGCTCCGCTCGTCCAGCCGCCCCAGCGCCTTCCTCAGCCGGCCCCCCTCCTGCGCCACCTTCGAGTGCAGCGTCCGCAGCAGCCGCCGCGCCGGCTCGCTCAGGGGGCGCTGCTTGCCGCGCAGGAGGGGCACGTAGGACTGGGCCGGGGAGGGCGAGCGCAGGGAGGCGCCCCACGAGGCCGAGGGCGACTCCGGGAGGTGCGCGCCCCGCGGCGCGTGCGGCAGCGCCGGCTCGGGGCTCGAGGCGGGGCGGCCCTGCGAGGGCGAGGGCGGGCGCGGCGGGGCGGCCGCCGGCATGGAGGCCGCCGAGGAGGGGGCCGCGGAGGGGGAGCACACGAGGGGGCCGGCGGCGCGGAGGGGGAGCGCTGGAGGAGCGGGGGCGGGGTCCGCGGCACGCGGAGGCCCCGGAGGAAGGAGGCCTCGGGGAAGGGCGTGTAGGCGTGCGACGGTCGCCCGCTGTACACGTGCGCCAGCGGGCCCGCCACCGCCTGGCCCCGCCCCCAGTCGCCCCAGCCCCGCCCCCAGGGCGTGGCGGCGCGGCGGCGGGAGGGCGCACGGGCTTCTTCTTCGTGGCGGGGGTCGTGTCGATGGCGTCGGGGGCCGTCCGCGGCCGCCCAGTCGCCCCCGTCGCCGACGCCGCCCCTGCCCCGCCCGCCCGCCCGCGTGAGGGGCGAGGGCGGGGCGAGGGGGCGGCCGGGCTGCCGGGCACCCTCGGGGCTCGGCGAGGGAGGGCGCGCGGGGACTCCGGCTCGGGGCTGATGCCGTGCTCCTGGGGCGCGAGGGGCGGGCCGAGGTCAGGGCGCCCTGGGAGGGCGGCGCGAGGGCGGGGGGCGGCGGGGCGCACGGTGTGGGCGAGGTGGTCCCGCACGTAGGAGGGCACCGGCTGCGCGGGGCCGAGTAGTTGCCCCTGCCGCCGCGCTCCGTCAGGGGCGGGGCGTGGGCCGGGGCGGGGCGGGGCGGGGCGGGGTCACCCGGCGGCGTCGGTGAGGCTGGCGAGGAACTCCATGTAGTCGATGGAGCCCGAGCCGTCGGCGTCCACGTGCCGCAGGATCCGCCCCAGCACCTCCCCCGACACCTGCCGTCCCGCTCGGCCCCGGCCCCGCCCCCGCCTCCCCCGCCCGCCCCCGCGGGGGCGCGCCTTGGCGTGGAAGAACTCGAGGACCTTCGCCAGCTCCTCCGCGCTCACGACGCCTGCCCGCCCCCCGCCGCCCCCTCGGCCCCCCGCGCAGCGCCGGCGCCCTGGAGGGGCGGAGCGGTCCCCCCGCACCGTCCCGGTTCGCGTCGTACTTCAGGAACTGCGTGCGGAACTGCAGCCCGTGCTGTCGCGCCTGCGCCCGCTGCTCCCGCGCCCCCGCGTCAGCGCCCGGGGACGGCGCCGTCTGAGAAAGCGGCCGGGCGCACGAGCAGCTCGAGGTAGCGCTTGACTTCGGCGTCCTGCGCGCCACGGGGCCGTCAGACCGGCTCGTCGCAGCTAAGCTAAGGCGCGGGGCGAGCCTTGGGGTCCACTTTGACGAGGGGGCGCACGCCCTCGTTGCGGTTGGGCATGTGGCGCCCCGGGAAGGCAGCGCCGTCGAAGACGATGTGGTCTGCATGCGGGGCCGCCGTGAGCGCCCCGGGGCGCCCGCGAGGCCGCCCGGCGTGCAGCCGGCGTCGGGCGCCGAGCGGGGCGCACCGACGTTGGCGGTCATGGCCCCGTCCTCCTTGAAGCCCCGCTTGCCCCCGCTGCGACGCAGCTGAGCCGTTGGCCACGCGGCACCCCGCGGCGGGCGGCCTACTGGAAGTCGGCGCCAGCCTGAGGAACCAGCCCAGGGCCGATGTGGGATGCCGATGAAGCATGGTGGAGGACCTTGGGGGCGGGCGGCGTGCTCCCTCGCGACCCCGACCTCTGCGCGGAGAGTGAGTCGCGGCGGGCTAGCTAGCAATGAAAGCTGGACTCTTAGCTAAGGATATGAGCGGGGCGTATAGGGGCCGAGGCTCGGGGAAGCCGGCCCGATCGGTGCCCGCAGCACGAGGCGGCAGCCGTTTCCACACGTTGTTGCGTATCCCACGCACAGATAAATTCGTTTTCTCGCCTCCAGGAGGCCGCGTTCGACCTGTCATCGCTCTGTTGCTCTGTTCTTAGATTGCTCTGTGACTGTAACCCCCTGGGCAGGCATTCGTGTACCCAGCCTTCGTCGTGGCTTAGTCTGCGCGTTAGGATAGAGGCAAGGTAACTAGGTCCCTCGCGGGCGTGGCGTATGCGCTAGGCGAGCTACGGATGCTTTAGGCTCAGCCGGCGTGGCCGTCTTCAGCACAACTTGACACACGGCCGCATGGCTGCGGAGTCCGCTGAGGTGCCGGAGGAGTGCGCATGGGCAGCGCCATCGGACGACGCGCGGGCAGCGAAGCGCGCGAGGCGAACGGAAGGCCAAGGCCGCGAGTCGGCCGATGCATCTCCCGCAATCAGCCTGGCAGCACTGGAGCGCGGGGACCCGGAAGCGCTCGCCAGCCTCTTGTTGGAGCTCGAGCAGCGCTCATTTTCGTCGCTGGAGCTCGAGCCGGCCGATCAGCAGGTATTCATCGATACGGAAGAAGCGGCGCTCGCGTTCTTCCGCGGTGCGTCGCGCGAGGAGAAGGAGGCGGTGCGCGTCCTCTTCCAGGACTCGTCGGAGGGCAAAGCGCTCGTGGGGTGTGCACGCGTTACATTGCTCGCACCGCTAGCGCTCGCCGCGTACCGCTGCTCACGTGTGCGTTCCCGGGCAGGTACAACAGTGTGAGGGGAGTTAAGGAGCTCTTTCGCGTGAGGAGGCACGCCCCCGGCGAGACGCACCCGTGGCCGAACGCCGTGTTGCGGGAGCGAGCCTCGCTCGCCTTCGCTGTGATGGACCGCGCCGTCGCGGTCTGCCTGGCGGCTTGCTTCGCCGCCCTTGGATTTGATTTGGAGCACCTTCTCTCCGAGAGTGGCGACCCCGACCCGCCGCGCTCCTTCGCCGCCTCCCCGTTCGACCTCTTCCTGTACTCGAACGCCCCCGGGGCCCCGCCCGACGCCCCCAACTGCCACGGTGCCCGCCCGCCCCGTCGCCCTCCGCACCCGTCCCAATGAGGGCGGCGGGGGGCGCAGAGCACACAGACCCTGGGTGCGCAGGGTCCTCTTGCGGGGCCGTGGCGAGTGCGCGCCTTGAATGCACACGAGCGCAGCTTCTTCACGGCCTCGGGATTCGCGTACCCCGACCTGGAGAGAAAGTAGGTAGCGGGCTCCTGCCCGCTGGGCGCCTCTCCGGCTGCCGCGAATCGCCTCGGCGGTGCCTTTAGCCCTCCTCTAGCTGGTTAGCCGCGCGTCCGTTAGGAATCCGCTCCGTGGGTCGGTTCGGTGAGCTACTCCAGCGGACACCAGCGGCGGCTTCAGCAGCTGCTCTCTCGTTCAGCCCAAGCACTTCTCTGCGGCAGCGATCGGCCGCCCGCGGCTATGGGGCCGGCGACCTGCGCTGCGCCCGCGCAGATGATCGTCGGTCGTGTGAGTGCACGCCCGCGTCGCGGCCGTGGGCGTCGCGGCCGCACAGATGCTTGGATTCCTGGCGAGGCGACGTGCTTCTGAGCACTCGGGCGGCCCGGGGCCTCCCAACCCCCGCCGCAGCGGACTCCGCGCGCGCGCGCGCCAGCTGGAGGAGGTATCTCTCGGCCGAGGAGCACAGGTTGCCGGCTGCGGCCGGCGATGCTGTGCGCCCGCCGGTTTTCACCCGGGCTCTCATGATCACGGGCTCCGGTTTCCGGCCCTCCCTGGGGTTATAATTAGTCGGCCTTGCTCTCTTAGTGCGCTTCTTCCCTGCCAAATTGAGGGCTATAGTTCAGGCTCAGCCGCTTCGACCTCATCCTCGCTTATACATCGGTCCTCTCTGTAGGCGCCCTTGTCCTGAGGGGGGTTATAGTAGCTCTGCTCTGCTTCGGCTCTCTAGGCAGGTGTAGGCAGTGTTTCTAGGCAGGTATAGGCCCCTTTCTCCAGTACAATAGCTCCACCCGGTCCGATGTCCGAAAGGCTTGTTCCCGTAGGCTCATCTTTCGACTTGACACACTGTGACAGATGGACACTGCAGTCATATCCCAAGCCATTTGTCTCGGTGTGTGCGAATTCATTTGTAATGACTTCTTCACGGCCTCGTGGAGCCGCACGCCCGGCCTCGCCTGCCTGGACCTCGGCCCCGACCCGCCGGCCTGCAGCTGGCGCCCCGCGGCGGCCCCGGGCCGCCTCGCCGTCTTCCCCGACCGCGCCCTGCAGGAGATCTCGGGCAGGCGCTTCCCCGCAGGTGCGGGCGCTCGCCGGTGCAGGCCTCGGGGCGGCGCCCTCGCCCCGCAGCGGCCGATCGCGAGCGCCCGCAGCGGTGCACAGGGTGGAGCGGGAGGAGGGCCCGCCCCGCCTCGCCCTCGTCTACGAGCTCAGGCCCCGCACCGGCGCGCCCATCGCCCCTCCGCCCTCCGACCCCGCCCCCGGGCCCCCGACCCCAAACCCGGCCCCGGCATCGCCGGCCGTCGCGGCTGGAGGCGCCGCCGCCGCAGCGCACTAGTACTAGCCCCGCCTGCCCCCCGGCGGGGCCCGCGGTTCTGCCCGCGGCCACCCCTGCAGCCGCCCCGCCCTGCCGGGTTGGAGCCCGGTGCCGCGCTGCCTGCCCCCGCCGCCGCCGCGGCGAGGGGATCGTTCTCCGCCGCCGCGGTTGCGGCTGGCTGCGCCGACGCCGGGTCCGGCTGCGCGACGTCGACCGTTGGCTGCCAGCCCCGGCCTGGGCAATCTGCATTCCGATGCGCAAAATGGGCGAGGAGGCGGTGGCGCTTGCATCCCACCAGGTTCTTGCGGAAGCGCCGGCGCGCCGCGAGGTCCTCCGGCGGCCGCACCCGCCAGAGCGTGCCCTCGCGCGCCGGGTCGCCAATGCTCACCGAGTACTTGAGCGTCTCGTACTTCGGGTGACCCGTTCCGGCTGCCGCCGGGCTCATCGCCGCCTCCCAGGCAGCGGCCTTGTCTTCATGGACAAGGACCTGGAGGACCTCGGCTGGCGGCGTCGTTTTGCCGACGTCGTACGTGCAGAAGTTGTAGATCAGCGCCACTTCTCGGTCGTCCTGCGCCACGCTCTTGAGGATCTCCGAGAGCTGTGAAAACCGTCAGTCCTTTTGATAAAGGAGTGCTTCTTGCGCCAGTTTGCGTTACACGTACCGGTAGCGCTGCCGTATCTTGGTGTACGGTCAGGGTGAACTGTGCGCACTTGTGGAGCGGCGGCGCAGCGTCGACGGGGCTCATGGTGATTGGGCATGTCTGGAACTGAAGTTTGCGAGCCTTGCTGAGCTCCAGCAGTCTGTCACAGCGTAAGTACTCGTTCACTTCCGCTCGCGAGGCGGGCCGCACGCACTTCTCAGCCAGTTTGGCGTTGTGGATGGTGACGACGATCCGTGGTGGTTCGAGCATCAGCATCTTGTCCCGCACCGCGCTTGGCGTTCCCGCAAAGCCAAGGACCTTGAATCCGAGGCACTGTGCATCAACCTGCGCTCCAGGAGCCACGGTCAGCTGCTGGTGGCGGCGGTCATGGTCCGGTCCAGGTCTGGGAACCTTCTCGCTCGGCAGCGGGACGTAGTTCTTATCCGTCGATACTTCACGTTCGACGGTACGCAGGAGCTCGCGGATGACGTAACGGACGGCGTCGTGCGTGCGCTCTGAGAAGTTGCCGTCGGGGCGGAACGGGATCGTGCTTCCGAAAACCGGCGCGCCGTCCATCACCAGCATCGGCGCATTCGCCTTGTCATCAATGAAGATCCGTGCTTGCGGGTTCAGCTGCGCCCAATCAGTCGACGTCCGGAGAGCGTCTCTTCAGTTTGAGTCCGCCGCGCACCTGAACTGGCGGGCCAATGTAGTAGGTGTTCTTCGCTACTAGTTGTGCGGTGCCCGTGGTCACTCGCAGTTTGGCGACGGTCGCCTTTGCCCACTGCGACCACCGGGATCAAATGGGGTGGTCGTGTTTGACCCTGCTCACTGGGGGCACGCACCCGGCTAGCCGCGGCGTAATTGATGTTCTCCATGACGTCTTCTGGCGCCATGACTCCGATGCAGCCCTTGTACGGGTAGTCTTCGCGGACTCCGCCGTGCGCGATGTTCCGTTTGGAGATTTCCTGCGTCCCCTCCGTCAGCTGGCCGCAAACGAGCATATGATGTGTACATAAGCGTGTACTCACGTCAAGGATCATGGCCCGTCGTTCGCCAATCGGGGCCACGCTCGGCCCGTTGGGGCTGAGCGTCTGGTTCACGTACTTGACCGGGACGAGCTGCAACGGAGTGAAGTAGACTGCAACGGACTGTGCTGGGGGACGGAGCTCCTCCAGTCCGATTTGCCGATGGCGTTCCGCGGCCGGCGAGCCGTCGCCGGCCTGCGGGTTGGGCGGGATCTGGGACTTGCTTGACGAGGCCCGTAGGCAGTTCTTCTTCTTCCGCGCCTCCATCGAAGTCGATGAGATCTTCGTCGAAGGGTTCTTCGCCTCCGCCGTCTGCGGGCGCCCGGCCGCCGGCCGCGGGTCGTCCCCTTCTCCACCTTGGCGCGGATCCATCGGATCCGCGTTGTGTAGGTCACCGTTAGCGTCAGCCATATGGCCGTTCGCCTACAGATCTGCGCGTGCACGCGTCCGTTAGACGGGCGCCGTGTGAAAGTGACGGCCTGAGCGCGGCCTCGGTCTTCCGCGTCCTGGGGAGGACAGGCGTGTTTACGAACTGCGGACAGGGGGTCCTGGGCAGCAGCGATGGGCTTGCGCAATGCGCAGCAGTGCAGGCTCTTGCGAGCAGATTGCTGGGACGCCTCGGCCCGAGGGTCGGAAAGCACTTACCAACGCAACTATCGTCCTACGCTAGCCGTAGAACGCGTTGCTGCGCTGTTCCCGTGCTCCCGCGCTCTTTTCGGGGGTACGGGGAGGTGTGTCTGAGTGCGCGCGTGACCGCCGCACGACGCCTCGGAGCGACAGGCAAATTTGAATCTCGTCCCTGCAGCTGCAGCTGCCAAACGATCCCAACGAGTGGGGCGGTCCACTCGCAGCAGTCCGTTTACGGCATATGCCGTCAGTCCTATTACGGCTTATGCCGTCATGTTGCTTTGGGAACCTCGGCGGCCCCCTGTTCGAATCAGACCCATAGCGGTCTCGCAGTTCCCCACGGCCGCACGAACGCGTGCGCACGCCTGAACATGAGCCCTCACACGTGTACGCGTGCTACTTGCTCGCTGAACGCTCTTACGCAGCGGAGACAGGCGCCGGCACATCGATATCCACGTCGACGCTTACGGTCGTGTCCCTGTGCATACTTACATGGGAATAACGTTAATGCTCACAGCCTAGACACATGTGCATGCGCAGTGCATGGTGCTCCTATAGCTACGCTTGATCGCCGCAGCCGACAGCTGCAGCGGCCAGCCGAGCCCGGGGCACGGCATGCACCACTAGAATGATGAACAAAAGGAAAAGGAATGAGAGCAAGATAGAAAAACAGAAACCGCCGCCGAGGGCGCAGGCAGGGCCCTCGCGGAGGGCGCCAGCTGCAGCCCAGACCCTTAGACTACAGGATATCTTCCCCCTCGCGACGTTCCCCGAGGGCGGGGACACCATCGGAATGGCGCCGACAATCGAGAAAAAGAAACCTGAAGGAGTTCTACGGGCCATGACATTTAATGCGAGAGGCTCCAGCGAATCCAAGCTGCAACAGACCGAAGACTTCTGCCGGCGGTGGGGGATAGACTTCGCTGGGCTGCAAGAGATCTCTATGTCAAAAGGAGACATCGCAGCCGCGCTCCGCTCGCCCGGCATGGGCGACCTGCCCGAGGGAGCCATCACCTACGGAAAGATCCTCTGCACGACGAAATCAACCCGGTGGCACGGCCGCCGGGCAACGGAGCCGCTCTCTGGGTGGCGCCGCAATGGGTCAAGCACCTAACGAAGAAATACGAGGTGCCGGGCCGGATGATCGGGTTCGAGCTCCGGTTCAAAGAGAACCGCCAGCTGTTCGTCGTAAGCATCTACATGCCCGCGTCGGAAGCGACAGACGAACACCGGCGGGACCAAGACAGAATCCTGCAGGAACTTGAGAAACTGATCGCTGATTTCAGCACGCGGCCGAACGCGCACCTCCTGCTGCTAGGAGACTGGAACTCGGTGGCGGTCCCGGAACTGTCCCGCGTCCGAAACGGGGCCCCCGTTCCCAGCCGAACGCCAGAACGAAAGTGGTGGAACACGATGATCGACACGTGGGATCTGCGCGACGCAGCGATCACGCACTCTGCCGCGCACGACAGCGGCGAATGGAGCGCGGCGCGGGAAGTGACACACAGGACGCACCTTCCGAGAAGCGGAGACGATACCGGCCGCGGCGCTAGCGGCTCACAAGACGACGACGCCGCTCCGACCGACCTGCCGCAGGACGCCGTCTGGCACGCGGCACGCATCGACGCGGTCCTGGTGTCAGAGTCACTTGACAAGGCGCTCCTGAACGCGCACACCTGCCCGGCACACGTCGATGCGCCTCACGACTCGGACCACTTCCCGGTGCTCGCGGACTTCTCGCTGGAGGCCGCGGGCCTGAAGGCTCCGACGGGACCGGGACCGCCGGTCTTCGACCCGGACTCCCGCAAGCTGACGGACGAGGAGAAAGATGAGTTGAAAAGAGACCTCAACAAACGCATCGGCGAAGTGCTGGGCCCAGACCTTGAGGCGGTCGGGAGCGGCACCCGAGAAGAGCGCCTCGAGCGCCTCGCCCGCATCCACACTGAAAGCGCGCGGCTAGTTCAGAAAGTGGCGAAGGACCACAAAGCCATGAAGAGCAGGGGCTCGCACCCGACCAAGCCGCGCAATCTGCCATGGCAGGCGAAAGCGGACTCCAAGCTTGGACGGGTTTGGGCCGCATGGATGCAGGAACCGAGCGGAATCCCGTCGCTAAGAACGATCGACAAGATAGAGAAGCTCCAGAAGTTCGTGACAAGACAGGAGGGCGCGCGGCCCTTCCCGCTGCGGCCTACGGAACGGAGGCAAGCGGCAGCTAACGCTGGCGAGGCGACTGCACCAGCGCCTGCCTCGGACCCTAACTCGCCGGACCAGCGCCCGGACCCCACTGTACCCCCCCAGCCCCTCGACGCACGCGACGGGCATACGAAGCGCGCGCACGCAACTGAAAGAAGACTGGGCATCTTTCTTCAGGGAACTGAAAACCTGGCGGAACCGCACCAGGCACGACCTGCAGAAACTGCGGCGGCAAGACAAAGCAGCAGACATTTCCAGGGCCGTAAAGAACCGGCTAGCCGACTTCATGGACGGCCGCCGCCTGGGGGCATACATAGCCTCTGTGCTCGAGAAGCCTAAGAGCCGGCCGATAATGCACATCACCCGCCGCTCGCAAGACGGAAAGACGTACGAGATCTATATATATATACGGAACCGGCAGAAGTGAAGCGGCTCCTACGCGAACATTGGAAAACTTGGTGCCAAAGACGGCAACCCCGAGTGGGCTGTACTGTCGGGGAGGTGCCGGATAGCGAGCTGAAAACAAAAAACGGAAAGCGCCTGCTTGACTTCTGGCAGAAAGAGTACAAGCCGCGCGGGAATCCGGCCCTCTTCGAGAACGATATGGCTGTGCCATCCGAAACCGAGCTAGGGGACTACATCAAAACGCTAGGCAACACGGCAGCGGGGCCTTCTTACCTCTCCTACGCTATGGCAAAGTTCCTGTGGGCAAAGATCCCCAAGAAAAAGGAGAGGGCCCCCTCGGGAGACCAGGGCCGAGCCGGCGCCCCGCAGGCGGCGGAGGAGGAAGAAGAGGAGGAGCCGGAGCCCTGGGGCCGGAGGCTACTGCACTCGATGGTAGCGGAAACGATCCGTCTGTTGTATACAGAAGGAAGGTAGACGCGACACCTCCGCTTCGCTCCGGTGTCGACCTTCCATCTGTATTTAGTTACTTCTAACGATTTTGTTTCAGTTTTCTATAGATTTGCGATATTGAGGTGTAAACTGAGTATTAACTGAGCTCTGAGCACGGCCCCCTTGCGTGCGGTCTGAAGCTATCTTAAACAGTTAATTCAGGTTCATGCTTAGCCCTGTAGCGGGTGATACTGTTGAGGAAGCTGCCCGAGCTCGTGACGATTATGCTTTAGCACACACGCCGGAGTCAGATAAACCATTTCTGAAACTGAACTTTCCTCCGGTAGTTTGAATCGAAACGGTTGAGGGGTTTCCGATTTATCTATTTTTTCGATTTTAGCACGGCCCCCCTGCGTGCGGTCTGAAGCTGAACCGTTTACGATTTCAGGAGATTAACCTCCGAGTTTGCGTAAGGTCTGAGGCTATCTCGATTAGTTAATTCAGGTTCATGCTTAGTCGATTGCTACAACTAGTTCTGATCCGTGGTTTTAGCTACTTTCAAGGGAGAATCGACGAAGTTCTGGGTTAATGCCACAGAATGGGAAATCCCAGTAAATGAAATAAAATCGAGTAATGGTGTAACGTGGTGTAACGGTGAAAGTGTTCTTGTTTTCTGTTTTTTTTTCAAACGTAACTAATAAATGCGCTTTAAAGGAAAAGCGATCTCTAATAATAGGAAACAAACAAAGATTGTGCGCGTTGAAATTCGAAATTAAAATCTGATCCCTATTTTAACCGAAAATGGAACGTGAATTGCTGCGAGCTGAGATCCGAGCCGTGGCTCAGAATCTATATGAACGTGGCTATTTGCATAAGGCATTTTGGGGTTCGTTGATCAGGGAAACACACGATGGAACGCAAGTGCCCACATTGAGATCGGATTTGGCGATTTTGCTTCGTTTAAGTGCCACGAATCCACCAGCACGAAAGCTGGGAAGGCCAGGAGTAGCGGGGCATTTTGCACGAGAGCAGGAGGCACGTCTAGTTGCAGAGGGAGCAAATGAGCAGTTCGAGGGAATTCCAGAACTATTCCAGGAGCCCGAGAATCAAGTAGGCGAATTCGACGAGATATTAGCTGAAATCGCACGTCATTATACACATCGCGCATATCCAGGACTGCGATTTACGAAGGACACATTGGATATAGAGCCGACGACATCGCAGGATAGGGTCAAAGAATTGACGCTAGCTTTTCTGCAGGAGCTTCGTGTTCCCGAGAGGATTGGCTCGAGTATCATTGTGCGCTTCCGATTCACGCAAATGCAAATGTACCGGACGCAACTCGTAACAATTGAAGATAACACGATGCAGACGTTACTTGCTAATATCGGAGAGAAGATGGAAAGATGGATGTTCGACCAACAGCCGTATGAGAGCGGTGATATCTGGGAAGTCGGGCAAATCGAAGTTTTAATTGCCGAAAATGCAGCTGGTGCTTTAGGAAACGTCCCGAAGTTGCCGTTTGGTGGGAAGGCTTTGACGATGAACAAAATCTACTGTCCTATATCCGCCGAAGACAATTGCGTGCTTGAGTGTTTTGAATACGTTAAACTGGACCCCGGGCGTTTGGGATTGGATAGAATTTACAAGAAGCTTCAGAGAGTCGATTACAATTCAATTCGGGCTCGGCTCAGATTATCAAAAGGAATGATATCGATTGACGTAGCTACGATTAAGAACCTAAGTTCTCACTACAGGATCGACGCAAGTGTTTTTGAGTGGAAGGAAAATAAATTCGCCCTGCTATTTGGAACCGAGAATGGGTACACAAAACGTGCGTATCTGTGTGCTGTCGACGCTCACTGTTATCTAATTAAAGACCCCAGAACCTGCGATATGGAGAAATGCAGAGCCTGTGGAAGGATGCAGCACGAGATCGCGAAGCACAAAGAGACGTGTAAATTTTGCTTCAAATGTCGGTGTGCTTATAATCCAAACGAGGATCACTCGACTAAATGTTCTGAATCGATTCGTAACAAGAGCGTGATCGAGAGGAAGATCAAGCAGTGTGAACCCGAAACCGTTTTTACAGCTCTCAGGAGTGTTTTAGCTGCTGATTTCGAAACGTTTGCTTCAAATGGAAAAAGCCACGTTCCATATGCAGTTGGTGTGGATATTGTTAGAGAAGGCGAAATCATAGGGACGAATGAATTTTCAGGAGAACAGACGTTGAACCAGTTTATGCAGTGGCTTGACAACTGGAAAGATAAAACGACGCTGGTATTTTTCAATGGCTCTGGATTCGATTTGATATTTATATATCGCTGGCTCGTTGAGAATCGTCCGGACAGCAAGGTGACTGTTATGCGATCTTCGGGAAAGATCAAGAGTATGAAATGGAAGACGTTAGCAGGTGGTGAGTTTACTAGTTTCGACCCGTGTTTGCACATACAGAGCTCATTGAAGCAAGCCGTCAAAGACTATGAATGCACAACGCAGAAGGGGGACTTTGATCACAAATTGATAAAAACCTGGGATGACGTGGAAAGACATCGTGAGTCCTGGAGTGAGTATCTTCGAGCTGACGTGCGTTCATTGACAGAGCTATATATGAGTTATGCAAGAACGTGCTTTGAGATGTTTAGCATTAATGTGAATTCACAAAAGACACTCACAGCAAGTGCGATGGCATTTCAGATTCACAGGCAGTTGATGAAGGCTGACGTTCATTTGCCGAAATATAAAGAGGATCAGGTCTTCCGTCAGGCAATTTACGGGGGCCGCTGCTTGCCATTCAAGCGTAAATTCAAATCGAAGGGACCTGACGATTATTTGGTGGATCTAGATGTCGTTAGTTTATATCCGACTGCAATGTATGAGAACTATTTTCCGACGGGTAAATTTCAACATATAATAGATACGGCTAAACTAGAGCGATTCAGGACACTGATGCTGGGCCGTAAGATGGAGCAGCTATTTATTGCCCGGATCAGTGGAAACATCCCGCAGGATTTGACGCTGAGTCCACTTCCACGACACGAGTCGAATTTGGGCTGGTCAAACCTGAAACCAATCGAAAAAGAAATGTACACGTCGGTGGATTTATACAGGGCTTTAGCGTTGGGGTTTGAGATCACAGAAGTTCACGAAGTTTACCTATTTGAGGGTAAGGACCGAATGTTTAAAGATTATATTGAGAAGCTCTATTGTTTGAAAGCCCGTTCAAGGAAAGGTACGGCTCAGTATGCTACGTCTAAGATTCTACTGAATGGGCTTTACGGTAAGTTTGCACAGCGTCCAGTAATCGAAACGACGGAACTTGTATCAGACTACAAACGTTTCAAGGAAATACAGAGGGCATCGACAATTACAGATATTGATATAGAGAGCGATACCAGGATGTATGTGACGTATGAGATTCCCGAAAACAGGCGTGACTTTTGTGTATCAAAACCCTGCTTCGTAGGAGCATTTATATTGAGCTATAGCCGTGAGATTATGGACCGGGTTTTAATTAAAATGAACTCGTACAGGGATCCCGCTGCGATGCCGTGGTATACAGATACAGATAGTATGATCGTGCATAGAAAGTATGCGGCTCTCTTGCAGGACTGTATGAAGCAGCCGTACTCTGTGGAAGGGTTGTCTGAAGAGGAAGCGAACAAGACGATTTGCGAAAAAGAACTAGGCAGACTTGACTATGATATCAAGGGTAAGATTGTGGAGGCGTATTTCGTCGGACCGAAAGTATACTGTTGCTATTTTATTCAAGCAAACGGGGAGGCAGATCTGCACGTCAGAGCGAAGGGAATTCCACAGAGCTGGGTAGAAGAGAACTGGTTACCAGACAAAGAGAAACCGATGGAGAGGAAGGGGGCCCTCGAAAGTCGCGTTACCTTGGAAGCGTTTAGTAACATGCTCGAGCATCATTACCAGCCGAAGTGCACGGTCGAATCAAAACTTGCTCGGGTTTTTAAACCGAATACAAAGCAACGTCAAGCTGGTATCGAATTCAGCTCGATCATTCAAATACCGTTTTCCCGCATTCTAAACAAGACCGAGTATACGAAGCGAAAGATAATACCGGATGAATATTATACGACGGTTCCTCATGAATACTGCGGAGCAGATTAAGCAAGCTTATTACGATCCGGAGAAGGGTTTACAGTCAGCGAACAAGCTAGCGAAACGTCTAAATTTGCCCCTAGCTCGGGTCCAGGAGGTTTTGCAGAAGCTAAGTACGGCGCAGCGGTTCGCGAAACCGGAGAAGGAGACCCCAATGACTAGTGTGACTTACGACGAGGCCGAGAAGTTTTATCAGCTCGATTTGATCGACGTGAGCGCCTATGCTAGAAAAAACAAAGGCGTCCACTTTATTATGAACGCTGTAGACGTGGTTACTCGCAGAGCCTATAGCGTCCCAATGAAAACGAAAACAGAGGGAGCTATACTGAAAGCGTTGCAGAATATAATCGATGAAATGCCGTCAAAACCAGATATCATACAAACAGATAACGAATTCAAGGCTACGACGACATATCTATTAAAGCAGCAGGGCATTATTCACAATACAGGGGATCCTCGGAGACCGCAGGCAAATGGTAAAATTGAACGATTTAACGGGACTTTGAAACGAATAATCGGCAAATATATGGAGGCATTTGATACGGATCGATACATTGACGAGCTACCGAAATTTTTGAAGAATTACAATAGTTCGGACCATCGTGTGATTGGGATGACGCCCGATGATGCTGCCGAGCACCCGGCAAAGGCGTTAGCTCAAGGCGATTTGCAGCGGGAAACCTACGAGCAAGCACATTATGTCAAGGAAGCCTCATTCAAAATCGGAGACCGTGTACGAGTTAAACTATCGAAATCCACGTTTGATAAATCAAATAAACCGAACTACTCGGCGGCGATTTATACGATCGAATCGATTGGAGGTTACGGTCCACTTTTGAAGTTCACGTTGACTGGTTATGAGGGTCCACCAGTGACGTATCAAAAATTGCTGAAGGTTTCCGCAAGTTCGGAGATTCGACGACCTGGGCAAGCTATGGGCAGAGCATTGGCAAAACGAAAGCAGGCTCTAAACCTAATGCACGAGAACCTCGACAAAGCCCAGTTTCAAAAAGAAAAGAAACTAGCACGTCTGCAGAATCAGTTGCTAGTGAGCGGGACGAGTGCGCTAGCTCGGGGAGCAAACACACGGCTCAGGCAGCGGGGACAGTGATTCCAGCAGTCTTCAACGTTGATTCAAGGACAGCAATTCGGTTCATTATACGAGAGTGATATTTTTTCGATGCTTCATAATGCTTCTCTTTATGGGCTGATTGATATTTGCTGCTGTGCTCAATGTGTCTTTTGCGGTATTCAGGGTCAGAGGAATATCTCCGTCGATGATACTCTGCTTTCTTAGCACGTCTCATTGCGAGAATCTCTGGTGTCACTTCGATAGGCTTACGGCCAGGTTTACGTTTCGTTTGTTTCACGGCGGTTTCAATGTTAGCGTAACTGCCTTCCATGTTCCTCTCAATATATAGAATCGCATTTTATTTAAATAGAAAAATCGCGCCAAATCCCATGATTTATAATCTTTCTTTAGTTTTAAAATGGAAACCACCTCTGAGCGACGAAGCATCCCCACGATTCGATTTGGCAAATATAAGGGAATGACTCATCTAGAGATAACATACCAAGATCTTGATTATGCGAAATACTTGACGGGATGGAAGGACTTACGAGAGTACGATCGCAAACAATTCGAGAAATCTATTGAACTATTAAGGAACACATCCCGCGACACCGTGAGAGTTCAAGTAGAAAAAGAGAGGGCGATTAGGATAGAGCAAGCAAAACGTGTGGATTACAAACCTGAGATCTACGACCCGATTGATGATTTGCCGGACTTCCCACCTGCTGCTTAAGTTTGATATAAAGAAATCGCGATGATATATTACAAAGAAAGCAGGATGGAAATCCCGGATGGTGCGATCAGTGTGCCGATCGGCGGAATTGTCAATGGACGTCGTGCTATTGTGACTTATGCAATTGTGAGCCAAATTGATGCAGAGAGAGTGCTCGAGAAGAAATGGTGTCTTGATAAATATGGGTATCCTAGAACAGGTATCAAAAAGGACAATGGAAAAACAACAACGATTAATTTGCATCAGTTTGTTCTCGGGAATACTGAAATAGGTTTCTCTATCGATCATATCAATCATAATAAACTCGATAATCGCCGTGAGAATCTTCGTCTTGCAACTGGGAGACAGCAGCAGCTGAATCAGAACCGTCGAGTATCTAACACGTCTGGTTTTATCGGTGTTAGCTTCAAAAAAGAAAACAACAAATGGCAAGCTAATTTTATGATCAACGGGTCACAGAAACACATCGGTCTATTTTCTACCGCTGAACTCGCAGCTAGAGCTCGCGACATATATGCTATTGAACACACATCGGAGGCCGATCGGCCGTTCCTACAAATGAATTTCAGAACCTCACCTTCTTTCCACCGAGGGCATTTCTGAGTTTCGCCAGATCCGAGTTAGCTTCGACGTCATTCGGCTGACCGGATTTTACTTTTTGATCGTCAACTGCCTGTTTGCCCTTCTCCTCCTCGTTAGCAATATATTTAACATCCGGTTTGTCGATGGGGCGAAGTTTATACATCTCGCTTCGTAGCATAGATTTAATTCGCTCTTTCTCTTTCTTGTCCTTGACGAACGATTCGACGCTAGCGGACCTGGACTCCAGCTCGTTCACCTTAGCTAGTAGCGTGTCGTAGCGGTCGTCAGACAAGCTGCCTCGGGCTGCGCCCTTTTTCCACGAACTATCATTCTGAGGTTTAGCCAACTTGGGGCCAGTGTAAGTCGCTTCGCTAGCAAGAGCCCGGATTACTTTCATAGCATCCTCGTCGATTTCACCGGAATTCATATCCTCCAACGTTTTGAGCTGTTGCTTTCGGTCATCCGTAGCGGATGCTTTAGAAGTAGCACCTGCAATTGTACGAGCTAGTTGGGGCTGAATCGTTGGCTGAGAGCTGCTCTCACCGGAGGGGGAGCTCACTGCTAGGCCCCCAGTGACTCCGGATTCTTGCTCCGCTAATTCCGAAGGAGGTATTTCACTCTCTCGCTCGAGGCGAGCTCGGGTTCGTCTAAAACCAGCTTTTGGAACGCCGCGCATCTTGTATTATCTAAGAAGAAGATATTTAAAATTCTTCTTTTTTAGATCTGTCTTAGCGGAGACGTTCTTAGGCTCTTCCTCTTTTTTAACCCACTTTGAAAACGTAAATTTCTTATCCTCTTGAGCTTTATCTACGCCCCAGACAGCGTCATATTTAGTATCGTCGAACACGATGGCCTGATAGTCTTTAGCGTGGGTTTGGAACATATTGAAGAACTCTTGTTTCGGCAGATGCGAGAATTCACGGAAGATCGATTCGAATTCGGTTTGATTTGAATAACTAAAGAAAAAACAATAGTCAGAGTTGCTACGAATCGTTTGAGATAATCCGGTTAGCTTCTGAGTCATTAGGACCGTCGATATATTGAAGTGACGACCCTGCGTAAACAATCTGTTGACCTCTTTTGAATGTTTTAGGTCAACCGTGTCGCTAGCACTGACTAGATCGTCCAGCACCAGCAGTATTTGTGGCGTCGGTTTTTTGGCAATTTTTAGCTTTCGTTGCTGATCGATAATCCCCTCAACTATGCTGGGTTCGAAATCACTATAGACGTTAGAGGAGATCCCTGAGTATTCGCCGTTGAAGCTTGTAGCACTGAAGACGTAGACTGAATCGATTCTAGGGTATAGCAACCTCAAAAGGTGACGCGTGCAATAGAACGTTTTCCCCGAATTGGATTTACTTATGAAAATGGCCTTGAACGGTATTCGCATATTACTGGCGTCAAACTGCACCAGGTTGGAGGAAGCAGACATACCTGTTTATCTGCTGACATTTAAAAAAAATAATCGCGGAGTTGCGAGCTAGAGATTGACCCTGCGGAGACCAGAGGCATCCACGATGAGAACAGAGTGCATCAGAGCGCGGACCTGGACGACGTAACGAGCAGTAGAGCTGTCAGCAGGGTTATACAGGGTCAGGAACGCTGAACTGGAGTTCGTCAGGTCTACGTAACCACTCTGAGAGGCATTCTGCACCGATTTATCCCCGGCTAAACAGAAGGGGAGGCCGGACAGCACGAAGCGGTTCTGCTGCGGGTCCATGTTCGAGCACTTGAAACGGTCCGCTATGAGCTCAGCTCCTTGAAGAAGGGACACTGGTTCGTTCGAGAAGAGACGCTGGCCGTTGAGCTCGACGGTGAAAGTAATCTCTTTATCGTTTACCAGAGTCTTAAGAACAGAATGAGCGCCAGTGTTGACTCCGACTGCAGCAGCATCACGGATAGAGATAAAGAGGCCGTAAACGAGACCTGAGATTTGACTGAGATTGATACGGGTAGGAGCGCTCTTAGCGGCGAAAGCCACGTTTTGGACGTCGGCATATCCAATATCAGTTGCGGGAATCGCGATGCCGCTAGACTTGACCTTTTCGATTACGGAGGCGAATGTGGCCTCATCGGTATTGACCATGTAAGCAATGAGTCGAGGGCTAGTCATTGTAGGAGCAGACGGGGTAGTTGCTGAAATAGCTGGGGTCGGATTTAGACGAGCATTAGCGATCGTTCCAGCTATTACGGTTGGAAGAGCATCGCTCGTGGGAATTCCATCATCAGCAGTAGTAGCGCCGGCTACGGCATTTACTGTGAGAGTGCGACTGCCGTAGCTAGTTTCGACGTAGCCCTCGGTGCGGGCACGGAACCAGACATCGACGACAATCTCGCCGGACAGGGCCCCAATCGGAAGCATGCTCCCCTCCCAAGGCACAGGCACTTTAACCGTGAACGTGCCTCCCCCTCGGTTGCTACCTTGCACTGGGGCTCCGTGGGTCCAGCCGCCGCTCCGGAAATTCTTTTTCAGGGTGGCCTCGTCGTTAGCAATCAGGGGGTAGTGAACTAGGAAATCCTCAGGCACCACGTAGGAGTAACTCCCGTACTTAATCTCCAGACGCTTCACGAGAGCCCCCACTGAGCGCAAATAGCCGTTTCGAATCAGATCCGTGTCGGTGGCAAACGCCGTCAATTCGGGGAGAGTGAACTGGAGCTCTAAGCCCTGGCAGAAATTGTAGCGGGGTAGGTAGAAACTGACGCGATTTCCAAACGCATCTGATACGTCGTTGCTGGGATTGATCGTGACGCGAATTGGCTTGGTTTGGGATGAGAGTCCCAGCATGAGCTCATTTGAGAGGAAGAACGCTTTCGCGTCCTCAGGGGTTGTGAGCAGCTCTTTCAAGCTAAGGCGCTGCAGATTTGTTGTGACGTCCATGCTTTGATTTAACTCAGAGAAAATAAATTTGACTCTCAATTTGCCGATCCGACGTAGGGCCAGATTTCCTTAGTTTTACGTCTCAGATTCAGTTTAGCGAGCTCCTTAACTGGATCGCAGTTGGGCTCATCATCTCCGTAGTGTATTTCAAACGTCAGATAAATAGGGGATTCTATGAGGGCTAAACTCTGTCCCGAGTCTAGGACCTCGATCGTGAAGCTCTTGAGATCAGTACGCGAGTAAAAATATTTACTAATTGGTTGGCTCTCCGTGGAATCAAAGAAAACGGTCTCTCCTTGTTTGAGCTCTTGCGGAATCGATATACGTGCAAAGTAGCTGACTCCTAAGGGGCAGTGAATTAAATCTCCGAGCTCGGCCACTCTCAGGTACACATGGCTATCTGGGGTGCTGTCGATCGCAGTGAATCCTGTGATCACGTCCAAAAGTGGCGCAAGGCTAACGTTCTTTGAATATATCGGTAGGATGGATGGTAGCCCCAGTAAGCGAGCTGTCCTTTGAGCCCTCTCCAGTGCTTGATAGTTTCGAATTTCCTCAGAGCCTGGTTCACCCTCTGGGACTACCAAAGCGATTTTGAATTCACCAGCTCGTTCAAAAACGATGCGAGCCGCAGCAGTGTCGTAACGGCATGAGATATCAGAGCCATCTATTGCTAATAGATCATTTATCTCCGCGCTCAGAGATGCAGACGTGTAATTGTCTCCGGGAATTGTGATATGATCCCAGGGCACGTAGTCGCCGTTATGATACCTGGAATAGTACAGATGAGTCTTGAACGTCATATCTAGAGTAGCAATCTCGGCGGGCACGGACTGCATAGTGTTCGGTATTTCTGCCTGCAGCAGCCTCACCTGCTTTACAGCTTCGTAGCCTCTAGGGAGGGTCACCTTGAAAAGGCTTGGTCCTGTCTCCAGGGAGTCCGCCATGGTTGAGATAATTCCAATTATTTCGACCGGCATTTTAATTATGTAATCGAAAAAGAAATGGCGTCAATACGAGTCAACTTTGATAGCGTTGATCGCATTCCTGGGGAGAGCGAGTCGAACTGGACATTACGTTTAAATAATCCTATCGTTCACCCTAAAGCTGTACGTCTTACGCAGGCGGAGATCGCAAATTCTCTGTACACAAGCAAAGCGGGGGAATACCTAGAGGTCATAATCGCAGGTACAGCCTGGAAACTGGGCATATTTGAACCAGGAGCGGTAACTACCGGCAACTACGGGAGCACTACTATCTACAATTTTGGTTTATCCTACGAGCTTCCAGGAGCTGGTTTATTTAAGATCTATCTGGATGCGGAGACGATGAAAGTAACAAGCTACTGCTCTAGGGAGTGCGAGGTTATATGTAGGTTCCAAAGCCTCAGTCAGTTACTAGGAATTGAGCCCAATGTTTCCTATCTTATCGTACCTTTCGAAATACCAGCTGCGGCGGGCATCAGAGCAACAACTGCCCCCGAAAAGTGGCTGAGTGTAGACAGACTCCCGGTTAATCTGGATCACCCCCTCTACGGGGACGACTTTAGCGACAAGATCCAAGCAATCACGTTAGGATATGGCCTGGAGTTTCCGAATATCGTCGATATGAATCGCTTACAGTATCTGTTTCTGGTATGTGAAGAGCTCGCCCCTTTCGCTAGCAGCGTCAATTCAGGTAGAGACGGCACCTGCACTAACGCTATTGCTAGAATTCAAATCTCTAGGGAAGTCGGAGAGTTCGTTTACATTAATAGAGAGCTATCCTCTGTCGTCGAATGGATTATAATTAATCAGCGCAGAGTATTCGACTCTCTGAGATTTAAACTAGTCGACCGTGAGGGCTCTGAGGTTTCGTTTAATGGTTTACGATGGTCTGGACAATTACAGTTCTTGATCTAGCGGATATACCTCCCCCGCAGATCAATTCGGAAAGCATTTGCGGATTCGAAAACCATCGTGTGAATTTGAATCCAGGTGATCACTTTAGGGCTAATTAAATGCACGTCGCTGTGAGTTAAATCAAACCCAATCATATCCGGAACCAACGCTTTCGTTGCTTTTAGCACCGAGTTCTCAAATAAACGCACCTCTCCAGAAGCTGCTAATTCAAAGCCCGCAGAGGTTTCTAAATTGAATTCCGTCATTATTCCCGATGTGAAGCTAGGTCCGTAGATTACAACCTGGTGCAATTCAAACGTGTAAGGGAATTGAATCTTGAGCCACCCGAATTCGCTCGTCTGGAATCCAAAAAGGTCCGGGCGAGCTTTCTCTGGATTTCGCTCGGCGATAAAGCTACTGGCCGAAAATGCTATATCCTGAATTAGATACCAGTTTGCATCAAACGGCGGATTCAATGTCAACGTGCTCGATATGGTGGTAGAATCGAGATTTGTTATCTCGTAGTTAGCTAAAAGGAATCCGCATAAACCTCGAAACATTAGGGCTACTTCCGGCTGGGATAACCAAGAATCAGTCGTAGATATTAGGTAGCTGATGTTACTGGAGCTAGCGTCGTCTAATTTAGACATCACGGCAGCCGGAAGGGGAACCGATAACCTGTAATATCGTTTCAGGTTACGATCGCTATCAATCGGTAGTAGCTCCAGCATTTGCAAGTGACTCGACAGCTCGGAGCTTGCCATCAGCATATTGATTATTGGACTCCCGGTTAAACTGAGGACCCACTGCAGCGCCCCCCACGATGCAGTCTCATTATAAGAATAACCAGCAGAGTTGAGGTCAGAGCTCTGGACTTCGCCGCAGGAAATACTCACTAGCACAACCGGTTCATCGGCGTCGTATAACGTACGGCTATAGCTATAAGCAGCAACAGAGGGGCTGTTAAGAGTTGCTATCGCTCCGTCAATTAGGCAGCGAGTTCCCAGTTGTTTCGGAGGAAAGAACGTCTGAGCCGCTGAGCTAGCCCTGACTGCTTCTTTAATCAATGTGGTAGAGTCGGATCCTGTTCGAGTGAAATTGACGGGCTGCATCTTAACCGTATCGAAACTCGTGATTAATAGGTCCTTTGTCGCTTCTGCAATTGTATAATCACTAGCTACTGTGTTTAGAACCGTCTCTAGTGGTCCTGCATCGTAGCGACTGCCGCTGACAATTGAGAAAAGACTTCGTGGGTTTGCAAAGATTAGAGGGAGATGGGTTTGATACAGCTCAAGGATATCGTGAGCATTAAATCGATAGGACAAATTGGATCCTTGCTCCGGAGGTATCGTCAGACCCGCCGCTATAATCGCTCCGGTGCTAGTTCCACTGAATAAATCAAATAGAAGAGGTACCGCCTTTCCGGTGATTAGTTCGATTCGTTCCAAGATACGAGCGATTACGATGCCGCGGGCTCCGCCACCAGAAAGCGATAGAATTACTTTGACCATCTTATATTGAGGATGTCGTATTTAATTAAAAAGCCTGTCGTTTTGAGAACAACCCCCAAAACTCAGGACGAATCCGAGCTAATCAACATACGCGTACTGGGATCCACATTAATCGACTACAACGCAGATAAGGATATCCACCGAACCGAATCAAATAGACCTGCAGCTCTCATCCTCCGAAACACTCACATTGCCGCACCAGACGTCGCTCAGCGGTTCTGTCTTGGTCCAACCGAGAACTACGTCGCTGAAATCATCGGCACTAGGGAGGTCCCCAGACATCTACGAATCGCTAAAACCGGAGCCATTGCTAAATATGACAAGGGCCGACTGATATTTCGAGTCCAAAATGATAGGGGCGTTCACTCGACGGGTTTGAGGATTTTCGATGAATCCTCCGCTTTCTTAAATGCTACCGCTGTCGAAGTGACCGGGAGATTGTTTATCAATTCATCACAGCTCGTGAGTAAGCTGCACAGCTTCCCTCTCGATTTGCTCACCCCCATTGCGATTGCAGCTAACTTGCCGTTTAATTTTGACGCTGCGGCACTAAACACAGGACCGGCATACCGTCTAGATTTAGCTAACGCGTTTCAGCTGGGAACGGTACTGAATGAGAGCGATAGACACTTGATCCCTTCTCAAAATAATACGTACGATTTGGGACTTAGGACCCGACAGTGGCGAAACATTCACGGGCAGAATATATTTCAAGACGGCAAAAGGGTCGTCACCGAGCAGACACTGATCGATATTATAAACTATTACTTCATTCCGATCCCGATTCCGATACCGCCAATTCCAGGACTGCCTAAAAAACCAGATAATGGCCCTGGAAAGGAACGTACTGCTGATGATGACCTGCCTTGGGGGCAATTAATCGTATCCTGGGAGAACGTCAGGAATAAACCGGTTTTAAATCCCTATAAACCCCCTCATGAATGGTATCTGCCCCACGATATTGATACGGTGCCCTTAGAATTATACGAAGATACTACCACTATAGAACAAGAGCTCCCAGACGGTTTAGACCCTCAGGAACTAGCTTATGAAGAGCCTGTGGATGAGCACGAAGCTTTATTGCCTGACGGGTTTGATCCTCAACTCTACGAATTGTATATAAATTGGGATCAGCTCTACGACAAACCAGAGACGTTTCCCCCGGGCCCTCATACACACAGCTGGCCGGAGATCACGGGTAAACCGGACCTGTTTCCTCCGATTCCGCATGAGCACCACTGGGCTGATATCATCGATCCTCCTGAGACGTTCCCTCCAGCTGCACATACACACCCTTGGAGCCAAGTTACGGAGAAACCAGTGTTCTCTAGCGTTGAACCCGTTAATATGGGAGTGAGCTTATTTCAAACTGACGCCACTGTAGAGCGCCTATTCTTAAACGAGCACTACGTACATCGCCTTGGAAATCGAGCGAATAGCGCAATGGAAGGGGCGCTCTATATTAGACCTCCTAGGGACGTGCAGGTAATTTACTTGGTATCCTTTTCAGCTGCAACTCAAAATATTGCAGCTGGCGATAATGCATTTGCATATCTATACAAAAATGGTGCATACACAAATGTAAGAGGATGGACGTCCACCATATCGGCAACTGTTTTTATTAATTTGGCATTTACAACATTCGTCAGCTTAGCAGCTGGGGAATATGTCGAAATGTATTGCCAAAATTTACACACTAATCAATCCATAGTCTTTTCAGTTGGCTTGATAACTGCAACGTAACTAACAGAGACAGATTAATTTCTTTCCTATAAGATAAATGGCTCACATATATCAAGTTGAGCTCACTGAGTCCGAGAACCTTGGAATGCAATTCGTGGCGTTATCGGTGCAAGAATGGGTGACAAACCTACTAAAATCCCGTGCTTCTTCAGCGATCGAGGAAATCATTGCAATCGAAATTCAGTCATGTATAGCAAATGGGGTTCAAATCCCGAATACAAAGGATGCAATTGTCTCGCAGGCATTTCAACGTGCAACTGTAAAAACGGTAGCTGAAAGAAATCCTATCTGGCCGCCAACTAATCCCTAAGTATCGTAGAATAGTTTCTCTCCCTCATATTAAATGAGCGAATTCAACCGAGTACAGCTTCCAATATATTCCCTTGGCTCCCCCGCAATTCACATGCGAACCCACGAGGTCGCCGATGAGGTCCGGAATCTCGAATCGACTGAACGTCCTAATTCCAGCAACGCATTCGATAGCCGATCGATATTGCGAATTAAAGAACTCAGGGCCGATAAAAACGCCGGAGTCGTCAAAACCACTCGCCTGCTAGTCACTAACGCCGATTTTCAGCAGAGTACTGTCGGTGGCCCCGATGCTTACTCAGTTCCTCTCAAGAGCTTGAATTTCGACCAATTTACTGCAGCCGCTACGATCCGCTCTGGGGGTCTCGTCGTCGGTGGGGGTGCCCGAGTCAGCGGAATGCTGAGCTGCTCTGCCCTTGTTAGCGACGTTCCTGACACGCTGCTGCAAAATGCCGAGGACCCCCAGCGAGTTAGGACCTACGGCATCACTAGCTACTTGCCGTTCGTACATGCTATTAAGCAGCGGCTAGTAGCTCAACCTGCGGGCTGGTCAGCAGGACAGGGGATCGTTTCTGAGACCCTCCAAATTCCTACGTTTATGCAATCGCTCTGCAAAACTCGCGACGGCATTGCTGGGCATACCTACGCTTTTATTGTTCAGCCGCGTTTGCATTTTGGCGTCGGATATTGTACGAACGAAGGGGCTGGAGGATATATATTGCACTGCAACAACCCTGGCTTCTACGATATCCATATCTACGGCAGGAGGACAGACCCGGCTGCAATAGCTTCGCAACGAGGAATTAATGAAGGCGATATCCAAGCCACGTCCTTCTATCAGGAGCCCGATGTCATAGATAATCCGACGGCCTAGCTCTAGACAGCTATTTTCTTTTTGACTACCTTCATAGTAAATGGCTGATGCCGTCGAAAGAATTGTCGCACCGACGCTGACCCTAGCAGCCCCCGCTAACCACGTTCTGCAACATGCTGTTAGCGACGACATAGCTGGGTTTGAATCGACAGAGCAAACCCCGACATTAAACACGTTCAGGGACAATCACATTCTGAGATTAGGGGAGCTGCGTTGCGATAAAAACGGGGGCAAAATCAAAACGACGTCCTTAATGGTTTCCAATTCCAATTTCAATTCCGCCTACGGAGCTGCCGATTCTTGGGATTCAGCGAACCCAATTCATACGTTCGTTTACGCCGAACGCAAAGGGGCTCTCACTGTGAGGTCCGGAGGGGCATATATCGGCTCCGGCCTTAGGGTAGGCGGTTGCATCGGGGCCCCTATTCTAGTAAATGACGCTCCTAATCCAATCGATGAAAATACTAGAATTAGGACCTACGTTCCCTCCTTTAATGCCCCTCTAGTTTGCTCTATCTTCATGATCATAGCGAATCCTCAAACCGCTCAAATTGATAGCTTGGTCGAAATTGGCGATCATTATCGTATGGTCGTTGAGATACCCCCTGATCTATACGGAGTCTGTAAGCGCAATGACGGGGTCCCTCGAATCACCGCCCAAATAGTCCCTATAGATAACTTCGGTTCCGGCTTTCATGCGCAATCGATCGGTTTGTTGGATTATCAGTTCCTTGTGCGCGTCACTAGGCTAGGCAGCTATAAATGTATCCTGTACTGCGAGCGCAACGATGCTATAGCTAATGCTCACCGGTACGCGGAGTATGTGGGATCCAATCGCTACTTCCCAGTTCAACAAGACATTGATCCCTAGGACGCAAGTGGTAGAGTCGTGGTGGAGCCGTGGTAGAGCCATCTAGCTACGTTTTCGTTTTTAATACCTCTCTAGCTATTGATGGACTTCATCAAGAAGATAATCGACATGTTTCGAGTGCACGTCGTCAGCAAGTGCAAGTGCGAGTGCTGTGAAACAACGATCGAAATTGAGTTCTCGGATACCGAAGGGAGTCGTACGCCTGAAGCAAGATCCCGAAATAATACACCTGTATCGTCACGATCAAACTCCCCTGTTAGCGGACGTGAATCGCCTGTAGAGCTACAGCTGCACGATGTCGATGGCAGACGCCTCTCATGGCCGGTGATCGCGCGATCGGATTCACCCGCGCCACGAAAACGGTCGCTAATCAAACTCTTGTTTGCTAAGCAGCGAGAAGGGCTTGCTGACTAGCTCACCACCATCACCGATATAGCGATATTAAGTCATGCCATCACCACACGCAATCGACTAAGCATGAACCTGAATTAACTAATCGAGATAGCCTCAGACCTTACGCAAACTCGGAGGTTAATCTCCTGAAATCGTAAACGGTTCAGCTTCAGACCGCACGCAGGGGGGCCGTGCTAATAACCTGAATTATCTAATCGAGTTAGCCTCAGACCGCACGCAAGGGGGCCGTGCTCATTGCTCAGATGATGCTCAGATTACACAGCGATATCAAAACAGACGTAAAAACAGTTTCGCTTCAGATTCAATTCAGAGGTAGCTAAATGAGCAAGGACCGGGGCCGCTGCGCGATAGGGGGTGGAGCGGAGCGGCGATTTGGGAGGTCCTTGCTCGTACAACATCCGTCTCAGAGACTTGCCAGACTCGGTCTGCCAAGGCAACGTCTTCGGAATCCCTAAGAACGGAGAGTGGGACGGGGATATTGATAATAACCTGCGGCCAATTACACTCCAAGAGGTAGCCCTGAAACTCACCACGGGCCTCCTCAATGAGCGCCTGTCCCGGACAATCCATCAGAACGGGCTGCTGAAGGGTGCGAACTACGGGTTCAGACCTGGATGCTCCACGGACGACGCCCTACACGTCTTCAACGCTATGCTCGAGGACGCAAAGCAGTTCAAGAAGCCCATCTACGTCCTGCTGCAGGATATCAGGCGCGCGTACGACTCGGTATCGTGGGAGAGCATGGAGCTCTCGATGCGGAGGCTGTGCATACCGGAAGGGTACATCGAACTCCACAGGAACATCTTCCGCCGGCGCCGAGCCAGGGCGATCTTGGGGCACGGCCTCTCTGATGAATTCGAGCTTGAGTGCGGCCTCCCGCAGGGCGGCGTCGAATCGCCACTGCACTGGCTGATCTTCTACGACGCGCTCCTCTGCGCGCAAGAGAGAATGGACGAAATTGAGCGTCAGGACAGCCGGGCTAGCTCGGTGGCAGGCTGGCTGCAGTCGGGGACGGGTACGGCTTACGTGATGGGGGACCCCAAAGAGAAGAGCCAGGCCGAGCTTGGTCGGCGAGCACGGGTCTGCGGGCTGGCGTACGCAGACGATACGAAGTGGGCGAGCAGCAGCCTGGCGGGGCTGCAAATAATGGCTGACGTGGCAGGCGAGTTCTTCCGCCTGCACGATATCGAAGTCAATGCAAAGAAAACGATCTTCACGTGGAACAACGCCCCCCGCGAGTTTGAGAGCGTCGCGGGGGCGCACCCCGCCGCGAAGAAGAAGGAGAAGAAACCGGCGCCGCCGCGCATAAACGGTACCCCCGTCGGGGTGGTCCTTGAGCCCCACGAACACTTCAAGCTCCTCGGAGTGTACATGAGCGCGAACCTCAACTGGGGGCGGCAGTGGCAGTACGTACGCGATCAGGCACGCAACGCCGTGAAGACGATTGAACGCAAAAAGCTCACCGCAAACGAGGCATGCTACCTGGTGCAGGCCGTGGTGCAGGCACGTATCGCTTACGGCCTGAAGCTGATGACGATGGACGATCAGCAGTGCAAAGAGCTGGATAGGATATGGATGCGGGTAGTAAAGCACCATGCGCACCTAGCCTCATCGACGACGAACTACGTGATCTGGAGTCACGGGGGGTACAGCCTCAAGCGCACCGAGCACCTGCAGGCGGAGGTTCAGATCGCGGAAGCGCAGATCCGCCTGTGCGCACCGGAAGACTCGTTGCTGGCCCGCGTCGTCCGTCACCGTGTGCGGGCCCTCCAGGAGAAGCTGGGGGTACCGTTGCTCCCGACCGAATTCCTGAACGCCCCCGTCTCGAGAGATGACGTTCGAACGAACTGCCTGGCGGCGCTAATGCCCCAGATGCAGCGGCGTCAGTACAGGCTGATGTCAAATCACGAGCGCTACGCCGCTTTCCGGCAAGTACCGGGGCGGAGCCGTGGCCGGAGCCGGCACGGTTGGATAGGCGCTTCGTCCTGGCGTGGCACATCCCGCGCTCGATTTTCAGGGAAGCAGCGCCCAAGCTCTACGCTGCTGGGGTGGTCACAATGGACGCGGTGACGGCGGCGGACGGGGCCACCGTGCGAACCTGGCAGGACATGTACATGCGGGCCCCCAGAGAGACGCTCCCACGGGCTGAACCTGCGTGGTGGCGAGTGCTCAGGGAAGCCATCACGAGTGACGGACAACAGCTACAGTACCCCATGAGGAAGGCGGGCACGCGGCCCTCACCGATGGCCGCCCTGGCAGCTGGGGCCCGGCAAGTAAGATGGGAGAAGGATGCCTTCGTGGCAGTGTTCGACACGGCGAACCTGCACGAGGATGAGGCGCTGCCCATGGTGGGACGGGTCGCGAACTGGCGCTCAGAGGCGGGCAGCATACGCGCGTACCAGTACCTCCTGCAGCACTGGGTGCCAGTGCCCGACGCGGCCGATCCGAACGCCGAGGGCGCAGGCCTGTACTGTCGCTGCGACGGGCACTGTCAGAAAACGGAACCCAAGAAACGCAAACGAACGTACACGGCGATCCAGGGAAGCGGAAAGAACTACTGGCACCGCGACGCGCGATGCGAACATGCCGATCCGAGCCAGTGCACCGAGATGAGCCAATGCGACGGACCCTGGGCAGAGGGTCAGGGCTGGTGGGAAGACGAGGATGCCCTCCTCGGACTGACCGGCGAGGTACTCGAGGAACCTATCCACATCACCAGGTCGGACACGGCTGGCGGCGGCCAGACGACGGCGTCAAAAAGAGGGCGCAAGCAGACCCACACGGGCCCGACCCTTGCGTACTTTGACCCCGGCCTGCTGGACGAGCGGAAGCGCCAGCAACTGCTCCTCCTCGCCCGAGTGAAAGCAGTCCAAGATGGAGATGAGCGGTTCCTCCGCAGCGCCCTACTCCCCGAGGCGGAAGCGGAGCTGCAAACAGCACTCGAGACGGCGTCGGCGGCGGAGCCGAGGGCCGAACCGCTGGACGAGGCGCCGCCCGTTTCAAACCCCGCGAACTGAGAGATTTGTATCAGGCGAGCTTCGGGCCTGAGACTTGGAGCGAGCAGGACGGCCAGTACTGGCAGCACGCACTCGCGCTCTGGGAGACGATCGAGAAGTACGAGCTCGAGAAACACGGTAGCGCGCATCCGAGGTTGCTGAACATATGGACGGATGGGAGCCTATTCCAGGGTCAGACGGAAAGCGCGCACGCGGGCTACGGCATTGTGATACCTGCGACCGCTGCGGACGGCGAGCGGCTGAACCCGGACGAGGCTGCGACCGAATGCCTCGGCCGGCTCCGAGGACTCCAGGAGATCAATAAAGCTGAACTCCAAGCGGCGATCGTGGCAGACGTACTGGCACCGAACGGGATGCGCCTGCACACGGACAGTCAAAACGTCTGCACGTGGTACCAGAAGTTTGTGCGGAACGCACACCAGCAGCACGCGCGCGACTACGTCAGACACCCCTGCAACGCAGAGCTGTATGCGTGGTCGCGCTTCCGAGCCCTGATGCAACACCGGGAACACCGAAGAGCGGTGGCGCTCGTCAAGGTCAAGGCCCACAGCAAGAAGGAACCCCTCCACGAACTGAACGACGCGGCTGACAAGGCGGCCAAACGGGCGGCCAAGCTCGAGCCGCAGCCGCCAAACACGCTGACAGAGGACATCTTCCTGCCGCCCGCTTTCAGCATGCCGGCGGTGCTGACGATCGAAGGGCCAGACAGAATAGTGCGGCGGGTGGAAGGCGACCCCCGGCGACACGCTGCTGTGCTGCACGCGCACCACACTCACTTTGCCTGGGAGAACCAGCTGAACGCGGGGGAATGGCTACGAGCGCCGGTGGACCACGGCGCAGTGTATGATCAGATGGCAATGGGACCCCGCCGCGTCGCGGTGAGCCAAGAGAGCAACGGCTTCCGGGGTACCCACGCGAAGCTCGTACTGGGTACGGTGGCTACAGCGACGGTCCGCAAACGAGATGCGCCCGAGCTCTACAGTGAGATAAACCCCGGGGGGTTCTGCGCCCTCTGCAGCGTACGCCAGACCGATAGCGAGGGCCGGCCCCGGCTCGTGGCTGGTCCCGTGGAGACGCTCGAACATGCCCTCTCCTGCCCCAGCGCGCCAGCGGTAGCGGCACGCGCGGAAGCAGAAGCCAAAATAGCAGAGGTAGTCGCCAGCGAGCTACCGGAGGCGCTCAAGCGGACGGTACCGCACGCGCTTGCTACGTCTCTGAAAGTCACGCGCGTGGCTGACCTGACGCTCACACAGACAGAGCGACAAACTCAGCTTTGGGTTTTGTACGGGCTGCCACCGGCCGGCCTCACTGATCTGATCCGCGAGACCGTCGAGGCCTAGGACGAGGCCCAGGCGGGCAAGATCGCCCGCAAGCTAACGAAAGCGATCGGTGAACAGGCGCACAAAACCTGGGCAGCACGGTGCAAAGCGTACGCAGACTGGGAGAAGGCGTGCGGGATCACGAAGATGATGAAAGAGCGATGCGCGAAGCCCCCACGCGCCGAGCCGCGCCCCCGAGAGACGGCCGCGAAACCTGGCGGGCACCGCCGCAAGCGCAGGAAACTCGCAATCGACGAGCCGGTACAGCCGCGCGAGCGCTGCGCGGAGTGCCATGCGCTTATGTCCAGGCACCGGGGTGGGGACGCCCTGGCCCTATCCTCACTGAGCTGCCCCCCAGACGATCACGGCTGGGTCCGGGCGGCGGAGGCAATGCAGGTGTACGACCACACCAACAGGTATGCATGGGGCGTGGGGACAGCAAGGACCAGACCACGTTAAACGTTGAGAGGGGTGCTTTCTGGGGGGGGCTTGGGGGGCACGGCGGGGACAACAACACGAGGAGGACGCAAACAGTGGAGCGGGAGCCAGCAGCCCGCTAAACAGGGGCTGGCCAGCAACATTTCTCTTTCAAACCTTTTCTTACCCTAGCTGCGGCGTGCTACGAGGATGGAGTAGGGCATCGCCAGCAGAGATTAGGACCTGACTTTCGTAGGACTTAGAAATGCAGCAAAGTAGACGTCACAGGAAATAGAAATGCAGTTGTAATGAGATATAGAATAACTAGATGTTTAGGCACAGCACGCGAGAGTCCTCATATTCTCTTCCTGGATACTGTTTTCAGTGAGGGTATGGTCGACGTTACAACTTCATTGTTGTATGGATGTGCTAATGCAAATCAAAAAAGCTCCACGCACTCTCCGCGTTATCATAGTATCTGATTGACAAGGAGCATCAGCGGCTCGCCGTTCGCCTCGGCCGCGGGCGTGGGTTCGCTCATGATCACCGCGCCGAGTTGCAGCTCCAATGGACACCGCTTGCCGCCGCGCGGGGAACGCGTACAACTGCAGAAAAAAAATTTGCTCGGATAGGTCCGGCCAGGCAGGGAGGGGTGCGTACAACTGCAGAGGAGTCAAACACACGTCGAGAGGCGCTCGCGACTAGCGTGCGGCGCGCGGGCGGCACGAACCTCGAAAGATCTTTCGGCGCGCGGGCGCCGGCCGGGCCCGGGCCGACCGCGCCGGCGCGCGCGGGGCCGAAGCCGCGCGAGCTCTGGCGCAGAGAAGCATCTCCTCGGTAGCTACGATCGTCCTGAACAGCGGGCTCAGGCTGAACAGCGGGCTCAGGCTGACTCGCGCGCGCTGCGGAGCGCGGGCTGCAGCTGCACGCGTACGAAAGCGCTCGCGATCAAAAGCTTAAGCGGCCAGCGAGCTATAGCTAAGCAGCGCCGTTCGCTCTGAACTTAGAGCGGGATCGGATCAAGCACCCTTAGAATAGGGCGGTGTAATGTTCTGCATGGCTTGGTGCGCAGACTCCGGAGCCCCGGAAGCGGTCCGGATCCGACATGTACATGTACAGGGCCTGCACGTGCATGCACGTGCACGAGCTGCTGCAGGCGCTGCACGCCTGCTGCAACTGATGCAGTTCCGCTCATGTGAGGCGTGCAGCGATATCGATTGCAGACATGTACAGCTTGCATTTCAGGCACGACCAACGACATCTGGACTAGCCCTAGCAGCTGTCTGGCTAGCATGCGCAGTGGGCCGCCGGTCGAATCGTAAGGGCTCAGTCAGATAGGCAAGTGACGTCGAAAATCGAAATCGAATACCGAAGCTCGAGATCGAAACCCTTTGCGGCCCTTTGCGCCGGCGCCCCGCCCCGCGCGCGCCTCGCGATCGTGGGGCTCGGAGCCCTCGCGATCGGGGGGCGCCCCGCCCTCGAAGTGGCGGAACTCGACCGCCTTGCGCTTCTCAGAGTCTCGATCTGGGCGAGGCCGGCTCGAGCTCGGAGGGCGGCAAGGCGGGCGGAGC
This sequence comes from Cyanophora paradoxa, assembly GCA_004431415.1. NCBI lineage: Eukaryota > Glaucocystophyceae > Cyanophorales > Cyanophoraceae > Cyanophora > Cyanophora paradoxa. The sequence continues at coordinate 190,057 of QPMI01000113.1, forward strand.
CTCGGAGGGCGGGGAGGGGGGGCGCCTTGTAGCGGAGGCCGACGAATTCGAAGAGGAAGGCGATCCAGCCGCCCAGCGCGCACAGCTGCCGCCCCGCCCTTCAGCGCCCCCCGCTGGATTGGAATTCCGCGCGGGGGGCCGGCGGCCGCGGGGCGCACGAGGGCGATGGCGAGGACGGGCTTCCAGGCGGCCCCCGAGGCGGCGTGGGCGGCGAGGGCGCGCGCCGCGTGCACCACGGGCCCGAAGAAGAGGCACTGCGGGGCGCGCCGCTCGAGGCAGAGAGCGCAGTCAGCGTGCAGGGGTATGAGCACGAACTAGGGGGATATCTGAATAATCGGCTAGCGCTCGCTGACGTCGACCCGCACGCCGTCAGCCCGCTCGCTGGAAGTTTACCGCGGCACGCGCAGCCCCCACACAGCACCGGGCACAGAGCACGAATGGAGTCAGCGTTCACCCTCAGCGCTGTCGTTCGGCCGCAACCGGCATCCGGCGCGCAGCCTCAGCATGTCTCTCTCGGCTTCGCATCTTCCATATCTCTTTCGGAAGCTCCCCGAAGCTTCCCGTCAGCCAGGCGCTTCGTCTCTGGCCACAACCGCGTCTCCCTTAAGCTTCACCCGGCTCGCAACCGCGTCTTTGAGCCGAAGCCCGCACTCTCTTTCAGCATCAGCTGCAAGGCGCCGAAGACTCCGGAGGAAGACGGTGCGCCTTCAAAGCTTCTTCGCCGCATTTCCTCGCTTGCCGCAACCGCTGATTATGATCTACCGCCATGCAGCTTTCAATCTCAGAGATTTTCTGGTCGATTACGAGAAGGAAACAGACGTCTCCAAGCGCTCTGAAATGCTGACCGTCGTCCGCTTGCTGTTTCGCGCGTGTCATCCACAGCTTGCTCATATTCTTGCAGGCCTGTGCGAGGGTCGTGCAGGGATCGGCCCAGCTGTTCGTTCCCGAGCTCAAGGGCGAGCTGGCCGGACTCAAGGGTGAAGTGGCCGGACTCAAGGTTGGACTCTTGTTCCCCACGCCTTGTACTCTCAAATCCGATCCGTCACTGACTTCGTGATATACATATATATAGTTCGCCGGCGGTTTCTTGGGCGTCGTGATCCTCCTCACTGCGATTGTGGCCAGCGTATTCAAGTTCGTGTATTTTTCGGTGCTTCGTCACTCAGAATCTCACGTTTCTCTTTCATGCCACAGATGAGATGCTCTACTCCGCCCTTAGGGGTTGGCTCTACTGCTTCGGCCTTCACTTCCCGGCCACCGTGCGCACGCCCTCCCAAAAGTGTGCAATCACGAAGCAGATGCGATTCCGAGTGTGCTGAAGGCGCGGCCTTGCGAAAGCGCGAAGTGCGGTCTAGGCCCTACGCGGCGGCGCGCGGCACCTGCGCGAGGGGCGGCAGCTGGAGGGGGGCCCGCAGCGGGCTCGCGGCGGGCCGGCGGCGGGCCGGCTGGGGCGCGGCCGGGGCGGGCGGCCGCGGGGAGGGCGGGCTGACGACGAAGCGGACGAGGCATGAAAGAGAAACGTGAGATTCTGAGTGGCATGAAACCCGATCAAAATTGCCTCCTGGAGCCGCAGCGCCTTGTCCCGATCGAGCGGGGCCGCCTCGAACGCCGCCAAGGCCTTGCAGCGGGCGTCGAGAACGAACTCGAACGAGACCCGATCGAGCGTCGAAAATCGAAATCGAATACCGAAGCTCGAGATCGAAACCCTTTGCGGCCCTTTGCACCGGCGCCCCGCCCCGCGCGCGCCTCGTGGGGCTCGGAGCCCTCGGGGGGCGCCCCGCCCTCGAAGTGGCGGAACTCGACCGCCTTGCGCTTCTCGATCTGGGCGAGGCCGGCTCGAGCTCGGAGGGCGGCAAGGCGGGCGGAGCCTCGGAGGGCGGGGAGGGGGGGCGCCTTGTAGCGGAGGCCGACGAAGAGGAAGGCGATCCAGCCGCCCAGCGCGCACAGCTGCCGCCCCGCCCTTCAGCGCCCCCCGCTGGATTGGAATTCCGCGCGGGGGGCCGGCGGCCGCGGGGCGCACGAGGGCGATGGCGAGGACGGGCTTCCAGGCGGCCCCCGAGGCGGCGTGGGCGGCGAGGGCGCGCGCCGCGTGCACCACGGGCCCGAAGAAGAGGCACTGCGGGGCGCGCCGCTCGAGGCAGAGAGCGCAGTCAGCGTGCAGGGGTATGAGCACGAACTAGGGGGATATCTGAATAATCGGCTAGCGCTCGCTGACGTCGACCCGCACGCCGTCAGCCCGCTCGCTGGAAGTTTACCGCGGCACGCGCAGCCCCCACACAGCACCGGGCACAGAGCACGAATGGAGTCAGCGTTCACCCTCAGCGCTGTCGTTCGGCCGCAACCGGCATCCGGCGCGCAGCCTCAGCATGTCTCTCTCGGCTTCGCATCTTCCATATCTCTTTCGGAAGCTCCCCGAAGCTTCCCGTCAGCCAGGCGCTTCGTCTCTGGCCACAACCGCGTCTCCCTTCACCCGGCTCGCAACCGCGTCTTTGAGCCGAAGCCCGCACTCTCTTTCAGCATCAGCTGCAAGGCGCCGAAGACTCCGGAGGAAGACGGTGCGCCTTCAAAGCTTCTTCGCCGCATTTCCTCGCTTGCCGCAACCGCTGATTATGATCTACCGCCATGCAGCTTTCAATCTCAGAGATTTTCTGGTCGATTACAAGAAGGAAACAGACGTCTCCAAGCGCTCTGAAATGCTGACCGTCGTCCGCTTGCTGTTTCGCGCGTGTCATCCACAGCTTGCTCATATTCTTGCAGGCCTGTGCGAGGGTCGTGCAGGGATCGGCCCAGCTGTTCGTTCCCGAGCTCAAGGGCGAGCTGGCCGGACTCGGGGGCGAGCTGGCCGGACTCAAGGGTGAAGTGGCCGGACTCAAGGTTGGACTCTTGTTCCCCACGCCTTGTACTCTCAAATCCGATCCGTCACTGACTTCGTGATATACATATATATAGTTCGCCGGCGGTTTCTTGGGCGTCGTGATCCTCCTCACTGCGATTGTGGCCAGCGTATTCAAGTTCGTGTATTTTTCGGTGCTTCGTCACTCAGAATCTCACGTTTCTCTTTCATGCCACAGATGAGATGCTCTACTCCGCCCTTAGGGGTTGGCTCTACTGCTTCGGCCTTCACTTCCCGGCCACCGCGCGCACGCCCTCCCAAAAGTGTGCAATCACGAAGCAGATGCGATTCCGAGTGTGCTGAAGGCGCGGCCTTGCGAAAGCGCGAAGTGCGGTCTAGGCCCTACGCGGCGGCGCGCGGCACCTGCGCGAGGGGCGGCAGCTGGAGGGGGGCCCGCAGCGGGCTCGCGGCGGGCCGGCGGCGGGCCGGCTGGGGCGCGGCCGGGGCGGGCGGCCGCGGGGAGGGCGGGCTGACGACGAAGCGGACGAGGCATGAAAGAGAAACGTGAGATTCTGAGTGGCATGAAACCCGATCAAAATTGCCTCCTGGAGCCGCAGCGCCTTGTCCCGATCGAGCGGGGCCGCCTCGAACGCCGCCAAGGCCTTGCAGCGGGCGTCGAGAACGAACTCGAACGAGACCCACTTTGGTCCGCGCCGCTTCCAACGTTTTAACCCCTCTGCTGCTCCTTCTCCTTTTCGAGCTGCGTCTTCAGGTTGCGGAGCGGGCGGAGGTGCGGTCCCTCGGCCCCCGGCGCGCCCCCTAGCGTCCGGGCGTACACGAAGCAGTTCGCCTGCATCACGCTCTGGGTGTACCCCGCCAATGTCGCGGGCGCCAACCGCCTCTCCTCGCGCAGGTAGCGGAGGAAGCGGATCCCGGAGGTAGACGTCGATGAAATCGTTTCGAGCCAGGAGATACCGGGGAGGGCGGGGGCGCCGGGGGCGTCGGCGGCGGCCGCGCTTGGCCCCGCGGCCTCTCGTTGACGCGCCTGCGGGGGCGGGCGGCGGTGAGGGCGGCGCGTGGCGGGGCGGGAAGGCCGCCGGGCGGACTCCGGGGCGACGTGGGTGAGGTTGAAGTCGAGGATGGCGGCCGAGATGGCGCGCGACTGCTCCGCCGCCTCCCGCCCCGCCCCTCCTCTCCCGCCACCAGCCACGGCGCCACCGACCTGCCCCCGCCCCCGCCGCGTGAGCCCCCGGGGGGCGCGGGGCGGGGCGCGGGGCGGGGCACATGGCGGGGGTGAGGCAGCCGGGGCCGGGGAGGGGCTCGAGCCCGGCTGCGGCGTCCCCGCCGTCGCCTGCGCGTCCAGCAGGAAGGCCCCCGTCGCGTCTGCCGCCCCCCGTCCCCGCCCCCCTCGGCCCCTCGCGCGCGCCGGGGGCGGCGGCGGGGGGCGCACGCTCGTCCATGTAGCGCATGAACTCGGCGTAGTTGATGAAGGGCCCGCCGCCCTCCTCGCCGCCCTCGTCGAGGGCGGCGAGCACCTCGTGCACGGCGGGGCGCGCCGCGGCGATGCCCATGCGGGAGAGCCCCGCCGAGAACTCCTCCTCGGTGAGGAACCCGTCCCCGTCCCCGTCCAGCGAGATGAAGACCTTCCCCTGCGCCCGCCCCCGCGTCGCGCCCCCTGCGCGCCGCGCGAGCGGCCCCGCGCGCACCATGCGGTTGCGGGCGGCCTTCTGCTGCACGTACGTGCGCATCGCCTCGAGCAGCCGGCGCGCCTCGGGCGTCAGCGCCGGGTCCGCCAGCAGCGCCCTCCGCTTGAACGCCCCGTGCGCCCCGTGGCCCATGTTGAAGGCGTTCCCCGCCGTGGGGGGCGCCCTGGGGCCCGCCTTGCCGCCGGCGAGGGCGAGGCTCCCCTCCGACTTGCTCAGGGCGCGCAGCATGGCGGCGTAGTCGAGGCGGCCGCCGCCGTCGGGGGCGGGGAAGCGCGCCGCGAGCTCCTCGGCGGTCGCGAGGGGCACGTCCATGTAGTAGAGCTCCCGCAGCGCCTCCCGCACGCCGGCCGCGCTCACCAGCCCCTCGCTCCGCTCGTCCAGCCGCCCCAGCGCCTTCCTCAGCCGGCCCCCCTCCTGCGCCACCTTCGAGTGCAGCGTCCGCAGCAGCCGCCGCGCCGGCTCGCTCAGGGGGCGCTGCTTGCCGCGCAGGAGGGGCACGTAGGACTGGGCCGGGGAGGGGGAGCGCAGGGAGGCGCCCCACGAGGCCGAGGGCGACTCCGGGAGGTGCGCGCCCCGCGGCGCGTGCGGCAGCGCCGGCTCGGGGCTCGAGGCGGGGCGGCCCTGCGAGGGCGAGGGCGGGCGCGGCGGGGCGGCCGCCGGCATGGAGGCCGCCGAGGAGGGGGCCGGGGAGGGGGAGCACACGAGGGGGGCCGGCGGCGCGGAGGGGGAGCGCTGGAGGAGCGGGGGCGGGGTCCGCGGCACGCGGAGGCCCCGGAGGAAGGAGGCCTCGGGGAAGGGCGTGTAGGCGTGCGACGGTCGCCCGCTGTACACGTGCGCCAGCGGGCCCGCCACCGCCTGGCCCCGCCCCCAGTCGCCCCAGCCCCGCCCCCAGGGCGTGGCGGCGCGGCGGCGGGAGGGCGCACGGGCTTCTTCTTCGTGGCGGGGGTCGTGTCGATGGCGTCGGGGGCCGTCCGCGGCCGCCCAGTCGCCCCCGTCGCCGACGCCGCCCCTGCCCCGCCCGCCCGCCCGCGTGAGGGGCGAGGGCGGGGCGAGGGGGCGGCCGGCTGCCGGGCACCCTCGGGCTCGGCGAGGGGAGGGCGCGCGGGGACTCCGGCTCGGGGCTGATGCCGTGCTCCTGGGGCGCGAGGGGGCGGGCCGGGGTGAGGGCGCCCTGGGGAGGGCGGCGCGAGGGCGGGGGGCGGCGGGGCGCACGGTGTGGGCGAGGTGGTCCCGCACGTAGGAGGGCACCGGCTGCGCGGGGGCCGAGTAGTTGCCCCTGCCGCCGCGCTCCGTCAGGGGCGGGGGCGTGGGGCCGGGGGCGGGGGCGGGGCGGGGGCGGGGTCACCCGGCGGCGTCGGTGAGGCTGGCGAGGAACTCCATGTAGTCGATGGAGCCCGAGCCGTCGGCGTCCACGTGCCGCAGGATCCGCCCCAGCACCTCCCCCGACACCTGCCGTCCCGCTCGGCCCCGGCCCCGCCCCCGCCTCCCCCGCCCGCCCCCGCGGGGGCGCGCCTTGGCGTGGAAGAACTCGAGGACCTTCGCCAGCTCCTCCGCGCTCACGACGCCTGCCCGCCCCCCGCCGCCCCCTCGGCCCCCCGCGCAGCGCCGGCGCCCTGGAGGGGCGGAGCGGGCCCCCCGCACCGTCCCGGTTCGCGTCGTACTTCAGGAACTGCGTGCGGAACTGCAACCCGTGCTGTCGCGCCTGCGCCCGCTGCTCCCCCGCCCCCGCGTCAGCGCCCGGGGACGGCGCCGTCTGAGAAAGCGGCCGGGCGCACGAGCAGCTCGAGGTAGCGCTTGACTTCGGCGTCCTGCGCGCCACGGGGCCGTCAGACCGGCTCGTCGCAGCTAAGCTAAGGCGCGGGGCGAGCCTTGGGGTCCACTTTGACGAGGGGGCGCACGCCCTCGTTGCGGTTGGGCATGTGGCGCCCCGGGAAGGCAGCGCCGTCGAAGACGATGTGGTCTGCATGCGGGGCCGCCGTGAGCGCCCCGGGGCGCCCGCGAGGCCGCCCGGCGTGCAGCCGGCGTCGGGCGCCGAGCGGGGCGCACCGACGTTGGCGGTCATGGCCCCGTCCTCCTTGAAGCCGCGCTTGCCCCCGCTGCGACGCAGCTGAGCCGTTGGCCACGCGGCACCCCGCCGCGGGCGGCCTACTGGAAGTCGGCGCCAGCCTGAGGAACCAGCCCGGGACCGATGTGGGATGCCGAGGAAGCATGGTGGAGGACCTTGGGGGCGGGCGGCGTGCTCCCTCGCGACCCCGACCTCTGCGCGGAGAGTGAGTCGCGGCGGGCTAGCTAGCAATGAAAGCTGGACTCTTAGCTAAGGATATGAGCGGGGCGTATAGGGGCCGAGGCTCGGGGAAGCCGGCCCGATCGGTGCCCGCAGCACGAGGCGGCAGCCGTTTCCACACGTTGTTGCGTATCCCACGCACAGATAAATTCGTTTTCTCGCCTCCAGGAGGCCGCGTTCGACCTGTCATCGCTCTGTTGCTCTGTTCTTAGATTGCTCTGTGACTGTAACCCCCTGGGCAGGCATTCGTGTACCCAGCCTTCGTCGTGGCTTAGTCTGCGCGTTAGGATAGAGGCAAGGTAACTAGGTCCCTCGCGGGCGTGGCGTATGCGCTAGGCGAGCTACGGATGCTTTAGGCTCAGCCGGCGTGGCCGTCTTCAGCACAACTTGACACACGGCCGCATGGCTGCGGAGTCCGCTGAGGTGCCGGAGGAGTGCGCATGGGCAGCGCCATCGGACGACGCGCGGGCAGCGAAGCGCGCGAGGCGAACGGAAGGCCAAGGCCGCGAGTCGGCCGATGCATCTCCCGCAATCAGCCTGGCAGCACTGGAGCGCGGGGACCCGGAAGCGCTCGCCAGCCTCTTGTTGGAGCTCGAGCAGCGCTCATTTTCGTCGCTGGAGCTCGAGCCGGCCGATCAGCAGGTATTCATCGATACGGAAGAAGCGGCGCTCGCGTTCTTCCGCGGTGCGTCGCGCGAGGAGAAGGAGGCGGTGCGCGTCCTCTTCCAGGACTCGTCGGAGGGCAAAGCGCTCGTGGGGTGTGCACGCGTTACATTGCTCGCACCGCTAGCGCTCGCCGCGTACCGCTGCTCACGTGTGCGTTCCCGGGCAGGTACAACAGTGTGAGGGGAGTTAAGGAGCTCTTTCGCGTGAGGAGGCACGCCCCCGGCGAGACGCACCCGTGGCCGAACGCCGTGTTGCGGGAGCGAGCCTCGCTCGCCTTCGCTGTGATGGACCGCGCCGTCGCGGTCTGCCTGGCGGCTTGCTTCGCCGCCCTTGGATTTGATTTGGAGCACCTTCTCTCCGAGAGTGGCGACCCCGACCCGCCGCGCTCCTTCGCCGCCTCCCCGTTCGACCTCTTCCTGTACTCGAACGCCCCCGGGGCCCCGCCCGACGCCCCCAACTGCCACGGTGCCCGCCCGCCCCGTCGCCCTCCGCACCCGTCCCAATGAGGGCGGCGGGGGGCGCAGAGCACACAGACCCTGGGTGCGCAGGGTTCTCTTGCGGGGCCGTGGCGAGCGCGCGCCTTGAATGCACGCGAGCGCAGCTTCTTCACGGCCTCGGGATTCGCGTACCCCGACCTGGAGAGAAAGTAGGTTGCGGGCTCCTGCCCGCTGGGCGCCTCTCCGGCTGCCGCGAATCGCCTCGGCGGTGCCTTTAGCCCTCCTCTAGCTGGTTAGCCGCGCGTCCGTTAGGAATCCGCTCCGTGGGTCGGTTCGGTGAGCTACTCCAGCGGACACCAGCGGCGGCTTCAGCAGCTGCTCTCTCGTTCAGCCCAAGCACTTCTCTGCGGCAGCGATCGGCCGCCCGCGGCTATGGGGCCGGCGACCTGCGCTGCGCCCGCGCAGATGATCGTCGGTCGTGTGAGTGCACGCCCGCGTCGCGGCCGTGGGCGTCGCGGCCGCACAGATGCTTGGATTCCTGGCGAGGCGACGTGCTTCTGAGCACTCGGGCGGCCCGGGGCCTCCCAATTTGCAACCCCCGCCGCAGCGGACTCCGCGCGCGCGCGCGCCAGCTGGAGGAGGTATCTCTCGGCCGAGGAGCACAGGTTGCCGGCTGCGGCCGGCGATGCTGTGCGCCCGCCGGTTTTCACCCGGGCTCTCACGGGCTCCGGTTTCCGGCCCTCCCTGGGGTTAGTCGGCCTTGCTCTCTTAGTGCGCTTCTTCCCTGCCAAATTTAGGGCTATAGTTCAGGCTCAGCCGCTTCGACCTCATCCTCGCTTATACATCGGTCCTCTCTGTAGGCGCCCTTGTCCTGAGGGGGGTTATAGTAGCTCTGCTCTGCTTCGGCTCTCTAGGCAGGTGTAGGCAGTGTTTCTAGGCAGGTATAGGCCCCTTTCTCCAGTACAATAGCTCCACCCGGTCCGATGTCCGAAAGGCTTGTTCCCGTAGGCTCATCTCTTGACTTGACACAGATGGACACTGCAGTCATATCCCTAGCCATTTGTCTCGGTGTGTGCGAATTCATTTGTAATGACTTCTTCACGGCCTCGTGGAGCCGCACGCCCGGCCTCGCCTGCCTGGATCTCGGCCCCGACCCGCCGGCCTGGCGCCCCGCGGCGGCCCCGGGCCGCCTCGCCGTCTTCCCGACCGCGCCCTGCAGGAGATCTCGGGCAGGCGCTTCCCCGCAGGTGCGGGCGCTCGCCGGTGCAGGCCTCGGGGCGGCGCCCTCGCCCCGCAGCGGCCGATCGCGAGCGCCCGGCAGCGGTGCACAGGGTGGAGCGGGAGGAGGGCCCGCCCGCCTCGCCCTCGTCTACGAGCTCAGGCCCCGCACCGGCGCGCCCATCGCCCCTCCGCCCTCCGCCCCCGGGCCCCCGACCCCAACCCCGGCCCCGGCATCGCCGGCCGTCGCGGCTGGAGGCGCCGCCGCCGCAGCGCACTAGTACTAGCCCCGCCTGCCCCCGGCGGGGCCCGCGGTTCTGCCCGCGGCCACCCCTGCAGCCGCCCCGCCCTGCCGGGTTGGAGCCCGGTGCCGCGCTGCCTGCCCCCGCCGCCGCCGCGGCGAGGGGATCGTTCTCCGCCGCCGCGGTTGCGGCTGGCTGCGCCGACGCCGGGTCCGGCTGCGCGACCGTTGGCTGCCAGCCCCGGCCTGGGCAATCTGCATTCCGATGCGCAAAATGGGCGAGGAGGCGGTGGCGCTTGCATCCCACCAGGTTCTTGCGGAAGCGCCGGCGCGCCGCGAGGTCCTCCGGCGGCCGCACCCGCCAGAGCGTGCCCTCGCGCGCCGGGTCGCCAATGCTCACCGAGTACTTGAGCGTCTCGTACTTCGGGTGACCCGTTCCGGCTGCCGCCGCCCTCCGGCGGCCGCACCCGCCAGAGCGTGCCCTCGCGCGCCGGGTCGCCAATGCTCACCGAGTACTTGAGCGTCTCGTACTTCGGGTGACCCGTTCCGGGCCGCCCCGCTCGGCCCCGGCCCCGCCCCCGCCTCCCCCGCGCGCTCTTGCAGGAGCGCGCCTTGGCGTGGAAGAACTCGAGGTCCTTCGCCAGCTCCTCCGCGCTCACGACGCCTGCCCGCCCCCCGCCGCCCCCTCGGCCCCCCGCGCAGCGCCGGCGCCCTGGAGGGGCGGAGCGGGCCCCCCGCACCGTCCCGGTTCGCGTCGTACTTCAGGAACTGCGTGCGGAACTGCAACCCGTGCTGTCGCGCCTGCGCCCGCTGCTCCCCCGCCCCCGCGTCAGCGCCCGGGGACGGCGCCGTCTGGGAAAGCGGCCGGGCGCACGAGCAGCTCGAGGTAGCGCTTGACTTCGGCGTCCTGCGCGCCACGGGGCCGTCAGACCGGCTCGTCGCAGCTAAGCTAGGGCGCGGGGCGAGCCTTGGGGTCCACTTTGACGAGGGGGCGCACGCCCTCGTTGCGGTTGGGCATGTGGCGCCCCGGGAAGGCAGCGCCGTCGAAGACGATGTGGTCTGCATGCGGGGCCGCCGTGAGCGCCCCGGGGCGCCCGCGAGGCCGCCCGGCGTGCAGCCGGCGTCGGGCGCCGAGCGGGGCGCACCGACGTTGGCGGTCATGGCCCCGTCCTCCTTGAAGCCGCGCTTGCCCCGCTGCGACGCAGCTGAGCCGTTGGCCACGCGGCACCCCGCCGCGGGCGGCCTACTGGAAGTCGGCGCCAGCCTGAGGAACCAGCCCGGGACCGATGTGGGATGCCGAGGAAGCATGGTGGAGGACCTTGGGGCGGGCGGCGTGCTCCCTCGCGACCCCGACCTCTGCGCGGAGAGTGAGTCGCGGCGGGCTAGCTAGCAATGAAAGCTGGACTCTTAGCTAAGGATATGAGCGGGGCGTATAGGGGCCGAGGCTCGGGAAGCCGGCCCGATCGGTGCCCGCAGCACGAGGCGGCAGCCGTTTCCACACGTTGTTGCGTATCCCACGCACAGATAAATTCGTTTTCTCGCCTCCAGGAGGCCGCGTTCGACCTGTCATCGCTCTGTTGCTCTGTTCTTAGATTGCTCTGTGACTGTAACCCCTGGGCAGGCATTCGTGTACCCAGCCTTCGTCGTGGCTTAGTCTGCGCGTTAGGATAGAGGCAAGGTAACTAGGTCCCTCGCGGGCGTGGCGTATGCGCTAGGCGAGCTACGGATGCTTTAGGCTCAGCCGGCGTGGCCGTCTTCAGCACAACTTGACACACGGCCGCATGGCTGCGGAGTCCGCTGAGGTGCCGGAGGAGTGCGCATGGGCAGCGCCATCGGACGACGCGCGGGCAGCGAAGCGCGCGAGGCGAACGGAAGGCCAAGGCCGCGAGTCGGCCGATGCATCTCCCGCAATCAGCCTGTACCTTGCAGAAACCTTCTCCGGTGTAAATTTGACACAGAATCGCACAGAAAAGCACAGCATAGCACGGGAAAGCACGGCATAGCACAGAAAAGCACGGAAGAACACAGGAAAGCACAGGTTGCACAGAAAAGCACAAGGAAGGCACAGGTCGGCATGGGTGGGCACAGGCTGACATGGGTAGGCACAGGGAACATGGGTAAACATGGGTGAACATGGGTAAACAGCGATTGCACGGGTAAACACAGGAGTATAATTTATTAATTGAAGATGTTTATTAGAATAAATCTACATAATTATAATTTTAATTTGCGCGGTGGGCGCCGGCGCGCCTCCGGGCCGGGCACGAGCTCGAGCGCTATACGCTAGCGCCCATCCTTTGCAGTGCGCATGTATGCGTATATATAGTAGCAAAACCTACAGCTGATCTCCACTGAGCCTCAGGCTGCTTGCTAACAAATTGTAGCAGGTCTGTTCGATCGATATCTCTCCTTTCTGAAAAAGTGAAAACGCTCTCCCTAAGACTTTTCTTCCTGCCAATCACACATCTAGCACCGGAAAAGGCCGGCCGCCAAGCACCATAGAAGGCCGGCTGCAGCTAAATACACCAATATATATACCAATCCTACGAACGGGAGCGGCCCCAGCAAGAAAGCTATAGCTATAGCTATCGTTAGGATGCGGCCTAGCTCTAGTGAGCGCCGCGGCGCAGGGCCTGCGGCGACGGCTTCTAAGTGCCGAGCAGAAAGCAGAAAGCAGAAAGCTAAGTAACTTCTAAGTAGCTCTCACCACTATATACAGAAAGCAGAAATTAAAGAAACGCATTGCCAGCAAAAAATGCATGCGCGCGCAGGCAGCGCAGCCCTGTCAATAGCTAGCACCGAGAAAACGAGTTGCAGCTGCTGCCCCCTACCTCTGAGCCATACTCCCGAAAACAGCGAGCTCCTGACCCGCCGCCCGGCTAGCAGCACGATAGCTGCGAGCACGCGAGTGTCAAAAACGAGCTGTGCGCCTCGGCAAGTGAAGGGAGCAGCGCTAGCAGACCGGATCAGACGTGAAGCGACGCAACCCGCACAAGGTCATGCGGCACCTCGCGGCGCTCGTTGCGCTGTGCGCGTCGCGGTCAGCGAACGCTCGAACAGAAAGAGACAAGGTTGGCATGCGCGCGCGCGGCTGTGCACCTCGGCAAAGAGAAGTGGCAGAAGAACGGATCCGGAGTGACAGCGGCACCATCCCCGCGGCACCATCCCGCAGATCGCCGTCTCTGACCCGCGGCCTGTTAGGAGCGTTCAACGCGTCGACGGTTGGGCGGCACGCTGGCCGCCGCTGACTTCGAGCTCTCGCACGCTTCCGTGCGCGAAGCGTTCCTCTAAGATGGGCCCGGCCCGCAGTGCATGTGGGTCTGGACTCGCCGGGCGCTGCGTGCGCGCGGAACGACGCCGAACTCCCGATTGGCGGTCGTCTCGGGTGCGCCTCCCAAGCATAGCTTGGGGCCAGCGGCGCGCGAATGCATAGCTGACGATGCGCAGGACGTAACCCGGCGCGGCCTTCGGCGGCGCGGCTCGCCGCACGGGGCAGCAGCGGACGGCGGCGGCACGGCTCGCGGGACGGGGCGGCGGCGCGGCGGGCGGCGGCGCGGCTCGCGGGACGGAGCGGCGGCGCAGCGGGCAGCTGGGCGGCTCGCGGAACGGGACGGCGGCCGGCAAGCCGCGTCGCCGCCCGCTGCGCCGCCGCCCCAGCGAGCCGCCCCGCCGCCCGCCGCCGACACCCGCCGCGAAAGGAGTCCCGCACCCGGGCGGGCGGGGCGGAGCTGCGTGGCTTGGCCGGGCCGGGGCGCCGGCCGGGCGCCGGCGCAGGGGGCGCCGGTGCGGCTCGCTGTACGGGGCGGAGGCCCGGCGGGCGGCGGCGCGGCTCGCTGGACGGGGCAGGGGCGCCGCGGCGGCGCCGCGGGCGGCGGCAGGCGGCGGCGCGGCTTGCCAGGACGCGGCGGGCGGCGGCGGAGGGCGGAGTAGAGGCGCGGCGGGCGGCGGTGCGGCTCTGAGGGCGGGGCGGAGGCGCGGCGGGCAGACCCCTCCGGGCGGCGGCGCGGCTCGAACGAGGGAACGGGAACGAGGCGTACTGCAAGGCCGGGCAGCAGCAGACGGCGGCGGGCCGGCTCGCGGGATGCGCCGGAGGCGCGGCGGGCGGCGGCACGGCTCGCCCAGTCGGGGCGGACGCGTGCTGGACGGCGTTGCAGCGTGGTCGGCAGTGGCGCGGCTCGCGGGACGGAGCTGCGGCGTGGCAGGCAGCGGCGTTGCTCTCTCCGCACAGCGCCAATGCAGCTATTGTTAACGTTGTATGCCACGGGCAGCTTGTTTTAGCTAAAGCTAGTTTTGCATGCCAGGGGAAATTTTCCAAGCTCTCTCTCTTCTCTTTTAGCTCAGCCCATGTACATGCTTGTTGCTTCGAATTCGCTGCCGAACTAACAAACAAGCTTGAGCAAGATCTAGCTATATACATAAATTAAAGGCACGTATGAAGAATGGGCACGCTCCGCCGCCACGGGGTATGAAGAATGGGCACGCTCCGCCGCCGCCGCGGCCGCCGGCGTTCCGCCTTAGCCCTATCTTGCTGCCAAATGCCGAGAATCCACCCGCCCCGGCAAGGCGCGAGCCACGCCGCAACATGCCGAGCCTGCACTCCGCCCCGTCCGGCGAGCCGCGCCGCCGCCCGCCGCGCCTCCGCCCCGTACAGCGAGCCGACCGCGGCGCCCCTGCCCCGTCCAGCGAGCCGCGCCGCCGCCCGCCGGGCCTCCGCCCGTACAGCAAGCCGCACCGGCGCCCCCTGCGCCGGCGCCCGGCCGGCGCCCCGGCCCGGCCAAGCCACGCAGCTCCGCCCCGCCCCGCCCGGGTGCGGGACTCCTTTCGCGGCGGGTGTCGGCGGCGGGCGGCGGGCGGCTCGCTGGGACGGCGGCGCAGCGGGCGGCGACGCGGCTTGCCGGCCGCCGCCCCGTTCCGCGAGCCGCCCCGCTGCCCGCTGCGCCGCCGCTCCGTCCCGCGAGCCGCGCCGCCGCCCGCCGCGCCGCCGCCCGTCCCGCGAGCCGTGCCGCCGCCGTCCGCTGCTGCCCCGTGCGGCGAGCCGCGCCGCCGAAGGCCGCGCCGGGTTACGTCCTGCGCATCGTCAGCTATGCATTCGCGCGCCGCTGGCCCCAAGCTATGCTTGGGAGGCGCACCCGAGACAACCGCCAATCGGGAGTTCGGCGTCGTTCCGCGCGCACGCAGCGCCCGGCGAGTCCAGACCCACATGCACTGCGGGCCGGGCCCATCTTAGAGGAACGCTTCGCGCATGGAAGCGTGCGAGAGCTCGAAGTCAGCGGCGGCCAGCGTGCCGCCCAACCGTCGACGCGTTGAACGCTCCTAACAGGCCGCGGGTCAGAGACGGCGATCTGCGGGCGTGAGTGAGACGTACGGCGAGTAACCGGACAGGTAGGCGAGGAACTTGGCGAGCACGGCGAGTACGGGCGGTTGGGAACAAGCAAGTCAGCGCGCGGGGCGCGCGGATGCAGTCAAGGCGGAGGCCAGTCCTGCGGCAACACCCTCTGGCTGGCGAAATAGCCGCGCGCTGCGTGCCACGAGCGGCCGCCAAGTCTGCGAGGTGCGACGCGCATCTGGCCCGAGCACGAAGGGAGCTGGAGTGGGAAGCTGAGGAGCTGCAGACTCTGCACTGCAGCCAGCCGAGCGAACTTGAGGCCAAGGGCGCAAGCGCAGCAGCTGCAGCTGGCACCGCTGGGTATCGTCCGTAAAAAAAAGGGGGGGGAAGGAATGACGGCCATTATCGTCGAATTTCCTTGAAAAATGCATTTCGGGCTGCTACATGTGCGAACAGTGAAGCGAATGCTTCGTTTGGTTGTATTTAGGCACATAGTAATTGTTTCAGCACTAAGCTGTGACTCTTGACCCTCTGAACGCACTCTCTTGTGGCTGAAATCAAGGGGGGGCAAAAAAGTGAAAATGACCAAATCAGTCTCTGCAGAAGCGCATCCATATGATCTCAAGCACTCCTGAAGTAAGGTATTGATTATATGAGTGATTTAAAGCCGCTTTCGGAAGGCCCAATACGAGTTTTCGCTGAGATCATGCAGGGGCCATGGTTGAAACATGCAATGCTCTCACGGGTTGCCAGCATCGACTCAAGACACGCTAAATACCTCTTTAGAAAGCCCTTAACTTCCAGATTACAGGAATAAATTTTTTGTCCGGTCTGCCGATTCCCGGAACGTCGGTGCACCTTCATGTGTCTCACTGAGCACATCATGAGCACAGTCTGGTGACTTGATGAACAGCTCATCTTCTCTTCAGTACTGAAAGAAGTCATTCCTGGAATTGCTGATTACCGTCAAAATGAAGTCGTCAAAGCTTTCGAGGGTCCTCTCTCTGATTTTGAAACAATCCGAGTTTAGATCTAAAGCCATTAGGCGCTAGCACCTTTTTTTGCCAAGGGGGGGGCTGTGACTCATTAAGCTGCACGAGCACCAGCAATGCGTGCCACGTCATGAACTGCTCCTTATAGAGAGGGTTCGATGCATTGGAAGGCGGATCGAAGCGAGGAACGCACATGACCAGACCTAGGCCTAGGCCTAGGCCGGTCTCCAAGGAATTCGTTGTCGTACCCCGGGTCCCAACTTGCCGACCGGCGACCGGCCGCGGTGACTGCGTCGGCTGGCCCTCGCGGCGGCAGACGGCCTTGCCAGATAGTTGCAACTCCTGGCAGCACGGCGGCTCGGTGCGTCGGTTCTGGGCTTCGCCGCGCAGCCGGACTCCCTGACTCTGCGAACAGGCCGAGCAGCGGTGCTGTTGCCGCAGCGAACGCGGCCACTTTGAGAGAGAACGATGCACCTCTTGCGCCTTGATGCTCTCGCCCGGCTCGTGCTGGGTCTGATTTCAAACGCAGACTGTCGCTGCCCCTGCTGCTGGGTTCGGCCGCGGCCGCGAACGCTCTCGAACGCGTCGTTTTCGACCTCCTTCCGCCCTTAATCTCTACTCGTTGCCCGGCCGCCGCCGGTCAGCTTATGTTGCTTTGACAGGCCCGCGCAGAAAGGCGAGGCCCCTGCCGATGCGAAGCAAGGTGTTTCTGGTTTCCGTCTGTTTCCTTCGATCGCTCATCCCGCTTGCATGTCAGGGAACACGCACGACCGAGCCCCGCGAGCACGGCCAAGTGGCGGCCGCGACTTGCTCGCTGGCACTCTTGGCGGCCGGGCGGGAAGCGGTCCCGCTGGTCAAGAAACCTCGCGGACGATGCTAACGCACGAGCCTCGCTAACACGGCGCGCTTCGCCCGGTTCCGGGTCCTGTCTCTTCCAACACTCGCAGCTCGCCTGGCTCCTTCTCCCGCAGGCTAGGTGCTCGTTCTTGTTTCCGCTACTCTCGCCTTGATCTTGTTCTGACACCGGGACGCGCGCAGCGCAGCGGGTGCCGTTCACGCGCGGCCAGCATCTCGCACTTCTTGCTGCGGGAGCTCGGACGGGTGCGGTCTTTTCGCAGGCGCGCGTTCTTCTCCTCTTTCGCTTGACGCTCCGAGCGCAGCGAGCGCCTCGTCCTCGCCCTCGGCTACGGGCGGGGATGGTGCCGCTGTCACTCCGGATCCGTTCTTCTGCCACTTCTCTTTGCCGAGGTGCACAGCCGCGCGCGCGCATGCCAACCTTGTCTCTTTCTGTTCGAGCGTTCGCTGACCGCGACGCGCACAGCGCAACGAGCGCCGCGAGGTGCCGCATGACCTTGTGCGGGTTGCATCACTTTACGTCTGAGCCGGTCTGCTAGCGCTGCTCCCTCTACTTGCCGAGGCGCACAGCTCGTTTTTGACACTCGCGTGCTCGCAGCGACCAGCGATTGTCCTGCTAGCAGGGCAGCGGGTCAGGAGCTCGCTGTTTTCGGGAGTATGGCTCAGAGGTAGGGGGCAGCAGCTGCAACTCGTTTTCTCAATGCTAGCTATTGATAGGGCTGCGCTGCCTTCGCGCACATGCATTTTTTGCTGGCAATGCGTTTTCTGTATGACTGCTTTCTGCATATAAGTAGTGGTGGGAGCTTCGGAGAGCAGCGGCCCTGCCCGGGCTTTCGAAGCCTGCGCATGCGCATCCCCATATGCAGGGTGCCCTCGGACCGGGGCCGGCGCCGGCGCCCTGGCCTGGTCCAGGCCGCGGCCGGCCACGGCCGGCCCCGACTAATTTGATTTCTCGAAGTTGAGATAATTTTGAGTTAACTTTAATTATAATAATAATTTTGATTTTTCATGCAGAATATTAATATCCGTAAAACACAGGGTTGCACAGAACACACAGGGTTGCACGGTTAAACACAGGTCTACATGGATAAACGCCGGTTTGCATGGGTAAACACAGGGAACATGGGTAGGCACAGGTGGACACGGGTAGGCACAGGTTTACATGGGTGGGCACAGGTGGACACAGGTCGACACAGGTCGACACAGATTGCACCAGATTGCACAGGAGAAGGTTTCGGCAACCTAAGCCTGGCAGCACTGGAGCGCGGGGACCCGGAAGCGCTCGCCAGCCTCTTGTTGGAGCTCGAGCAGCGCTCATTTTCGTCGCTGGAGCTCGAGCCGGCCGATCAGCAGGTATTCATCGATACGGAAGAAGCGGCGCTCGCGTTCTTCCGCGGTGCGTCGCGCGAGGAGAAGGAGGCGGTGCGCGTCCTCTTCCAGGACTCGTCGGAGGGCAAAGCGCTCGTGGGGTGTGCACGCGTTACATTGCTCGCACCGCTAGCGCTCGCCGCGTACCGCTGCTCACGTGTGCGTTCCCGGGCAGGTACAACAGTGTGAGGGGAGTTAAGGAGCTCTTTCGCGTGAGGAGGCACGCCCCCGGCGAGACGCACCCGTGGCCGAACGCCGTGTTGCGGGAGCGAGCCTCGCTCGCCTTCGCTGTGATGGACCGCGCCGTCGCGGTCTGCCTGGCGGCTTGCTTCGCCGCCCTTGGATTTGATTTGGAGCACCTTCTCTCCGAGAGTGGCGACCCCGACCCGCCGCGCTCCTTCGCCGCCTCCCCGTTCGACCTCTTCCTGTACTCGAACGCCCCCGGGGCCCCGCCCGACGCCCCCAACTGCCACGGTGCCCGCCCGCCCCGTCGCCCTCCGCACCCGTCCCAATGAGGGCGGCGGGGGGCGCAGAGCACACAGACCCTGGGTGCGCAGGGTTCTCTTGCGGGGCCGTGGCGAGCGCGCGCCTTGAATGCACGCGAGCGCAGCTTCTTCACGGCCTCGGGATTCGCGTACCCCGACCTGGAGAGAAAGTAGGTTGCGGGCTCCTGCCCGCTGGGCGCCTCTCCGGCTGCCGCGAATCGCCTCGGCGGTGCCTTTAGCCCTCCTCTAGCTGGTTAGCCGCGCGTCCGTTAGGAATCCGCTCCGTGGGTCGGTTCGGTGAGCTACTCCAGCGGACACCAGCGGCGGCTTCAGCAGCTGCTCTCTCGTTCAGCCCAAGCACTTCTCTGCGGCAGCGATCGGCCGCCCGCGGCTATGGGGCCGGCGACCTGCGCTGCGCCCGCGCAGATGATCGTCGGTCGTGTGAGTGCACGCCCGCGTCGCGGCCGTGGGCGTCGCGGCCGCACAGATGCTTGGATTCCTGGCGAGGCGACGCGCTTCTGAGCACTCGGGCGGCCCGGGGCCTCCCAATTTGCAACCCCCGCCGCAGCGGACTCCGCGCGCGCGCGCGCCAGCTGGAGGAGGTATCTCTCGGCCGAGGAGCACAGGTTGCCGGCTGCGGCCGGCGATGCTGTGCGCCCGCCGGTTTTCACCCGGGCTCTCACGGGCTCCGGTTTCCGGCCCTCCCTGGGGTTAGTCGGCCTTGCTCTCTTAGTGCGCTTCTTCCCTGCCAAATTTAGGGCTATAGTTCAGGCTCAGCCGCTTCGACCTCATCCTCGCTTATACATCGGTCCTCTCTGTAGGCGCCCTTGTCCTGAGGGGGTTATAGTAGCTCTGCTCTGCTTCGGCTCTCTAGGCAGGTGTAGGCAGTGTTTCTAGGCAGGTATAGGCCCCTTTCTCCAGTACAATAGCTCCACCCGGTCCGATGTCCGAAAGGCTTGTTCCCGTAGGCTCATCTCTTGACTTGACACAGATGGACACTGCAGTCATATCCCTAGCCATTTGTCTCGGTGTGTGCGAATTCATTTGTAATGACTTCTTCACGGCCTCGTGGAGCCGCACGCCCGGCCTCGCCTGCCTGGATCTCGGCCCCGACCCGCCGGCCTGGCGCCCCGCGGCGGCCCCGGGCCGCCTCGCCGTCTTCCCCGACCGCGCCCTGCAGGAGATCTCGGGCAGGCGCTTCCCCGCAGGTGCGGGCGCTCGCCGGTGCAGGCCTCGGGGGCGGCGCCCTCGCCCCGCAGCGGCCGATCGCGAGCGCCCGGCAGCGGTGCACAGGGTGGAGCGGGAGGAGGGCCCGCCCCGCCTCGCCCTCGTCTACGAGCTCAGGCCCCGCACCGGCGCGCCCATCGCCCCCTCCGCCCTCCGCCCCCGGGCCCCCGACCCCAACCCCGGCCCCGGCATCGCCGGCCGTCGCGGCTGGAGGCGCCGCCGCCGCAGCGCACTAGTACTAGCCCCGCCTGCCCCCCGGCGGGGCCCGCGGTTCTGCCCGCGGCCACCCTGCAGCCGCCCCGCCCTGCCGGGTTGGAGCCCGGTGCCGCGCTGCCTGCCCCCGCCGCCGCCGCGGCGAGGGGATCGTTCTCCGCCGCCGCGGTTGCGGCTGGCTGCGCCGACGCCGGGTCCGGCTGCGCGACCGTTGGCTGCCAGCCCCGGCCTGGGCAATCTGCATTCCGATGCGCAAAATGGGCGAGGAGGCGGTGGCGCTTGCATCCCACCAGGTTCTTGCGGAAGCGCCGGCGCGCCGCGAGGTCCTCCGGCGGCCGCACCCGCCAGAGCGTGCCCTCGCGCGCCGGGTCGCCAATGCTCACCGAGTACTTGAGCGTCTCGTACTTCGGGTGACCCGTTCCGGCTGCCGCCGGGCTCATCGCCGCCTCCCAGGCAGCGGCCTTGTCTTCATGGACAAGGACCTGGAGGACCTCGGCTGGCGGCGTCGTTTTGCCGACGTCGTACGTGCAGAAGTTGTAGCTATATAGATCAGCGCCACTTCTCGGTCGTCCTGCGCCACGCTCTTGAGGATCTCCGAGAGCTGTGAAAACCGTCAGTCCTTTTGATAAAGGAGTGCTTCTTGCGCCAGTTTGCGTTACACGTACCGGTAGCGCTGCCGTATCTTGGTGTACGGTCAGGGTGAACTGTGCACACTTGTGGAGCGGCGGCGCAGCGTCGACGGGGCTCATGGTGATTGGGCATGTCTGGAACTGAAGTTTGCGAGCCTTGCTGAGCTCCAGCAGTCTGTCACAGCGTAAGTACTCGTTCACTTCCGCTCGCGAGGCGGGCCGCACGCACTTCTCAGCCAGTTTGGCGTTGTGGATGGTGACGACGATCCGTGGTGGTTCGAGCATCAGCATCTTGTCCCGCACCGCGCTCGGCGTTCCCGCAAAGCCAAGGACCTTGAATCCGAGGCACTGCGCATCAACCTGCGCTCCAGGAGCCACGGTCAGCTGCTGGTGGCGGCGGTCATGGTCCGGTCCAGGTCTGGGAACCTTCTCGCTCGGCAGCGGGACGTAGTTCTTATCCGTCGATACTTCACGTTCGACGGTACGCAGGAGCTCGCGGATGACGTAACGGACGGCGTCGTGCGTGCGCTCTGAGAAGTTGCCGTCGGGGCGGAACGGGATCGTGCTTCCGAAAACCGGCGCGCCGTCCATCACCAGCATCGGCGCATTCGCCTTGTCATCAATGAAGATCCGTGCTTGCGGGTTCAGCTGCGCCCAATCAGTCGACGTCCGGAGAGCGTCTCTTCAGTTTGAGTCCGCCGCGCACCTGAACTGGCGGGCCAATGTAGTAGGTGTTCTTCGCTACTAGTTGTGCGGTGCCCGTGGTCACTCGCAGTTTGGCGACGGTCGCCTTTGCCCACTGCGACCACCGGGATCAAATGGGGTGGTCGTGTTTGACCCTGCTCACTGGGGCACGCACCCGGCTAGCCGCGGCGTAATTGATGTTCTCCATGACGTCTTCTGGCGCCATGACTCCGATGCAGCCCTTGTACGGGTAGTCTTCGCGGACTCCGCCGTGCGCGATGTTCCGTTTGGAGATTTCCTGCGTCCCCTCCGTCAGCTGGCCGCAAACGAGCATATGATGTGTACATAAGCGTGTACTCACGTCAAGGATCATGGCCCGTCGTTCGCCAATCGGGGCCACGCTCGGCCCGTTGGGGCTGAGCGTCTGGTTCACGTACTTGACCGGGACGAGCTGCAACGGAGTGAAGTAGACTGCAACGGACTGTGCTGGGGGACGGAGCTCCTCCAGTCCGATTTGCCGATGGCGTTCCGCGGCCGGCGAGCCGTCGCCGGCCTGCGGGTTGGGCGGGATCCGTGGGACTTGCTTGACGAGGCCCGTAGGCAGTTCTTCTTCTTCCGCGCCTCCATCGAAGTCGATGAGATCTTCGTCGAAGGGTTCTTCGCCTCCGCCGTCTGCGGGCGCCGCCGGGTCGTCCCCTTCTCCACCTTGGCGCGGATCCATCGGATCCGCGTTGTGTAGGTCACCGTTAGCGTCAGCCATATGGCCGTTCGCCTACAGATCTGCGCGTGCACGCGTCCGTTAGACGGGCGCCGTGTGAAAGTGACGGCCTGAGCGCGGCCTCGGTCTTCCGCGTCCTGGGGAGGACAGGCGTGTTTACGAACTGCGGACAGGGGGTCCTGGGCAGCAGCGATGGGCTTGCGCAATGCGCAGCAGTGCAGGCTCTTGCGAGCAGATTGCTGGGACGCCTCGGCCCGAGGGTCGGAAAGCACTTACCAACGCAACTATCGTCCTACGCTAGCCGTAGAACGCGTTGCTGCGCTGTTCCCGTGCTCCCGCGCTCTTTTCGGGGGTACGGGGAGGTGTGTCTGAGTGCGCGCGTGACCGCCGCACGACGCCTCGGAGCGACAGGCAAATTGGAATCTCGTCCCTGCAGCTGCAGCTGCCAAACGATCCCAACGAGTGGGGCGGTCCACTCGCAGCAGTCCGTTTACGGCATATGCCGTCAGTCCTATTACGGCTTATGCCGTCATGTTGCTTTGGGAACCTCGGCGGCCCCCTGTTCGAATCAGACCCATAGCGGTCTCGCAGTTCCCCACGGCCGCACGAACGCGTGCGCACGCCTGAACATGAGCCCTCACACGTGTACGCGTGCTACTTGCTCGCTGAACGCTCTTACGCAGCGGAGACAGGCGCCGGCACATCGATATCCACGTCGACGCTTACGGTCGTGTCCCTGTGCATACTTACATGGGAATAACGTTAATGCTCACAGCCTAGACACATGTGCATGCGCAGTGCATGGTGCTCCTATAGCTACGCTTGATCGCCGCAGCCGACAGCTGCAGCGGCCAGCCGAGCCCGGGGCACGGCATGCACCACTAGAATGATGAACAAAAGGAAAAGGAATGAGAGCAAGATAGAAAAACAGAAACCGCCGCCGAGGGCGCAGGCAGGGCCCTCGCGGAGGGCGCCAGCTGCAGCCCAGACCCTTAGACTACAGGATATCTTCCCCCTCGCGACGTTCCCCGAGGGCGGGGACACCATCGGAATGGCGCCGACAATCGAGAAAAAGAAACCTGAAGGAGTTCTACGGGCCATGACATTTAATGCGAGAGGCTCCAGCGAATCCAAGCTGCAACAGACCGAAGACTTCTGCCGGCGGTGGGGGATAGACTTCGCTGGGCTGCAAGAGATCTCTATGTCGAAAGGAGACATCGCAGCCGCGCTCCGCTCGCCCGGCATGGGCGACCTGCCCGAGGGAGCCATCACCTACGGAAAGATCCTCTGCACGACGAAATCAACCCGGTGGCACGGCAACGGAGCCGCTCTCTGGGTGGCGCCGCAATGGGTCAAGCACCTAACGAAGAAATACGAGGTGCCGGGCCGGATGATCGGGTTCGAGCTCCGGTTCAAAGAGAACCGCCAGCTGTTCGTCGTAAGCATCTACATGCCCGCGTCGGAAGCGACAGACGAACACCGGCGGGACCAAGACAGAATCCTGCAGGAACTTGAGAAACTGATCGCTGATTTCAGCACGCGGCCGAACGCGCACCTCCTGCTGCTAGGAGACTGGAACTCGGTGGCGGTCCCGGAACTGTCCCGCGTCCGAAACGGGGCCCCCGTTCCCAGCCGAACGCCAGAACGAAAGTGGTGGAACACGATGATCGACACGTGGGATCTGCGCGACGCGGCGATCACGCACTCTGCCGCGCACGACAGCGGCGAATGGAGCGCGGCGCGGGAAGTGACACACAGGACGCACCTTCCGAGAAGCGGAGACGATACCGGCCGCGGCGCTAGCGGCTCACAAGACGACGACGCCGCTCCGACCGACCTGCCGCAGGACGCCGTCTGGCACGCGGCACGCATCGACGCGGTCCTGGTGTCAGAGTCACTTGACAAGGCGCTCCTGAGCGCGCACACCTGCCCGGCACACGTCGATGCGCCTCACGACTCGGACCACTTCCCGGTGCTCGCGGACTTCTCGCTGGAGGCCGCGGGCCTGAAGGCTCCGACGGGACCGATGCAGACCCCAACGCCGGGACCGCCGGTCTTCGACCCGGACTCCCGCAAGCTGACGGACGAGGAGAAAGATGAGTTGAAAAGAGACCTCAACAAACGCATCGGCGAAGTGCTGGGCCCAGACCTTGAGGCGGTCGGGAGCGGCACCCGAGAAGAGCGCCTCGAGCGCCTCGCCCGCATCCACACTGAAAGCGCGCGGCTAGTTCAGAAAGTGGCGAAGGACCACAAAGCCATGAAGAGCAGGGGCTCGCACCCGACCAAGCCGCGCAATCTGCCATGGCAGGCGAAAGCGGACTCCAAGCTTGGACGGGTTTGGGCCGCATGGATGCAGGAACCGAGCGGAATCCCGTCGCTAAGAACGATCGACAAGATAGAGAAGCTCCAGAAGTTCGTGACAAGACAGGAGGGCGCGCGGCCCTTCCCGCTGCGGCCTACGGAACGGAGGCAAGCGGCAGCTAACGCTGGCGAGGCGACTGCACCAGCGCCTGCCTCGGACCCTAACTCGCCGGACCAGCGCCCGGACCCCACTGTACCCCCCAGCCCCTCGACGCACGCGACGGGCATACGAAGCGCACGCAACTGAAAGAAGACTGGGCATCTTTCTTCAGGGAACTGAAAACCTGGCGGAACCGCACCAGGCACGACCTGCAGAAACTGCGGCGGCAAGACAAAGCAGCAGACATTTCCAGGGCCGTAAAGAACCGGCTAGCCGACTTCATGGACGGCCGCCGCCTGGGGGCATTCATAGCCTCTGTGCTCGAGAAGCCTAAGAGCCGGCCGATAATGCACATCACCCGCCGCTCGCAAGACGGAAAGACGTACGAGATCTATACGGAACCGGCAGAAGTGAAGCGGCTCCGGATCCTACGCGAACATTGGAAAACTTGGTGCCAAAGACGGCAACCCCGAGTGGGCTGTACTGTCGGGGAGGTGCCGGATAGCGAGCTGAAAACAAAAAACGGAAAGCGCCTGCTTGACTTCTGGCAGAAAGAGTACAAGCCGCGCGGGAATCCGGCCCTCTTCGAGAACGATATGGCTGTGCCATCCGAAACCGAGCTAGGGGACTACATCAAAACGCTAGGCAACACGGCAGCGGGGCCTTCTAACCTCTCCTACGCTATGGCAAAGTTCCTGTGGGCAAAGATCCCCAAGAAAAAGAAGGAGAGGGCCCCCTCGGGAGACCAGGGCCGAGCCGGCGCCCCGCAGGCGGCGGAGGAGGAAGAAGAGGAGGAGCCGGAGCCCTGGGGCCGGAGGCTACTGCACTCGATGGTAGCGGAAACGATCCGTCTCAGAGACTTGCCAGACTCGGTCTGCCAAGGCAACGTCTTCGGAATCCCTAAGAACGGAGAGTGGGACGGGGATATTGATAATAACCTGCGGCCAATTACACTCCAAGAGGTAGCCCTGAAACTCACCACGGGCCTCCTCAATGAGCGCCTGTCCCGGACAATCCATCAGAACGGGCTGCTGAAGGGTGCGAACTACGGGTTCAGACCTGGATGCTCCACGGACGACGCCCTACACGTCTTCAACGCTATGCTCGAGGACGCAAAGCAGTTCAAGAAGCCCATCTACGTCCTGCTGCAGGATATCAGGCGCGCGTACGACTCGGTATCGTGGGAGAGCATGGAGCTCTCGATGCGGAGGCTGTGCATACCGGAAGGGTACATCGAACTCCACAGGAACATCTTCCGCCGGCGCCGAGCCAGGGCGATCTCGGGGCACGGCCTCTCTGATGAATTCGAGCTTGAGTGCGGCCTCCCGCAGGGCGGCGTCGAATCGCCACTGCACTGGCTGATCTTCTACGACGCGCTCCTCTGCGCGCAAGAGAGAATGGACGAAATTGAGCGTCAGGACAGCCGGGCTAGCTCGGTGGCAGGCTGGCTGCAGTCGGGGACGGGTACGGCTTACGTGATGGGGGACCCCAAAGAGAAGAGCCAGGCCGAGCTTGGTCGGCGAGCACGGGTCTGCGGGCTGGCGTACGCAGACGATACGAAGTGGGCGAGCAGCAGCCTGGCGGGGCTGCAAATAATGGCTGACGTGGCAGGCGAGTTCTTCCGCCTGCACGATATCGAAGTCAATGCAAAGAAAACGATCTTCACGTGGAACAACGCCCCCCGCGAGTTTGAGAGCGTCGCGGGGGCGCACCCCGCCGCGAAGAAGAAGGAGAAGAAACCGGCGCCGCTGCGCATAAACGGTACCCCCGTCGGGGTGGTCCTTGAGCCCCACGAACACTTCAAGCTCCTCGGAGTGTACATGAGCGCGAACCTCAACTGGGGGCGGCAGTGGCAGTACGTACGCGATCAGGCACGCAACGCCGTGAAGACGATTGAACGCAAAAAGCTCACCGCAAACGAGGCATGCTACCTGGTGCAGGCCGTGGTGCAGGCACGTATCGCTTACGGCCTGAAGCTGATGACGATGGACGATCAGCAGTGCAAAGAGCTGGATAGGATATGGATGCGGGTAGTAAAGCACCATGCGCACCTAGCCTCATCGACGACGAACTACGTGATCTGGAGTCACGGGGGGTACAGCCTCAAGCGCACCGAGCACCTGCAGGCGGAGGTTCAGATCGCGGAAGCGCAGATCCGCCTGTGCGCACCGGAAGACTCGTTGCTGGCCCGCGTCGTCCGTCACCGTGTGCGGGCCCTCCAGGAGAAGCTGGGGGTACCGTTGCTCCCGACCGAATTCCTGAACGCCCCCGTCTCGAGAGATGACGTTCGAACGAACTGCCTGGCGGCGCTAATGCCCCAGATGCAGCGGCGTCAGTACAGGCTGATGTCAAATCACGAGCGCTACGCCGCTTTCCGGCAAGTACCGGGGGCGGAGCCGTGGCCGGAGCCGGCACGGTTGGATAGGCGCTTCGTCCTGGCGTGGCACATCCCGCGCTCGATTTTCAGGGAAGCAGCGCCCAAGCTCTACGCTGCTGGGGTGGTCACAATGGACGCGGTGACGGCGGCGGACGGGGCCACCGTGCGAACCTGGCAGGACATGTACATGCGGGCCCCCAGAGAGACGCTCCCGCGGGCTGAACCTGCGTGGTGGCGAGTGCTCAGGGAAGCCATCACGAGTGACGGACAACAGCTACAGTACCCCATGAGGAAGGCGGGCACGCGGCCCTCACCGATGGCCGCCCTGGCAGCTGGGGCCCGGCAAGTAAGATGGGAGAAGGATGCCTTCGTGGCAGTGTTCGACACGGCGAACCTGCACGAGGATGAGGCGCTGCCCATGGTGGGACGGGTCGCGAACTGGCGCTCAGAGGCGGGCAGCATACGCGCGTACCAGTACCTCCTGCAGCACTGGGTGCCAGTGCCCGACGCGGCCGATCCGAACGCCGAGGGCGCAGGCCTGTACTGTCGCTGCGACGGGCACTGTCAGAAAACGGAACCCAAGAAACGCAAACGAACGTACACGGCGATCCAGGGAAGCGGAAAGAACTACTGGCACCGCGACGCGCGATGCGAACATGCCGATCCGAGCCAGTGCACCGAGATGAGCCAATGCGACGGACCCTGGGCAGAGGGTCAGGGCTGGTGGGAAGACGAGGATGCCCTCCTCGGACTGACCGGCGAGGTACTCGAGGAACCTATCCACATCACCAGGTCGGACACGGCTGGCGGCGGCCAGACGACGGCGTCAAAAAGAGGGCGCAAGCAGACCCACACGGGCCCGACCCTTGCGTACTTTGACCCCGGCCTGCTGGACGAGCGGAAGCGCCAGCAACTGCTCCTCCTCGCCCGAGTGAAAGCAGTCCAAGATGGAGATGAGCGGTTCCTCCGCAGCGCCCTACTCCCCGAGGCGGAAGCGGAGCTGCAAACAGCACTCGAGACGGCGTCGGCGGCGGAGCCGAGGGCCGAACCGCTGGACGAGGCGCCGCCCGTTTCAAACCCCCGCGAACTGAGAGATTTGTATCAGGCGAGCTTCGGGCCTGAGACTTGGAGCGAGCAGGACGGCCAGTACTGGCAGCACGCACTCGCGCTCTGGGAGACGATCGAGAAGTACGAGCTCGAGAAACACGGTAGCGCGCATCCGAGGTTGCTGAACATATGGACGGATGGGAGCCTATTCCAGGGTCAGACGGAAAGCGCGCACGCGGGCTACGGCATTGTGATACCTGCGACCGCTGCGGACGGCGAGCGGCTGAACCCGGACGAGGCTGCGACCGAATGCCTCGGCCGGCTCCGAGGACTCCAGGAGATCAATAAAGCTGAACTCCAAGCGGCGATCGTGGCAGACGTACTGGCACCGAACGGGATGCGCCTGCACACGGACAGTCAAAACGTCTGCACGTGGTACCAGAAGTTTGTGCGGAACGCACACCAGCAGCACGCGCGCGACTACGTCAGACACCCCTGCAACGCAGAGCTGTATGCGTGGTCGCGCTTCCGAGCCCTGATGCAACACCGGGAACACCGAAGAGCGGTGGCGCTCGTCAAGGTCAAGGCCCACAGCAAGAAGGAACCCCTCCACGAACTGAACGACGCGGCTGACAAGGCGGCCAAACGGGCGGCCAAGCTCGAGCCGCAGCCGCCAAACACGCTGACAGAGGACATCTTCCTGCCGCCCGCTTTCAGCATGCCGGCGGTGCTGACGATCGAAGGGCCAGACAGAATAGTGCGGCGGGTGGAAGGCGACCCCGGCGACACGCTGCTGTGCTGCACGCGCACCACACTCACTTTGCCTGGGAGAACCAGCTGAACGCGGGGAATGGCTACGAGCGCCGGTGGACCACGGCGCAGTGTATGATCAGATGGCAATGGGACCCCGCCGCGTCGCGGTGAGCCAAGAGAGCAACGGCTTCCGGGGTACCCACGCGAAGCTCGTACTGGGTACGGTGGCTACAGCGACGGTCCGCAAACGAGATGCGCCCGAGCTCTACAGTGAGATAAACCCCGGGGGGTTCTGCGCCCTCTGCAGCGTACGCCAGACCGATAGCGAGGGCCGGCCCCGGCTCGTGGCTGGTCCCGTGGAGACGCTCGAACATGCCCTCTCCTGCCCCAGCGCGCCAGCGGTAGCGGCACGCGCGGAAGCAGAAGCCAAAATAGCAGAGGTAGTCGCCAGCGAGCTACCGGAGGCGCTCAAGCGGACGGTACCGCACGCGCTTGCTACGTCTCTGAAAGTCACGCGCGTGGCTGACCTGACGCTCACACAGACAGAGCGACAAACTCAGCTTTGGGTTTTGCGCGGGCTGCCACCGGCCGGCCTCACTGATCTGATCCGCGAGACCGTCGAGGACGAGGCCCAGGCGGGCAAGATCGCCCGCAAGCTAACGAAAGCGATCGGTGAACAGGCGCACAAAACCTGGGCAGCACGGTGCAAAGCGTACGCAGACTGGGAGAAGGCGTGCGGGATCACGAAGATGATGAAAGAGCGATGCGCGAAGCCCCCACGCGCCGAGCCGCGCCCCCGAGAGACGGCCGCGAAACCTGGCGGGCACCGCCGCAAGCGCAGGAAACTCGCAATCGACGAGCCGGTACAGCCGCGCGAGCGCTGCGCGGAGTGCCATGCGCTTATGTCCAGGCACCGGGGTGGGGACGCCCTGGCCCTATCCTCACTGAGCTGCCCCCCAGACGATCACGGCTGGGTCCGGGCGGCGGAGGCAATGCAGGTGTACGACCACACCAACAGGTATGCATGGGGCGTGGGGACAGCAAGGACCAGACCACGTTAAACGTTGAGAGGGGTGCTTTCTGGGGGGGGCTTGGGGGGCACGGCGGGGACAACAACACGAGGAGGACGCAAACAGTGGAGCGGGAGCCAGCAGCCCGCTAAACAGGGGCTGGCCAGCAACATTTCTCTTTCAAACCTTTTCTTACCCTAGCTGCGGCGTGCTACGAGGATGGAGTAGGGCATCGCCAGCAGAGATTAGGACCTGACTTTCGTAGGACTTAGAAATGCAGCAAAGTAGACGTCACAGGAAATAGAAATGCAGTTGTAATTAGATATAGAATAACTAGATGTTTAGGCACAGCACGCGAGAGTCCTCATATTCTCTTCCTGGATACTGTTTTCAGTGAGGGTATGGTCGACGTTACAACTTCATTGTTGTATGGATGTGCTAATGCAAATCAAAAAAGCTCCACGCACTCTCCGCGTTATCATAGTATCTGATTGACAAGGAGCATCAGCGGCTCGCCGTTCGCCTCGGCCGCGGGCGTGGGTTCGCTCATGATCACCGCGCCGAGTTGCAGCTCCAATGGACACCGCTTGCCGCCGCGCGGGGAACGCGTACAACTGCAGAAAAAAAAATTTGCTCGGATAGGTCCGGCCAGGCAGGGAGGGGTGCGTACAACTGCAGAGGAGTCAAACACACGTCGAGAGGCGCTCGCGACTAGCGTGCGGCGCGCGGGCGGCACGAACCTCGAAAGATCTTTCGGCGCGCGGGCACCGGCCGGGCCCGGGCCGACCGCGCCGGCGCGCGCGGGGCCGAAGCCGCGCGAGCTCTGGCGCAGAGAAGCATCTCCTCGGTAGCTACGATCGTCCTGAACAGCGGGCTCAGGCTGAACAGCGGGCTCAGGCTGACTCGCGCGCGCTGCGGAGCGCGGGCTGCACGCGTACGAAAGCGCTCGCGATCAAAAGCTTAAGCGCGCGGCCAGCGAGCTATAGCTAAGCAGCGCCGTTCGCTCTGAACTTAGAGCGGGATCGGATCAAGCACCCTTAGAATAGGGCGGTGTGATGTTCTGCATGGCTTGGTGCGCAGACTCCCCGGAAGCGGTCCGGATCCGACATGTACAGGGCCTGCATGCACGTGCACGAGCTGCTGCAGGCGCTGCACGCCTGCTGCAACTGATGCAGTTCCGCTCATGTGAGGCGTGCAGCGATTGCAGACATGTACAGCTTGCATTTCAGGCACGACCAACGACATCTGGACTAGCCTGACTAGCCCTAGCAGCTGTCTGGCTAGCAGTGGGCCGCCGGTCGAATCGTAAGGGCTCAGTCAGATAGGCAAGTGACGTCGAAAATCGAAATCGAATACCGAAGCTCGAGATCGAAACCCTTTGCGGCCCTTTGCGCCGGCGCCCCGCCCCGCGCGCGCCTCGTGGGGCTCGCGATCGGAGCCCTCGGGGGGCGCCCCGCCCTCGAAGTGGCGGAACTCGACCGCCTTGCGCTTCTCGATCTGGGCGAGGCCGGCTCGGAGGGCGGCAAGGCGGGCGGAGCCTCGGAGGGCGGGGAGGGGGGGCGCCTTGTAGCGGAGGCCGCGAAGAGGAAGGCGATCCAGCCGCCCAGCGCGCACAGCTGCCGCCCCGCCCTTCAGCGCCCCCCGCTGGATTCCGCGCGGGGGGCCGGCGGGGCGCACGAGGGCGATGGCGAGGACGGGCTTCCAGGCGGCCCCCGAGGCGGCGTGGGCGGCGAGGGCGCGCGCCGCGTGCACCACGGGCCCGAAGAAGAGGCACTGCGGGGCGCGCCGCTCGAGGCAGAGATCGAGCGCAGTCAGCGTGCAGGGGTATGAGCACGAACTAGGGGGATATCTGAATAATCGGCTAGCGCTCGCTGACGTCGACCCGCACGCCGTCAGCCCGCTCGCTGGAAGTTTACCGCGGCACGCGCAGCCCCCACACAGCACCGGGCACAGAGCACGAATGGAGTCAGCGTTCACCCTCAGCGCTGTCGTTCGGCCGCAACCGGCATCCGGCGCGCAGCCTCAGCATGTCTCTCTCGGCTTCGCATCTTCCATATCTCTTTCGGAAGCTCCCGAAGCTTCCCGTCAGCCAGGCGCTTCGTCTCTGGCCACAACCGCGTCTCCCTTCACCCGGCTCGCAACCGCGTCTTTGAGCCGAAGCCCGCACTCTCTTTCAGCATCAGCTGCAAGGCGCCGAAGACTCCGGAGGAAGACGGTGCGCCTTCAAAGCTTCTTCGCCGCATTTCCTCGCTTGCCGCAACCGCTGATTATGATCTACCGCCATGCAGCTTTCAATCTCAGAGATTTTCTGGTCGATTACGAGAAGGAAACAGACGTCTCCAAGCGCTCTGAAATGCTGACCGTCGTCCGCTTGCTGTTTCGCGCGTGTCATCCACAGCATTGCTCATATTCTTGCAGGCCTGTGCGAGGGTCGTGCAGGGATCGGCCCAGCTGTTCGTTCCCGAGCTCAAGGGCGAGCTGGCCGGACTCAAGGGTGAAGTGGCCGGACTCAAGGTTGGACTCTTGTTCCCCACGCCTTGTACTCTCAAATCCGATCCGTCACTGACTTCGTGATATACATATATATAGTTCGCCGGCGGTTTCTTGGGCGTCGTGATCCTCCTCACTG
Organism: Cyanophora paradoxa; assembly: GCA_004431415.1. Classification (NCBI taxonomy): domain Eukaryota; class Glaucocystophyceae; order Cyanophorales; family Cyanophoraceae; genus Cyanophora; species Cyanophora paradoxa. The sequence continues at coordinate 222,216 of QPMI01000113.1, forward strand.
CGATTGTGGCCAGCGTATTCAAGTTCGTGTATTTTTCGGTGCTTCGTCACTCAGAATCTCACGTTTCTCTTTCATGCCACAGATGAGATGCTCTACTCCGCCTTAGGGGTTGGCTCTACTGCTTCGGCCTTCACTTCCCGGCCACCGCGCGCACGCCCTCCCAAAAGTGTGCAATCACGAAGCAGATGCGATTCCGAGTGTGCTGAAGGCGCGGCCTTGCGAAAGCGCGAAGTGCGGTCTAGGCCCTACGCGGCGGCGCGCGGCACCTGCGCGAGGGGCGGCAGCTGGAGGGGGCCCGCAGCGGGCTCGCGCGGGCCGCGGCGGGCCGGCTGGGGCGCGGCCGGGCGGGCGGCCGCGGGGAGGGCGGGCTGACGACGAAGCGGACGAGGCATGAAAGAGAAACGTGAGATTCTGAGTGGCATGAAACCCGATCAAAATTGCCTCCTGGAGCCGCAGCGCCTTGTCCCGATCGAGCGGGGCCGCCTCGAACGCCGCCAAGGCCTTGCAGCGGGCGTCGAGAACGAACTCGAACGAGACCCGATCGAGCGTCGAAAATCGAAATCGAATACCGAAGCTCGAGATCGAAACCCTTTGCGGCCCTTTGCGCCGGCGCCCCGCCCCGCGCGCGCCTCGTGGGGCTCGGAGCCCTCGGGGGGCGCCCCGCCCTCGAAGTGGCGGAACTCGACCGCCTTGCGCTTCTCGATCTGGGCGAGGCCGGCTCGGAGGGCGGCAAGGCGGGCGGAGCCTCGGAGGGCGGGGAGGGGGGGCGCCTTGTAGCGGAGGCCGACGAAGAGGAAGGCGATCCAGCCGCCCAGCGCGCACAGCTGCCGCCCCGCCCTTCAGCGCCCCCGCTGGATTCCGCGCGGGGGCCGGCGGGCGCACGAGGGCGATGGCGAGGACGGGCTTCCAGGCGGCCCCGAGGCGGCGTGGGCGGCGAGGGCGCGCGCCGCGTGCACCACGGGCCCGAAGAAGAGGCACTGCGGGGCGCGCCGCTCGAGGCAGAGAGCGCAGTCAGCGTGCAGGGGTATGAGCACGAACTAGGGGATATCTGAATAATCGGCTAGCGCTCGCTGACGTCGACCCGCACGCCGTCAGCCCGCTCGCTGGAAGTTTACCGCGGCACGCGCAGCCCCACACAGCACCGGGCACAGAGCACGAATGGAGTCAGCGTTCACCCTCAGCGCTGTCGTTCGGCCGCAACCGGCATCCGGCGCGCAGCCTCAGCATGTCTCTCTCGGCTTCGCATCTTCCATATCTCTTTCGGAAGCTCCCCGAAGCTTCCCGTCAGCCAGGCGCTTCGTCTCTGGCCACAACCGCGTCTCCCTTCACCCGGCTCGCAACCGCGTCTTTGAGCCGAAGCCCGCACTCTCTTTCAGCATCAGCTGCAAGGCGCCGAAGACTCCGGAGGAAGACGGTGCGCCTTCAAAGCTTCTTCGCCGCATTTCCTCGCTTGCCGCAACCGCTGATTATGATCTACCGCCATGCAGCTTTCAATCTCAGAGATTTTCTGGTCGATTACGAGAAGGAAACAGACGTCTCCAAGCGCTCTGAAATGCTGACCGTCGTCCGCTTGCTGTTTCGCGCGTGTCATCCACAGCTTGCTCATATTCTTGCAGGCCTGTGCGAGGGTCGTGCAGGGATCGGCCCAGCTGTTCGTTCCCGAGCTCAAGGGCGAGCTGGCCGGACTCGGGGGCGAGCTGGCCGGACTCAAGGGTGAAGTGGCCGGACTCAAGGTTGGACTCTTGTTCCCCACGCCTTGTACTCTCAAATCCGATCCGTCACTGACTTCGTGATATACATATATATAGTTCGCCGGCGGTTTCTTGGGCGTCGTGATCCTCCTCACTGCGATTGTGGCCAGCGTATTCAAGTTCGTGTATTTTTCGGTGCTTCGTCACTCAGAATCTCACGTTTCTCTTTCATGCCACAGATGAGATGCTCTACTCCGCCCTTAGGGGTTGGCTCTACTGCTTCGGCCTTCACTTCCCGGCCACCGCGCGCACGCCCTCCCAAAAGTGTGCAATCACGAAGCAGATGCGATTCCGAGTGTGCTGAAGGCGCGGCCTTGCGAAAGCGCGAAGTGCGGTCTAGGCCCTACGCGGCGGCGCGCGGCACCTGCGCGAGGGCGGCAGCTGGAGGGGGCCCGCAGCGGGCTCGCGGCGGCCGGCGGCGGGCCGGCTGGGGCGCGGCCGGGCGGGCGGCCGCGGGGAGGCGGGCTGACGACGAAGCGGACGAGGCATGAAAGAGAAACGTGAGATTCTGAGTGGCATGAAACCCGATCAAAATTGCCTCCTGGAGCCGCAGCGCCTTGTCCCGATCGAGCGGGGCCGCCTCGAACGCCGCCAAGGCCTTGCAGCGGGCGTCGAGAACGAACTCGAACGAGACCCACTTTGGTCCGCGCCGCTTCCAACGTTTTAACCCCTCTGCTGCTCCTTCTCCTTTTCGAGCTGCGTCTTCAGGTTGCGGAGCGGGCGGAGGTGCGGTCCCTCGGCCCCGGCGCGCCCCTAGCGTCCGGGCGTACACGAAGCAGTTCGCCTGCATCACGCTCTGGGTGTACCCCGCAATGTCGCGGGCGCCAACCGCCTCTCCTCGCGCAGGTAGCGGAGGAAGCGGATCCCGGAGGTAGACGTCGATGAAATCGTTTCGAGCCAGGAGATACCGGGGAGGGCGGGGGCGCCGGGGCGTCGGCGGCGGCCGCGCTTGGCCCCGCGGCCTCTCGTTGACGCGCCTGCGGGGCGGGCGGCGGTGAGGGCGGCGCGTGGCGGGGCGGAAGGCCGCCGGGCGGACTCCGGGGCGACGTGGTGAGGTTGAAGTCGAGGATGGCGGCCGAGATGGCGCGCGACTGCTCCGCCGCCTCCCGCCCCGCCCCTCCTCTCCGCCACCAGCCACGGCGCCACCGACCTGCCCCCGCCCCGCGCGTGAGCCCCCGGGGGCGCGGGCGGGGCGCGGGCGGGGCACATGGCGGGGGTGAGGCAGCCGGGGCCGGGGAGGGGCTCGAGCGCGGCTGCGGCGTCCCCGCCGTCGCCTGCGCGTCCAGCAGGAAGGCCCCCGTCGCCTCTGCCGCCCCCGCCCCGCCCGCCTCGGCCCCTCGCGCGCGCCGGGGCGGGGGCGGGCCGGGGCCGGGGCGAGGCGGGGGCGGGGGCGGCGGGCGCACGCTCGTCCATGTAGCGCATGAACTCGGCGTAGTTGATGAAGGGCCCGCCGCCCTCCTCGCCGCCCTCGTCGAGCGCGGCCAGCACCTCGTGCACCGCGGGGCGCGCCGCGGCGATCCCCATGCGCGACAGCCCCGCCGAGAACTCCTCCTCGGTGAGGAACCCGTCCCCGTCCCCGTCCAGCGAGATGAAGACCTTCCCCTGCGCCGGCCCCCGCGTCGGCGCCGCTGCGGGCCGGGCGATGGGGCCCCGGGCGCACCATGCGGTTGCGGGCGGCCTTCTGCTGCACGTACGTGCGCATCGCCTCGAGCAGCCGGCGCGCCTCGGGCGTCAGCGCCGGGTCCGCCAGCAGCGCCCTCCGCTTGAACGCCCCGTGCGCCCCGTGGCCCATGTTGAAGGCGTTCCCCGCCGTGGGGGGCGCCCTGGGGCCCGCCTTGCCGCCGGCGAGGGCGAGGCTCCCCTCCGACTTGCTCAGGGCGCGCAGCATGGCGGCGTAGTCGAGGCGGCCGCCGCCGTCGGGGGCGGGGAAGCGCGCCGCGAGCTCCTCGGCGGTCGCGAGGGCACGTCCATGTAGTAGAGCTCCCGCAGCGCCTCCCGCACGCCGGCCGCGCTCACCAGCCCCTCGCTCCGCTCGTCCAGCCGCCCCAGCGCCTTCCTCAGCCGGCCCCCCTCCTGGGCCACCTTCGAGTGCAGCGTCCGCAGCAGCCGCCGCGCCGGCTCGCTCAGGGGGCGCTGCTTGCCGCGCAGGAGGGGCACGTAGGACTGGGCCGGGGAGGGCGAGCGCAGGGAGGCGCCCCACGAGGCCGAGGGCGACTCCGGGAGGTGCGCGCCCCGCGGCGCGTGCGGCAGCGCCGGCTGCGGGCTCGAGGCGGGGCGGCCCTGCGAGGGCGAGGGCGGCGCGGCGGGGCGGCCGCCGGCGTGGAGGGCGCCGAGGAGGGGCCGGGGAGGGGAGCACACGAGGGGGCCGGCGGCGCGGAGGGGAGCGCTGGAGGAGCGGGGGCGGGGTGCGCGGCACGCGGAGGCCCCGGAGGAAGGAGGCCTCGGGAAGGGCGTGTAGGCGTGCGACGGCCGCCCGCTGTACACGTGCGCCAGCGGGCCCGCCACCGCCTGGCCCCGCCCCAGTCGCCCCAGCCCCGCCCCAGGGCGCGGCGGCGCGGCGGCGGGAGGGCGCACGGGCTTCTTCTTCGTGGCGGGGTCGTGTCGATGGCGTCTGGGGCCGTCCGCGGCCGCCCAGTCCTCCCCGTCGCCAACGCCGTCCCTGCCCCGCCCGCCCGCCCGCGTGAGGGGCGAGGGCGGGGCGAGGGGCGGCCGGGCTGCCGGGCACCCTCGGGCTCGGCGAGGGGAGGGCGCGCGGGGACTCCGGCTCGGGGCTGATGCCGTGCTCCTGGGGCGCGAGGGGGCGGGCCGAGGTCAGGGCGCCCTGGGAAGGGCGGCGCGAGGGCGGGGGGCGGCGGGGCGCACCGTGTGGGCGAGGTGGTCCCGCACGTAGGAGGGCACCGGCTGCGCCGGGGCCGAGTAGTTGCCCCTGCCGCCGCGCTCCGTCAGGGGCGGGGGCGTGGGGCCGGGGGCGGGGGCGGGGCGGGGGCGGGGGCGGGGTCACCCGGCGGCGTCGGTGAGGCTGGCGAGGAACTCCATGTAGTCGATGGAGCCCGACCCGTCGGCGTCCACGTGCCGCAGGATCCGCCCCAGCACCTCCCCCGACACCTGCCGCCCCGCTCGGCCCCGGCCCCGCCCCCGCCTCCCCCGCGCGCTCTTGCAGGAGCGCGCCTTGGCGTGGAAGAACTCGAGGACCTTCGCCAGCTCCTCCGCGCTCACGACGCCTGCCCGCCCCCCGCCGCCCCCTCGGCCCCCCGCGCAGCGCCGGCGCCCTGGAGGGGCGGAGCGGGCCCCCCGCACCGTCCCGGTTCGCGTCGTACTTCAGGAACTGCGTGCGGAACTGCAACCCGTGCTGTCGCGCCTGCGCCCGCTGCTCCCCCGCCCCCGCGTCAGCGCCCGGGGACGGCGCCGTCTGAGAAAGCGGCCGGGCGCACGAGCAGCTCGAGGTAGCGCTTGACTTCGGCGTCCTGCGCGCCACGGGGCCGTCAGACCGGCTCGTCGCAGCTAAGCTAAGGCGCGGGGCGAGCCTTGGGGTCCACTTTGACGAGGGGGCGCACGCCCTCGTTGCGGTTGGGCATGTGGCGCCCCGGGAAGGCAGCGCCGTCGAAGACGATGTGGTCTGCATGCGGGGCCGCCGTGAGCGCCCCGGGGCGCCCGCGAGCTCGAGGCCGGGCGGCGTGCAGCCCGCGCCGCGCGCCGAGCGGGGCGCACCGACGTTGGCGGTCATGGCCCCGTCCTCCTTGAAGCCCCGCTTGCCCCCGCTGCGACCGCAGCTGAGCCGTTGGCCACGCGGCACCCCGCGGCGGGCGGCCTACTGGAAGTCGGCGCCAGCCTGAGGAACCAGCCCGGGACCGATGTGGGATGCCGAGGAAGCATGGTGGAGGACCTTGGGGGCGGGCGGCGTGCTCCCTCGCGACCCCGACCTCTGCGCGGAGAGTGAGTCGCGGCGGGCTAGCTAGCAATGAAAGCTGGACTCTTAGCTAAGGATATGAGCGGGGCGTATAGGGGCCGAGGCTCGGGGAAGCCGGCCCGATCGGTGCCCGGAGCACGAGGCGGCAGCCGTTTCCACACGTTGTTGCGTATCCCACGCACAGATAAATTCGTTTTCTCGCCTCCAGGAGGCCGCGTTCGACCTGTCATCGCTCTGTTGCTCTGTTCTTAGATTGCTCTGTGACTGTAACCCCCTGGGCAGGCATTCGTGTACCCAGCCTTCGTCGTGGCTTAGTCTGCGCGTTAGGATAGAGGCAAGGTAACTAGGTCCCTCGCGGGCGTGGCGTATGCGCTCGGCGAGCTACGGATGCTTTAGGTGGCCGTCATCAGCACAGCTTGACACACGGCCGCATGGCTGCGGAGTCCGCTGAGGTGCCGGAGGAGTGCGCATGGGCAGCGCCATCGTACGACGCGCGGGCAGCGAAGCGCACGAGGCGGACGGAAGGCCGCGCAATCAGCCTGGCAGCACTGGAGCGCGGGGACCCGGCAGCGCTCGCCAGCCTCTTGCGGGAGCTCGAGCAGCGCTCATTTTCGTCGCTGGAGCTCGAGCCGGCCGATCAGCAGGCATTGATCGATACGGAAGAAGCGGCGTTCGCGTTCTTCCGCGGTGCGTCGCGCGAGGAGAAGGAAGCGGTGCGCGTCCTCTTCCAGGACTCGCCGGAGGGCAAAGCGCTCGTGGGGTGTGCACGCGTCACATTGCTCGCACCGCTAGCGCCCGCGTACCGCTGCTCACGTGTGCGTTCCCGGGCAGGTACAACAGTGTGAGGGGAGTTAAGGAGCTCTTTCGCGTGAGGAGGCACGCCCCCGGCGAGACGCACCCGTGGCCGAACGCCGTGTTGCGGGAGCGAGCCTCGCTCGCCTTCGCTGTGATGGACCGCGCCGTCGCGGTCTGCCTGGCGGCTTGCTTCGCCGCCCTTGGATTTGATTTGGGGCACCTTCTCTCCGAGTGTGGCGACCCCGACCCGCCGCGCTCCTTCGCCGCCTCCCCGTTCGACCTCTTCCTGTACTCGAACGCCCCCGGGGCCCCGCCCGACGCCCCCAACTGCCACGGTGCCCGCCCGCCCCGTCGCCCTCCGCACCCGTCCCAACGGGGTCGGCGGGGGTCGCAGAGCACACAGACCCTGGGTGCGCAGGGTCCTCTTGCGGGGCCGTGGCGAGCGCGCGCGTTGAGCGCACGCGAGCGCAGCTTCTTCACGGCCTCGTGGAGCCGCACGCCCGGCCTCGCCTGCCTGGACCTCGGCCCTGACCCGCCGGCCTGGCGCCCCGCGGCGGCCCCGGGCCGCCTCGCCGTCTTCCCCGACCGCGCCCTGCAGGAGATCTCGGGCGGGCGCTTCCGCGCAGGTGCGGGCGCTCGCCGGTGTGGGCCTCGGCGGCGGCGCCCTCGCCCCGCAGCGGCCGATCGCGAGCGCCTGGCAGCGGTGCACAGGGTGGAGCGGGAGGAGGGCCGGCCCCGCCTCGCCCTCGTCTACGAGCTCAGGCCCCGCACCGGCGCGCCCATCGCCCCCTCCGCCCTCCGACCCCGCCCCCCGGGCCCCCCGACCCCAACCCCGGCCCCGACGCCGCCGGCCGTCGCGGCTGGAGGCGCTGCCGCCGCAGCGCACTAGTACTCCAGTGCTGACTTGCAGCTGCCCACGCATGCGCATGTGGCCAAGTCGTGATCTTGACGCCCAGGCCCGGCCCGCGGCCTACGCCTGCCACCCGCACCGGGCTGTGCCTATATATAGCTAGCTATATAGATCCGACACCCTATGGCTAGAAACTCGTACATTCGGAACTTTTTTTTCTGCCACGGCCAGGCTTAACTTGCCAAACTTGAAAGTAGGGCTGCGCCCAGTGAGGTCCGCGGGCTCACTTTGTGAGTGAGCTTTTTGCGTCCCACTCACTCAGTCACTGTAGTGAGCAGGGGGTACGTTTTCGTATACGAGAAAAACGACCTAAAACGACCCAGATTTCCGAAGTTCGCCGATTTTTCAGGCACTTTCGAATTCGTGCTTTAACTGCGAGCTATTTCCACGGGCTTCTGAAGTGTCAAATTTTGGAGGGGCATGCCATGATAGTCAGCATCGCGCGCGGTGCTGCTAGCTACGCATGTAGATCTGACTCAAAGCTTAAGTACCCCCAAATCGTTAGGTGGGGCGCCTGGGTCGTGATTTTTTGGCGCCAGATACCCCCCACACGGTGCTGGCGGAGGTCCTGCTCACTGGCCTCATACATTTTTCTTTGTACGAGTGAGCCGAAATCCTCACTCAGTGAGTGGAGTGAGACCCTCGACCCTCCACTGATCTCACTGGACCCAGCCCTACTTGAAAGTGCAAAATTGGCTTGCTCGCCGCGGCGCGATCGAGCGCCGCACGCGAGCGCCATCCTGTGCGGCTAAAGCTTATATTAAAAGCTCTCATGCAGCATTAGCTTAAGCTTTCCACCGGCTCGAGCTCGATCGGCGAAATTTGATCGGAGGGGGGAGGAAAAGGAGGGGGGGGCGAGCGGACGCGTGACGAAAACGTCGACGTCAGCGAACAGCAGCGAAACAGCCACAGCAACAAGCAGGAACAGCAACTTCGCGGACTGCAGATCGGCTAGACTCGAGTAGAAGCAAACTCACCATCAAGCCTTCAAGATGGATGTGCGCCTGCCGAGCCGCCCTGAGCCCCGAGCCCGGTCGACGTCGGGCGTTTGCTGACGCGATGGCCCAGATGCCCATGATGCGCGTAGGTGACGATGAGGGGCACTCGATATTCGCAGCCGAGAAGAAGCAGCAATTTGAAGCCGCACTGGTCCATTCTGACGCTTGCTTCCGATCGTCCATTCTGACGCTTGCACTGCGATCGCAGCGGGAGCGTCAGGCCGCCTTGGAGAAGGAAGCTCAGAAGGCTCACGGTAACGCCCACCATGCCCATGTCCCGCAGAATGTGCATTTTCTCACCCGGCTCGTCGCGTCCTGAATGTGACACATCGCCGGATATCCCTGCAGGGCGTGCCGCGGGCAGGGGCTAACCCTGGCGTCGGGGGCCCGCGGGAGCTGAGGCCGCGGCGGAGCGTCGACCACGGCCATGCGCCGCACTCGCCGGCTGGCCCCGAGTGGGCGCGCGTGGAGGAGTCCGCCCTCTTCTTCGGAGCGAACGAGTGAGGGGCGGCGGGGCGCCTCCGGGACCACGCGCGGACGTCCGCCTGAGTCGCGCGGCGGAGGGTTCGCCGGCCGCGCGCCGGCCGCTCGTGCGTGCAGGGCAGCGGAGGCGGCCGCTTGCTGGCGTCGTCTCCGACTCCCACTTCTCTTCTCTCTCTCCTCTTTGTCTGCACGGACGTTTGTCCCAGTGCAGCTGCATGTATAGCTTCGATTTCATCCATTAGCATTTCCCCGAGCTAGTTGCCGAGCACTTATTGCAATTGCTCGCTCGAGCTCCAGCGCTAGCGAACTCGTTTCGATGTCAGCGCCTCAGCGATATCGATATACAGCTCTGTCAGTGTTTTTCGGCCGCAGTGCGGACGACTCCGCGTTCGCGCCGGCGGTGATGTGCAAATAAGTATACGTAGCTCAAGTTTCATTCATTCTGATTTCACGTCCGTCCGTACACGTATTGTATTCGCACGAGTATTCCCTTGGCTTTTGGCTGTATCCCCTCTCTAGGCCTGATGTACTTTCCTGATACACTTGCTCGAGCTGGCCTACGCTATCGAGGGGCGCCCCTTGGCGGGGCTGGCGGCCGCGGCCCCCCCCGGCTTGGAGTTCTCGTCGGGTGCCTTGGCGGGGGCGGGCTCCTCGGCGTGGTGCCTCTTGACGCTCTTCGCGGTGGTCGCCCCCGCCCCCGCCTCCGTCGTCGAGAAGGGCGGGTACGGGAGGAAGAGGCGCATGAACTGCCCCCCGCCGGCCCACGCATGAGCGCCGGCGCCGGGCCGGGCCGGGGCGCGCGGGGCGGCCGGCGCACGTCCAGCAGCGTCCCGGCGCCGCCCGCCAGGGAGGGGTGCACCCCCGCCAGCATGTCTGCCCCGCCCCCTCGGCCCCGGCTCGCTGAAGCGGCGCCAGGGCGCGCACCGCGGAGGGGAGGGAGCGGGCGGGGAGGGGCACGGCGAGGGCGCCGGCGGAGGCCTGCTCCCCGCGGATCGCGTCGAGGGCGTCCGAGACGAGCCTGCGGGCACGCGCTCGCCCGGCGGCGGCCGGGGCGAGGCCGGCCCGCGCGCACCCGGCGACGGCGGCGGAGAGGTGGCCGGGGCCGGGGGCGGCGGGGCCCGAGGTGGCCCCCGCGAGGGAGGCCAGCACATAGGCCTCCCCGCTCACGAAGATCGCCGCGCCCTCCTCCCGGGCTGCCCGCCCCGCCCCCGCCGTGGGCACCCGGGCGGAGGCGGGGGCGCGGCGGGGGCGGGGCCGGCGCACGGCCCAGGAGACGCCGCCGAAGATGACGAGCTTGTCGCCGACGGCGGCGGAGGCGTGCATGAGCAGCGCCGGGGGCGCGAACTCGGGCGAGAGCGCCCGCGGCCGGTGCCACTCCATCGTCCCTGCCCCGCCCCCGGGGGGTCGGTGCTGGGGGCGGGGGGCGGGGGCGCAAGGGGCGGCGGGGGCGGGGACCGGTGTCGAGGACGTGGAGGTCGGCGAGGATGTCGGTGTTGCGGCCGCCGTAGACCGCCACGCGGTGCCCCGCGGCGGCGGCGCTGTGCATGGCCCGCATGGGCGGCGGGTCGCCGAGGGTGGCGGCGCCGACGGCGAGGGGCCGGCGCGGGGGCCGGAACTCGAGGAAGGCGGTCTCCATGGGGGAGGCCGGCGTCGCGGGGCCGCCCCCGCCCGTCACGAAGACCAGCTCCCCGTCCGTCGTCGCCGCCGCGCACCCCTGCAGCTGCTGCCCGCACCGCTCCAGGCCCTCCACGTCGAGCCGCCGCCAGCTCAGCTCCTCCCCGATGTCGAGCGCCCAGGCGTCCGCGACGGGGCGCCCCGCGCGGTTGAGGCCGCCGAGGACCACGAGGCTCGCCCCGTAGTACGCCGCCGCCGTGCTCTCGCGGGGCGCCCACGAGGGGCGTGCTGCAGCCCGCTCGCCCCGAGCCGGCGGGGGCCAGCGGGGGCGCCCCGGCGAGGGGGCCGGCGGCGGCGGGCGGCAGGGGCCTGGGGGCGCCCTTGGGGAGGAGGATGACGGCGGTGTGGCCCATGCGGGGCTCGGGGGCCCCCGCGGGGGCGTCGACGAGGGGCTTGAGCCAGGCGCGCATCTCCGTGTCGTAGATGTACACGTCGTTGAAGAGCTCGCGCCCGTTCGTCCCCCCGAAGACGTACAGGCGCGGGCCGAGGGCGCACAGGGAGTGGCCCCAGCGCCCCCGCGGGCGCTCGCCGCGGGCGGGGGGCCGGGACCAGGTGGCGGTCAGGCTCGCGCTGCGGGCCCCGTGGGCGGCCATCGCCAGCTCGACCACGTCCAGGTCCTCCACCGCCGCCCCGTCCTCGTCCAGCCCGCCTGCCCCCGCCCCGCCCCCGCCCCCGCCCCTCAGCAGGGGCCCCGCAGCGCCGCCCCCCGCCGCCCGGCCCGCACCGAACATGTAGACCTTGCCGCGGCACGTCGCCATCGCGTGCGCAAAGCGGCTGCCCCCCGCGCAGCCCGGTGAGCCGAGGCAGGGGCGGGGGCGGGGGCGGCTTGCACCCGGCCGGTTCTGTCCCTACCGACTGCAGGGCGCGGTGCGTCGGCGTCAGGCCACGGATGCAAGCAGGCGCGCCGGGGCCGCGCGGCGGACCTCGAGGGGCATCCACCGGAGCTGCGACCCGCGGACCTCGCGCGCCGGCGGCACATCCTCGTGCACGGTCCCCGAAGGGTAGATCCGTACGCGGGAGGTGAAGTTGGGCTGGCCCACGGGGTCCACCCCGGGATCAAACGTGCTGCGCCGGCGGCGTAAGCAATTCTTTAGGGCGGCCAGCTGCAGCACGCGTTCGGAAGAGCGGACGAGCGGGACCGCTCGCACCGCGTGGGAGCGCCTCGCCGAGGAATCCCGACGTGATAAGGCGATGGATGAGCTGGAGGCAGCTCCGCCATGCAACCGCACCGCGGCCAGCGCCGGCACTCGGCGCCCGGATCAAATCAGTGAGCGCGAACAGATGTCCTGAAGTCGTAGATAGCACTAGATGCACGCCTACGCTTAGCTATGGCGTGGCACGGTTGCCCAAACGTCGGCAGTTGGCCAGGCATCTACGTACCCCCGCTTTTAATCGCTAAGCGCTACCGTGCAGCGCAGCGCAGCTCAGCAAAGATCGACAGCGCATGCATGGACGGAGGCGGCGCGCCAGACGGAGGCACGGTACCAGCGGAGCACGTGGCGCTGCCGGACGAGCTTCTTCTCCTGATCTTCTCATCGCTACCGCTGGCTGACAAGAGGAGGTTCGCTAACGTGTGCAGAGCTTGGCGACGGTTCCGGCCTGTGCGCCACCTTGCCGGCGCCCGGCACAAAGCGCCGCGGCCGCGGCCTCGGCTGACGGTCGCCGCGCGCGCAGGCCGACATCGTCGTTGATGAACGGGGCCCTCCGCATGGCTATCGGAGCATCTCTGAAGCGATCGAACGAGCCGGCGACGATGAGATCGTCCGGGTGCGAGCTGGCCGGTTCGTAGTCGGGCTGGGCTGATGGGACGCCTTATTGACATTGGGCTGATGCTGATGGGCTGATGGTAGGTACGAAGAGACGCTGCACTTGAGCAAGAGAATACACATCGTCGGGGAGCCGGGCGCGGTGCTGGCGAGCGGGTCGAAGAGCCGCTCTAAGGCGCTCGCGCTCCTGTGCGCACACGCCCTCCCGGGGGTCCCCTCGGAGCGCCCCGCGCGCGGCCCCCGCTCACCGGCCGTAAAAATTTCAAAATTTCGCTTGCAGGATATGCGGAGGACCGGCGGAGGCGTCGCCGAGCGTGCACGGGCTGCGGATCTGCGCGGAGGGCGAGCAGCCCGGAGTGTTCATTTACGGGGGCAGCCAGGCCCGCATCGAGCGCTGCGATAGTCCGCCCCCCGCCCCCCGCCGCGCCCCCGGCGCAGCCTGACGCCCTTGTCGCAGTCTCGGCGACGTCGGTGGGCGTGGTGGTGATGGGGGCGGGGACGGGCCCGGGGGTGCGCGGCTGCGCGATCCACGGCTGCCGCACGGCGGTGCTGTTCGTGAAGGGCGCGGACGGGGTGATGGAGGGGAACGAGCTGCACGGCAACGTGGACGGGGTGACCATCGGCCCCCGCTGCTCGCCCCTGCTCCTCCGCAACCGCCTACGGGACCAGCGCGTGCGCCCTCCCGCCCCCGCGCCCCCTACCGGATTGACGCGGGGCGGGCCAGACGGGGGTCTTCGCGCTGCGCGGGGCCGGGGGGCGGCTGGAGGGGAACGTCTTCGCGGGCCGGGGCCGGCGCCTGGAGCTCGAGCCCGGGGCGCGCTGCGTCGTGCGGGAGGCGGAGCTAGGCGAGCCGGCGCCGCCCGGCCTCGTCACCCTCCTCGCCTCCTGGCTCGCCCGCCGCCTCGCCGCCTGGTACCGCCCCTGACACCCTTCTCTCCATCTCTCCCGGGCTCCCCCCGAGGCCTATCATCTATCATATGCACAGTATGTTAAATTGCATTGCAATTCAATGATTGGATACCGATATCGGATCATTTAAGCTTGCAATCGGTATACTACTAGGCTATGATGCACACGTACGTGCGAGCCGCTGAGCTAGCGCTGCAGTACTAGTGCACGTGCCATATGATCATGATCATGAGCACTTCCCGGGTCCGACGGGATCCCCGCCCGCCGGGCCGCGGCCGGGCTTTGATTCAACTTGTTAAATCTGAGTGTCCGGGTCCGACGATCTGCTCATGAGATCATGAGAGTGTCTGCAGCTAGGGCTGTGCCCATCCCTTCCGATGTGCCACGGTGGAATGCCGGTGAAGGTGTGCGCTGCGCATTTAGTTTGTTGTTGAGGTAACTTGTAAGCCTAATAGATATCTGCATGTAGACATAACTAGTAGTAAACGCTCCGAGGGTCAGTGAAGCCTTCAAGGCTTAAGCTTGGAAGCTCACTGGCCCTAATACTGATACAAGATTCGGCAGGTGGAAAGAGGAGACAAATTAAAGGAGGGGAAAGAGGTCGACTCCTGCACTGGCGGCGCGCAATCACGCAAAAGACACAAGGTGCTAAAGTACCAGGCGCAGAACATATACATACGAAGAGAGGGGAAAGCAAAAGCAACAATGTGCGCGTCAACTAGAGTTAATTTAATTTGATAAAACTACCCTGGAGAACGATACTAATATACTGTAGAAATACGTGCGTGGCCCTACCTGGGGGGGCAAATAGAACGCTTACCTAATAATCACTAACACTCTACAGCCGAGGGGGAATAATGAAACGGGGGGCGGGCTGGAGCTCAACAGTCGGCGTGCTGGGGCCCCGGGTGGACGCGGGAGCTCTTGCGGGCGGTGGAGCCGGCCACGGACCCGCAGCCGCTCCGGTCGTGGAGGGCCTGCGGGCGAGGCGCGTGAGGCGGGGCGGGGGGAAGCAGAGGGCCGCGCTGGGATCGGGGGGGCGGGCGGGGACCTGGGAGATCCAGCCCATGGGGAAGCCGGCGAGGGCGACGACGCAGCAGCCGACCCACTGGTGGATGTTGAGGGGGTGCGTCCCCACGAAGTCGTACCCCACCTGGCGACGCGCGGGGGGGTCAGCGAGGGGGCGCCGGCGCGCGGCGGCCGGCGCTCGGGGGCGCGGGGACCTGGACGAGGAGGATCTGGACGGCGAAAATGACGACCATGATGGGCACGAAGAACGGGTTCCGCCAGACTGCGCCCCGCCCCGTCAGCCCCGCCCCCTCCCAAGCCGAGGCGCGGCCGGCGCGGCGCGGCGCGGGGGCGCACTGTTGGAGAAGAGGTTCCAGCGGAAGCGGAGGTGGCGCCCGTTGGTCTCGTTGACGATCTGCATGAGGATGTTGACGTTGAAGATGATGGTGTTGATGCCGACGACGTCCTTGCGGTCGATGCCGAAGTAGGTGTAGCCGTGGTAGAGGATGAAGACGAGGACGAAGAACTGCCAGGCGGCCTGGGAGAAGATGTAGCAGAGCATGCCCTTGGTGAGCACGGGGTCCGTCTTGCGCCCCGGCTTCCGCTCCAGCACGTCGTCCTCCGGCATGTCCGTCGCGATCGCCAGCGCCCCCAGCGCTGCGGGGGGGCGCGGGTGAGCGGCGGGCGCCGGGGGGGCGGCGCTGGGTGCGGCGGCGGCGCACTGTCCATGATGAGGTTGATCCAGAGGAGCATGACGGCGTTGAGGGGCGTCCCCTTGTTCGTCGCCGCCCCCAGCAGCGTGATCAGGCACGAGACCACGTTGATCGCGAACTGGAACTGCAGGAACTTGCGGATGCAGTCGTACACGTTGCGGCCCCAGCGGATCGCCGACACCACCGACGCGAAGTTGTCTGCGCGCCGCGCCCCGGCCCCCGGTCAGCGGGTGCGTCGCGGGCGCGGGCGCTGGGCGCGGGCGGGGCGGACCGTCGAGGAGGACGATGTCGCAGGCGTTCTTGGCGATGTCGGTGCCGGAGATGCCCATCGCGAACCCGATGTCCGCCTCCTTCAGCGCCGGCGCGTCGTTCGTCCCTGAGGAGCGCCCCGCCGCCTCAGGGGGGCGGCCCGGGCACGGGCGGGGCGTGGCGGGGTGGGGCGGAGCGGGCGGACCGTCGCCGGTGACGGCGACGACCTCGCCCATGCGCTTGAGGGCCTTGACGAGGATGTACTTGTCGGCGGGGCTCGAGCGCGCCAGCACCTGCAGCTTGGGGATGACCTTGTCCCGCTCCTCCTCCGACATCGCCCGGAACTCGGGGCCCTCCATCGCCAGGCCGCCGGGAAGCAGGATGCCGCACTCCTGCGCGCCCCCCGGCTCAGACCCCGGGGCGATCGCGAGCGCGGGGGCCGGGGGCGCGCGCCTGGCTGATCTTGCGGGCGGTGAGGATGTTGTCGCCGGTGACCATGCGGACGACGAGGCCGGCGCGCTGGCAGGCCCGCACGGCCGGGGGCACCTCGGCGCGGACGGGGTCCTTGATGCCGACGATGGCGACGAGGGTGAGGTCCCGCTCGACGGCCTCGGGGGCCGTGCCCTCGGCCACGGGGCCCTCGAGGTCCCGGTACGCGATCCCGATCGTCCGCAGGCCCTCCGACGCGAACTCTGCCGCCCCCGCTCAGCCCCTGCCCCGCCCCGCCCCACAACTCCCCTCCCGCCGGCGGCGCACCGGTGATGGCGTCGGCGTACTCCTTCTGGCGGGCGGCGTCGAGCAGCTCGCGCTCGCCCTCGGCCGTCAGGAAGGAGCCGCAGAGCCCGAGGACGATCTCCGAGGCGCCCTTGACGTGCAGCCGCGGGCCCCGCTCCGCCTCGATCGCCCTGCGCGGGGCGTCGAACCGGCCCGCTGCGCGGGGCGGGCGCGGGGCCGGCGCACGTGGACATGCGCTTGCGGTCGGAGGAGAAGGCGCAGTTCCACTGGACGGGGCGGCGGGCGCGGGTCTGCTTGTAGTCGGTGCCGATCTTCTGGGCGAAGACGAGGAGGGCGCCCTCGGTCTTGGAGCCGACGAAGAGGAGCTGCCCGGGCTTCTGCGGGTCCTCCTCGATGAAGCACGTCGAGTTGGTGGCGATGCCCTCCCCCAGCAGCTTCGCCAGGCCCCCGTCGATCCCCCGCATCGCCTCCGAGAGGTCCGCCGCCTGCCCCGCCCCCCGCCTCAGCCGCCGCCCCCGGAGGAGACGCGCAGCGGGGGGGCGGGCGGGGGGCACCTGGAGGCCCTCGAGCCTGCGGCCGGCAAGGAGGGCGCGCACGACCGTCATCCGGTTCTCGGTCAGCGTCCCCGTCTTGTCCGAGCAGATGCACGTCGCCTGGCCCATCGTCTCCGAGGCGTGCAGGTTCCGTACGAAGTTGTTCAGCTTGAGGAGGTGCGTCATGCCGTGGGCGAGGGAGAGGGTCGTCGCCAGCGGCAGGCCGTCCGGCACGGCGACGAGCAGCAGCGTGATGCACACCACGATGTTGTCCACCAGCTGCCGCCCCCCAGGTCAGCGGGGCGCCCATGCCCCGCGCGCTCCGCATCTGCCACGCCCCCCGCCGCCGCGCACCATGACGAGGCTGCCCCTCTTGTTGACGATCTCGCCGTAGCCGTTGTCGCCGCGGAAGTTGGAGCCCTGCCAGCCGTACATGACCGTGTCGCGGATCCACCAGCCGGAGAGCGCGATGAAGGTGAGGACGGAGACGAGGGTGCCGATCTTGGAGACCTTGACCGCCATCCCGGAGAGCTGCTCCTGCAGCGGCGTCTCCTGGTGGATCTGCGAGTTCTGTGCCGGGTCCAGCGTCAGCCCCGCGCGCGGCTTCCCCGCTCGGACTCGGGGCGAACCAGGAGCTCCTGGATCTGGCCGCCGGTGGTGAGGCGCCCGACGGTCGTGATGAGGATCTTGCCGCTCCCCTCGGTCACCTGCGTGCCGGCTGCGCCCGGGCGCTCAGCGGGCGCGCGGGGGCGAGGGGCACGGGCAGGGGAGCGGGCCGGGCACCGAACATGAAGGGGTGCTCGGGGCCCTTCTTGACGGGATCGTCTCCCCGTGAGCGGCGACTCGTCGATCGTCAGGTCTGCGCGGGCGGCCGTCGGGGCGGGCGGGGCGGGCGGGCGGGACGGCGCACTGCGGCCGGAGATGAAGAGGCCGTCGGCGGGACCTCGTCGCCCGTCGCCAGCACCACCACGTCGCCCACCGCCACGTCTGCACCCGCCGCCCCGTCAGCACCCAGGCCTCTCCGACGGCCCCGCACCGCCCCGCCGGCGCCCATCACAGCTCACCCCACGACGTGATCTGCATCTCCTCGCCGTTCCTCATCGCCTGCTCTCACGTCACATCCGCCCCGAGACGCAGGACCTTTTGCCGCGGCACCTTGCACTGCTTCTCGGTGGCCTTCTCCATGATCTTGCGGA
This sequence comes from Cyanophora paradoxa, assembly GCA_004431415.1. Lineage (NCBI taxonomy): Eukaryota > Glaucocystophyceae > Cyanophorales > Cyanophoraceae > Cyanophora > Cyanophora paradoxa. Next base: position 239,843 of record QPMI01000113.1, read on the forward strand.
ACTTGCGCTCCTTCGACCAGTCGTTGCCGCACGTGCAGAGCACCACTGCGCGCGCCCGATCCCGGTCAGGTGGTTCACCCTCGGCGAAAGCGTTAAAACGGGCGCCGCACCGATGCCGACGGTGACTGAAATACTGATTCCTGCAATGCACGAGGATGTTCGCGTCGGCTGTGCGGCCGAAAACACGACGAAATAATAATGATAACCGTGCACCCTCGTGCCAGCCTGTGCTGGGTCTTGGATGCACCCGACGACCAGCGTCACGAGACCTCCCACGATCAGAATCTGAGCGGTGTCGACGTCGGTAGTCAGCGAGAGCCACCAGAGTCCATCAGTCATCACTCGGGGTGCTCACCTGGAGCACGCGGTCCTGCAGGGATTGCCACACCAGGCCCAGGAAGGACTTGGCCGGCGGCGGGGGGATCTTGTTGCTCCCGAACCTGCCACCATAAGAGGACGCAGAGGCTGGCGCGCAGGGTGGAGGGCGCACGCTTCACGGCGGAGGGCCAGGTCGGCCGGCTGTCCCGAGAGCCCGTTGCCGACGTCCGTCTTCAGCATCTTCGCCAGGCCCTCCACACCGCCATGCTGCTTGAGCGTCTCCAACAGCTCAGGCTTCTCCCGCTGCGGATAGGCAAGGGCGGCGGTCAGGCCGCAATTTGATCCGGGAAAGATCTGGCGCGAACGTTGTCGAAATTGACGATCTCCGTCAGCTTCTCTGCGGAGAGTGGGAAGGGCCCGTCGTGCTTGTCGCCAACAGGGATGCGGACGTCATGTGCTGCTCCGGCCGCGGTGGTATTCGGCGACGGGGTTGTGCCGGCGCCGTCGAGGGACACCATTCTAACGGGCTGCTCCATCGGGGAAGTGACTTTGAGCTGAGCTTGCCGATCTCCGCGCTCTGCTGCGGCTTTTGGATAGGTGGGAGCTCCCGCGGGTCGATTTCGCGGATCCGATCTGGCTGTACAGGGGCTGAACGACGTCCTCAGTGACTGCCCCGTTGAGTGCGAGGTCATAATGTTCCCTACAACCTGCGGACGGGGGATGTCAGTCTCATCACGATCGGGCCGGGCGTCCCGCCCGTCAGCCGGACAGAGCTTGACTGATTTATTATTGAACTGTCCAACGGCTTCCCAACCCCTGGGGAATATTCGAGAGGCCTAGAGGACGCCCTACTCTGTCGGCAAGTGAAGGGAAGCCTCGGTTGGACCCGGATCCGGAGGCGATCCAATTCGAGGACCTCGACATTTTACTGCAAGGCCCAGCGAGGGAGGCGAGCCCGAATGGTCGGAATGAACTACTCTATCCTGGCTGGGCTTTGACGGGCGAGGGGCTAAGGGGCGGCTGGCGCGCAGCGGATCGTGCGCCCAGCGGCCGCAACGAGCTGGCAGAACTAGAGCAGAGCCCGGGCTGGATAATGATGACAACCAGAGAGAGGAAGTTTGCGCACCTATCTCGCAGACCGAGGGCGCAGGCCTGGGTCTCCGGAACTGAACCTGGGCTGCGGCTACGCTGGCTGCGGGCTGGGCTGATGCTCTTGCGCGTGAGCTCGTCCAGCTGCGGCTCTCTATGCGATATGCTTCCACTTCCTGAACCGAACTGGCAGTTCCTTCTTCTGCCGCCGAACGTCGCGAACTCGGGCGGCCGGCGCCGTCGGGGCGCGGCTGCTAAAGGGCCGGCGACGATGCGCGTGGAGACAGAGAGAGAGATTCCTCTTGCTGCTGCGATGCAGGAGCTTGCGCAATTGCAAGGAGCCGGGCCCAGCTTCTTGCGGCTTTTTCAATTATGTATCGCCGCGGAACCCGATAATGGAGGCAACGTGGGGTAGACGCGCCGTTGGCTTGCCGGTGGCGAAAGCTTGTACCCCCCTTTCCCGGTTCCGGGTTCATTCCGGGTTCAGGCGCGATGGAGAGCGGGCGTCTGCAGCTTCTCGACGCGAAGGAGCGGAGCGACATGCTGGAGCGACACGGCAGTACACCAGAGCCCCCCAAACTTTCGCCCCGGCCGGCGAGCCGGGATCCCCCAGCGCCGCCGACGGAGCGCGAGCCGTCGGGCGATGTGGAGAGCGCCCTAGCGCTCGACCGCAACACCTCGAGGGCGTTGACTTCCTCCGACCGAACGCACTCCAGGCCGACGCGCTCCAAGTCGCTACCGCGCACGAGCAGCCTGCCAGCAGCACCACAGGCGGTTACGATAAACTTCACATCGGCCGCGGTGGCCACGAGCAGCCTGCGCGACAGCGCCTCTTCCGCCAGCGAACCCAACGCAAACGACGAGAACTCGGTTGCGCGCGAGGAAGACCGCGTGCCGCTCGAGATTCGACAGGGCTGCTCGAGTGCGTAAAACCTCCCCGGCCCTCGCCGCCCGTTCTGACCAGCGGCGGCACCTCCGACAGAACGTACTGGACGGTGAGCGCCGAACGCCCGCCCGTCCGACGCCGCTCGCCGACTCTTTGCGCGCAGATGAAGGAGCGCTGGTGGTCCCGCGTGACTCGCGGGATGCCGGGGCGTCATCCAGGTTCGATCCCGGGCAACTCGCCGCGCCCGCAAGCGCTGACGGCCGCCGCCAGTCGTTCCACTTCATGTGGTTCCTATCCTACGCGCTTGGAGACGCCATCTTCTGCGTCACGCGCCTGCACGATGACAAGTGCGCCCGCTAGCCCGCCCGCCAGCCCGCCAGCCCGCAGCTCGACTCGAGCTCGAACCCGAGCGCAGGTTCTCGTACATGGAGTTCCTCGTGCTGACGCTGGCGTCGGCTTCTTCGCGCTGATGAGCCCGCGCTGGAACTGGTCCGGCCGCGTCGCCCTCATGCTCGTCTACCTCGGATGTGCGCCGGCGCCCTCCTCTCCCCTCCCTTAACCCCCTCTAAGCCCACCCGGCGCCGCCGGCAGGTTCCTGTTCTTCGTGCTGGACATCTACGGGCGGACGGACTACTCCTCCGCCCTCATCCTCGTCTCCTCGTCGCCCTCTCCCTCCTCGCCACCTTCCTCTTCTTCTTCATCTACCCCCACATCACCCGCTGGCGCGCAACCGCCCCCCCCCTCCCGTCTCCCGCGGAGCTGAGCCGGCGCCGCCCCCGCAGGTACGTGATCCGGCTCTTCTCGATGGCCTCCTCGAAGGCCCGGAGATCGTCGTGGAGGACCCCAGCAACCCCGACCTCAACAGCTACGAGTTCGAGGCGCGCTCTCCCTTCTCCCCGCCGCCTCACCCGCGCCACCCCGCGAGCCGCCGGCACCCCAGGAGCGGAGCCTCGCCTGGCTCTGCTACCCCCGTGCTACCAGCCCCCCACGTACAAGGTCATCTACAAGGGTACCGCTTCTCCTGCCTCTCCTCGTCTCCCCCGCTTGCGGCTCACGCGGCCGGGCGGCAGGCCGCTGCGCAACGGCAAGCCGAACGGCATGGGTGCGCTCTTCTGCCCGCCGCGCGGTGCCGCGCAGACCGACGAGGGGCGGGCAGGCCAGTGGATGGACACGAACTATCGCGGGAGCACCTCGTCGGCTACTGGCAGGTGCAGGGCCCGGCGAGGTCCCGCCCGCCGCCCGGGATCAGAGGCGGGGGGCGGCAGGACGGGTGCCCCGTCGGCCCCTTCGACAGCGAGGAGGCCGACACCGGCAACCTCTTCACCAACCGTCCGCCCGCCGCCCCGCTGCCCGGCGCCCCGCCCCTCCCCGCCTGAGCGCGCCCCGCCCGCCCCGCCCCGCGCAGTGCGCATGATCTTCTCGACGAACGGAAGGGCTTCCGCAAGTGCGCCCCCGCGCATCAGGGAGTTTTTCGCGAGGTGCCCCGCTGGGGCACCTCGGCGCGGACGGGGTCCTTGATGCCGACGATGGCGACGAGGGTGAGGTCCCGCTCGACGGCCTCGGGGCCGTGCCTCGCCACGGGGCCCTCGAGGTCCCGGTACGCGATCCCGATCGTCCGCAGGCCCTCCGACGCGAACTCTGCCGCCCCCGCTCAGCCCCTGCCCCGCCCCGCCCACAACTCCCCTCCCGCGGCGGCGCACCGGTGATGGCGTCGGCGTACTCCTTCTGGCGGGCGGCGTCGAGCAGCTCGCGCTCGCCCTCGGCCGTCAGGAAGGAGCCGCAGAGCCCGAGGACGATCTCCGAGGCGCCTTGACGTGCAGCCGCGGGCCCCGCTCCGCCTCGATCGCCCTGCGCGGGGCGTCGAACCGGCCCGCTGCGCGGGCGGGCGCGGGCCGGCGCACGTGGACATGCGCTTGCGGTCGGAGGAGAAGGCGCAGTTCCACTGGACGGGGCGGCGGCGCGGGTCTGCTGTAGTCGGTGCCGATCTTCTGGCGAAGACGAGGAGGCGCCCTCGGTCTTGGAGCCGACGAAGAGGAGCTGCCCGGCTTCTGCGGTCCTCCTCGATGAAGCACGTCGAGTTGGTGGCGATGCCCTCCCCAGCAGCTTCGCCAGGCCCCGTCGATCCCCCGCATCGCCTCCGAGAGGTCCGCCGCCTGCCCGCCCCCGCCTCAGCCGCCGCCCCGGAGGAGACGCGCAGCGGGGGCGGGCGGGGGCACCTGGAGGCCCTCGAGCCTGCGGCCGGCAAGGAGGGCGCGCACGACCGTCATCCGGTTCTCGGTCAGCGTCCCGTCTTGTCCGAGCAGATGCACGTCGCCTGGCCCATCGTCTCCGAGGCGTGCAGGTTCCGTACGAAGTTGTTCAGCTTGAGGAGGTGCGTCATGCCGTGGGCGAGGGAGAGGGTCGTCGCCAGCGGCAGGCCGTCCGGCACGGCGACGAGCAGCAGCGTGATGCACACCACGATGTTGTCCACCAGCTGCCGCCCCCAGGTCAGCGGGGCGCCCATGCCCGCGCGCTCCGCATCTGCCACGCCCCCGCCGCCGCGCACCATGACGAGGCTGCCCCTCTTGTTGACGATCTCGCCGTAGCCGTTGTCGCCGCGGAAGTTGGAGCCCTGCCAGCCGTACATGACCGTGTCGCGATCCACCAGCCGGAGAGCGCGATGAAGGTGAGGACGGAGACGAGGGTGCCGATCTTGGAGACCTTGACCGCCATCCCGGAGAGCTGCTCTGCAGCGGCGTCTCCTGGTGGATCTGCGAGTTCTGTGCCGGGTCCAGCGTCAGCCCCCGCGCGCGGCTTCCCCGCCTCGGACTCGGGGCGAACCAGGAGCTCCTGGATCTGGCCGCCGGTGGTGAGGCGCCCGACGGTCGTGATGAGGATCTTGCCGCTCCCTCGGTCACCTGCGTGCCGGCTGCGCCCGGCGCTCAGCGGGCGCGCGGGGCGAGGGCACGGGCAGGGGAGCGGGGCCGGGCACCGAACATGAAGGGTGCTCGGGGCCCTTCTTGACGGGGATCGTCTCCCCCGTGAGCGGCGACTCGTCGATCGTCAGGTCTGCGCGGGGCGGGCCGTCGGGGCGGGGCGGGGCGGGCGGCGGGACGGCGCACTGCGGCCGGAGATGAAGAGGCCGTCGCGGGACCTCGTCGCCCGTCGCCAGCACCACCACGTCGCCCACCGCCACGTCTGCACCCGCCGCCCCGTCAGCACCCAGGCCCTCTCCGACGGCCCGCACCGCCCCGCGCGCCATCACAGCTCACCCCACGACGTGATCTGCATCTCCTCGCCGTTCCTCATCGCCTGCTCTCACGTCACATCCGCCCCGAGACGCAGGACCTTTGCCGCGGCACCTTGCACTGCTTCTCGGTGGCCTTCTCCATGATCTTGCGGAACTTGCGCTCCTTCGACCAGTCGTTGCCGCACGTGCAGAGCACCACTGCGCGCGCCCCGATCCCGGTCAGGTGGTTCACCCTCGGCGAAAGCGTTAAAACGGGCGCCGCACCGATGCCGACGGTGACTGAAATACTGATTCCTGCAATGCACGAGGATGTTCGCGTCGGCTGTGCGGCCGAAAACACGACGAAATAATAATGATAACCGTGCACCCTCGTGCCAGCCTGTGCTGGGTCTTGGATGCACCCGACGACCAGCGTCACGAGACCTCCCACGATCAGAATCTGAGCGGTGTCGACGTCGGTAGTCAGCGAGAGCCACCAGAGTCCATCAGTCATCACTCGGGGTGCTCACCTGGAGCACGCGGTCCTGCAGGATTGCCACACCAGGCCCAGGAAGGACTTGGCCGGCGGCGGGGGATCTGTTGCTCCCGAACCTGCCACCATAAGAGGACGCAGAGGCTGGCGCGCAGGGTGGAGGGCGCACGCTTCACGGCGGAGGGCCAGGTCGGCCGGCTGTCCCGAGAGCCCGTTGCCGACGTCCGTCTTCAGCATCTTCGCCAGGCCCTCCACACCGCCATGCTGCTTGAGCGTCTCCAACAGCTCAGGCTTCTCCCGCTGCGGATAGGCAAGGGCGGCGGTCAGGCCGCAATTTGATCCGGGAAAGATCTGGCGCGAACGTTGTCGAAATTGACGATCTCCGTCAGCTTCTCTGCGGAGAGTGGGAAGGGCCCGTCGTGCTTGTCGCCAACAGGGATGCGGACGTCATGTGCTGCTCCGGCCGCGGTGGTATTCGGCGACGGGTTGTGCCGGCGCCGTCGAGGGACACCATTCTAACGGCTGCTCCATCGGGGAAGTGACTTTGAGCTGAGCTTGCCGATCTCCGCGCTCTGCTGCGGCTTTTGGATAGGTGGGAGCTCCGCGGGGTCGATTTCGCGGATCCGATCTGGCTGTACAGGGCTGAACGACGTCCTCAGTGACTGCCCCCGTTGAGTGCGAGGTCATAATGTTCCCTACAACCTGCGGACGGGGATGTCAGTCTCATCACGATCGGGCCGGGCGTCCCGCCCCGTCAGCCGGGACAGAGCTTGACTGATTTATTATTGAACTGTCCAACGGCTTCCCAACCCCTGGGGAATATTCGAGAGGCCTAGAGGGACGCCCTACTCTGTCGGCAAGTGAAGGAAGCCTCGGTTGGACCCGGATCCGGAGGCGATCCAATTCGAGGACCTCGACATTTTACTGCAAGGCCCAGCGAGGGGAGGCGAGCCCGAATGGTCGGAATGAACTACTCTATCCCTGGCTGGGCTTTGACGGGCGAGGGCTAAGGGGCGGCTGGCGCGCAGCGGATCGTGCGCCCAGCGGCCGCAACGAGCTGGCAGAACTAGAGCAGAGCCCGGGCTGGATAATGATGACAACCAGAGAGAGGAAGTTTGCGCACCTATCTCGCAGACCGAGGGCGCAGGCCTGGGTCTCCGGAACTGAACCTGGGCTGCGGCTACGCTGGCTGCGGGCTGGGCTGATGCTCTTGCGCGTGAGCTCGTCCAGCTGCGGCTCTCTATGCGATATGCTTCCACTTCCTGAACCGAACTGGCAGTTCCTTCTTCCTGCCGCCGAACGTCGCGAACTCGGGCGGCCGGCGCGTCGGGGCGCGGCTGCTAAAGGGCCGGCGACGATGCGCGTGGAGACAGAGAGAGAGATTCCTCTTGCTGCTGCGATGCAGGAGCTTGCGCAATTGCAAGGAGCCGGGCCCCAGCTTCTTGCGGCTTTTTCAATTATGTATCGCCGCGGAACCCCGATAATGGAGGCAACGTGGGGTAGACGCGCCGTTGGCTTGCCGGTGCGAAAGCTTGTACCCCCCTTTCCCGGTTCCGGGTTCATTCCGGGTTCAGGCGCGATGGAGAGCGGGCGTCTGCAGCTTCTCGACGCGAAGGAGCGGAGCGACATGCTGGAGCGACACGGCAGTACACCAGAGCCCCCCAAACTTTCGCCCCGGCCGGCGAGCCGGGATCCCCCAGCGCCGCCGACGGAGCGCGAGCCGTCGGGCGATGTGGAGAGCGCCCTAGCGCTCGACCGCAACACCTCGAGGGCGTTGACTTCCTCCGACCGAACGCACTCCAGGCCGACGCGCTCCAAGTCGCTACCGCGCACGAGCAGCCTGCCAGCAGCACCACAGGCGGTTACGATAAACTTCACATCGGCCGCGGTGGCCACGAGCAGCCTGCGCGACAGCGCCTCTTCCGCCAGCGAACCCAACGCAAACGACGAGAACTCGGTTGCGCGCGAGGAAGACCGCGTGCCGCTCGAGATTCGACAGGGGCTGCTCGAGTGCGTAAAACCTCCCCCGGCCCTCGCCGCCCGTTCTGACCAGCGGCGGCACCTCCGACAGAACGTACTGGACGGTGAGCGCCGAACGCCCGCCCCGTCCGACGCCGCTCGCCGACTCTTTGCGCGCAGATGAAGGAGCGCTGGTGGTCCCGCGTGACTCGCGGGATGCCGGGGGCGTCATCCAGGTTCGATCCCGGGCAACTCGCCGCGCCCCGCAAGCGCTGACGGCCGCCGCCAGTCGTTCCACTTCATGTGGTTCCTATCCTACGCGCTTGGAGACGCCATCTTCTGCGTCACGCGCCTGCACGATGACAAGTGCGCCCGCTAGCCCGCCCGCCAGCCCGCCAGCCCGCAGCTCGACTCGAGCTCGAACCCGAGCGCAGGTTCTCGTACATGGAGTTCCTCGTGCTGACGCTGGCGTCGGGCTTCTTCGCGCTGATGAGCCCGCGCTGGAACTGGTCCGGCCGCGTCGCCCTCATGCTCGTCTACCTCGGGATGTGCGCCGGCGCCCCTCCTCTCCCCTCCCTTAACCCCCCTCTAAGCCCACCCGGCGCCGCCGGCAGGTTCCTGTTCTTCGTGCTGGACATCTACGGGCGGACGGACTACTCCTCCGCCCTCATCCTCGTCTCCCTCGTCGCCCTCTCCCTCCTCGCCACCTTCCTCTTCTTCTTCATCTACCCCCACATCACCCGCTGGCGCGCAACCGCCCCCCCCCCCTCCCCGTCTCCCCGCCGGAGCTGAGCCGGCGCCGCCCCCGCAGGTACGTGATCCGGCTCTTCTCGATGGCCTCCTCGAAGGGCCCGGAGATCGTCGTGGAGGACCCCAGCAACCCCGACCTCAACAGCTACGAGTTCGAGGCGCGCTCTCCCTTCTCCCCGCCGCCTCACCCGCGCCACCCCCGCGAGCCGCCGGCACCCCAGGAGCGGAGCCTCGCCTGGCTCTGCTACCCCCCGTGCTACCAGCCCCCCACGTACAAGGTCATCTACAAGGGTACCGCTTCTCCTGCCTCTCCTCGTCTCCCCCGCTTGCGGCTCACGCGGCCGGGCGGCAGGCCCGCTGCGCAACGGCAAGCCGAACGGCATGGGTGCGCTCTTCTTGCCCGCCGCGCGGTGCCGCGCAGACCGACGAGGGGCGGGCAGGCCAGTGGATGGACACGAACTATCGCGGGGAGCACCTCGTCGGCTACTGGCAGGTGCAGGGCCCCGGCGAGGTCCCGCCCCGCCGCCCGGGATCAGAGGCGGGGGGGCGGCAGGACGGGTGCCCCGTCGGCCCCTTCGACAGCGAGGAGGCCGACACCGGCAACCTCTTCACCAACCGTCCGCCCCGCCGCCCCGCTGCCCGGCCGCCCCGCCCCTCCCCGCCTGAGCGCGCCCCGCCCCGCCCCGCCCCGCGCAGTGCGCATGATCTTCTCGACGAACGGGAAGGGCTTCCGCAAGTGCGCCCCCGCGCATCAGGGAGTTTTTCGCGAGGTGCCCCCGCTGGGGGCACCTCGGCGCGGACGGGGTCCTTGATGCCGACGATGGCGACGAGGGTGAGGTCCCGCTCGACGGCCTCGGGGGCCGTGCCCTCGGCCACGGGGCCCTCGAGGTCCCGGTACGCGATCCCGATCGTCCGCAGGCCCTCCGACGCGAACTCTGCCGCCCCCGCTCAGCCCCTGCCCCGCCCCGCCCCACAACTCCCCTCCCGCCGGCGGCGCACCGGTGATGGCGTCGGCGTACTCCTTCTGGCGGGCGGCGTCGAGCAGCTCGCGCTCGCCCTCGGCCGTCAGGAAGGAGCCGCAGAGCCCGAGGACGATCTCCGAGGCGCCCTTGACGTGCAGCCGCGGGCCCCGCTCCGCCTCGATCGCCCTGCGCGGGGCGTCGAACCGGCCCGCTGCGCGGGGCGGGCGCGGGGCCGGCGCACGTGGACATGCGCTTGCGGTCGGAGGAGAAGGCGCAGTTCCACTGGACGGGGCGGCGGGCGCGGGTCTGCTTGTAGTCGGTGCCGATCTTCTGGGCGAAGACGAGGAGGGCGCCCTCGGTCTTGGAGCCGACGAAGAGGAGCTGCCCGGGCTTCTGCGGGTCCTCCTCGATGAAGCACGTCGAGTTGGTGGCGATGCCCTCCCCCAGCAGCTTCGCCAGGCCCCCGTCGATCCCCCGCATCGCCTCCGAGAGGTCCGCCGCCTGCCCCGCCCCCCGCCTCAGCCGCCGCCCCCGGAGGAGACGCGCAGCGGGGGGGCGGGCGGGGGGCACCTGGAGGCCCTCGAGCCTGCGGCCGGCAAGGAGGGCGCGCACGACCGTCATCCGGTTCTCGGTCAGCGTCCCCGTCTTGTCCGAGCAGATGCACGTCGCCTGGCCCATCGTCTCCGAGGCGTGCAGGTTCCGTACGAAGTTGTTCAGCTTGAGGAGGTGCGTCATGCCGTGGGCGAGGGAGAGGGTCGTCGCCAGCGGCAGGCCGTCCGGCACGGCGACGAGCAGCAGCGTGATGCACACCACGATGTTGTCCACCAGCTGCCGCCCCCCAGGTCAGCGGGGCGCCCATGCCCCGCGCGCTCCGCATCTGCCACGCCCCCCGCCGCCGCGCACCATGACGAGGCTGCCCCTCTTGTTGACGATCTCGCCGTAGCCGTTGTCGCCGCGGAAGTTGGAGCCCTGCCAGCCGTACATGACCGTGTCGCGGATCCACCAGCCGGAGAGCGCGATGAAGGTGAGGACGGAGACGAGGGTGCCGATCTTGGAGACCTTGACCGCCATCCCGGAGAGCTGCTCCTGCAGCGGCGTCTCCTGGTGGATCTGCGAGTTCTGTGCCGGGTCCAGCGTCAGCCCCCGCGCGCGGCTTCCCCGCCTCGGACTCGGGGGCGAACCAGGAGCTCCTGGATCTGGCCGCCGGTGGTGAGGCGCCCGACGGTCGTGATGAGGATCTTGCCGCTCCCCTCGGTCACCTGCGTGCCGGCTGCGCCCGGGCGCTCAGCGGGGCGCGCGGGGGCGAGGGGCACGGGCAGGGGGAGCGGGGCCGGGCACCGAACATGAAGGGGTGCTCGGGGCCCTTCTTGACGGGGATCGTCTCCCCCGTGAGCGGCGACTCGTCGATCGTCAGGTCTGCGCGGGGCGGGCCGTCGGGGCGGGGCGGGGCGGGGCGGGCGGGGACGGCGCACTGCGGCCGGAGATGAAGAGGCCGTCGGCGGGGACCTCGTCGCCCGTCGCCAGCACCACCACGTCGCCCACCGCCACGTCTGCACCCGCCGCCCCGTCAGCACCCAGGCCCTCTCCGACGGCCCCGCACCGCCCCGCCGGCGCCCATCACAGCTCACCCCACGACGTGATCTGCATCTCCTCGCCGTTCCTCATCGCCTGCTCTCACGTCACATCCGCCCCGAGACGCAGGACCTTTTGCCGCGGCACCTTGCACTGCTTCTCGGTGGCCTTCTCCATGATCTTGCGGAACTTGCGCTCCTTCGACCAGTCGTTGCCGCACGTGCAGAGCACCACTGCGCGCGCCCCGATCCCGGTCAGGTGGTTCACCCTCGGCGAAAGCGTTAAAACGGGCGCCGCACCGATGCCGACGGTGACTGAAATACTGATTCCTGCAATGCACGAGGATGTTCGCGTCGGCTGTGCGGCCGAAAACACGACGAAATAATAATGATAACCGTGCACCCTCGTGCCAGCCTGTGCTGGGGTCTTGGATGCACCCGACGACCAGCGTCACGAGACCTCCCACGATCAGAATCTGAGCGGTGTCGACGTCGGTAGTCAGCGAGAGCCACCAGAGTCCATCAGTCATCACTCGGGGTGCTCACCTGGAGCACGCGGTCCTGCAGGGATTGCCACACCAGGCCCAGGAAGGACTTGGCCGGCGGCGGGGGGATCTTGTTGCTCCCGAACCTGCCACCATAAGAGGACGCAGAGGCTGGCGCGCAGGGTGGAGGGCGCACGCTTCACGGCGGAGGGCCAGGTCGGCCGGCTGTCCCGAGAGCCCGTTGCCGACGTCCGTCTTCAGCATCTTCGCCAGGCCCTCCACACCGCCATGCTGCTTGAGCGTCTCCAACAGCTCAGGCTTCTCCCGCTGCGGATAGGCAAGGGCGGCGGTCAGGCCGCAATTTGATCCGGGAAAGATCTGGCGCGAACGTTGTCGAAATTGACGATCTCCGTCAGCTTCTCTGCGGAGAGTGGGAAGGGCCCGTCGTGCTTGTCGCCAACAGGGATGCGGACGTCATGTGCTGCTCCGGCCGCGGTGGTATTCGGCGACGGGGTTGTGCCGGCGCCGTCGAGGGACACCATTCTAACGGGCTGCTCCATCGGGGGAAGTGACTTTGAGCTGAGCTTGCCGATCTCCGCGCTCTGCTGCGGCTTTTGGATAGGTGGGAGCTCCCGCGGGGTCGATTTCGCGGATCCGATCTGGCTGTACAGGGGCTGAACGACGTCCTCAGTGACTGCCCCCGTTGAGTGCGAGGTCATAATGTTCCCCTACAACCTGCGGACGGGGGATGTCAGTCTCATCACGATCGGGGCCGGGCGTCCCGCCCCGTCAGCCGGGACAGAGCTTGACTGATTTATTATTGAACTGTCCAACGGCTTCCCAACCCCTGGGGAATATTCGAGAGGCCTAGAGGGACGCCCTACTCTGTCGGCAAGTGAAGGGAAGCCTCGGTTGGACCCGGATCCGGAGGCGATCCAATTCGAGGACCTCGACATTTTACTGCAAGGCCCAGCGAGGGGAGGCGAGCCCGAATGGTCGGAATGAACTACTCTATCCCTGGCTGGGCTTTGACGGGCGAGGGGCTAAGGGGCGGCTGGCGCGCAGCGGATCGTGCGCCCAGCGGCCGCAACGAGCTGGCAGAACTAGAGCAGAGCCCGGGGCTGGATAATGATGACAACCAGAGAGAGGAAGTTTGCGCACCTATCTCGCAGACCGAGGGCGCAGGCCTGGGTCTCCGGAACTGAACCTGGGCTGCGGCTACGCTGGCTGCGGGCTGGGCTGATGCTCTTGCGCGTGAGCTCGTCCAGCTGCGGCTCTCTATGCGATATGCTTCCACTTCCTGAACCGAACTGGCAGTTCCTTCTTCCTGCCGCCGAACGTCGCGAACTCGGGCGGCCGGCGCCGTCGGGGGCGCGGCTGCTAAAGGGCCGGCGACGATGCGCGTGGAGACAGAGAGAGAGATTCCTCTTGCTGCTGCGATGCAGGAGCTTGCGCAATTGCAAGGAGCCGGGCCCCAGCTTCTTGCGGCTTTTTCAATTATGTATCGCCGCGGAACCCCGATAATGGAGGCAACGTGGGGGTAGACGCGCCGTTGGCTTGCCGGTGGCGAAAGCTTGTACCCCCCTTTCCCGGTTCCGGGTTCATTCCGGGTTCAGGCGCGATGGAGAGCGGGCGTCTGCAGCTTCTCGACGCGAAGGAGCGGAGCGACATGCTGGAGCGACACGGCAGTACACCAGAGCCCCCCAAACTTTCGCCCCGGCCGGCGAGCCGGGATCCCCCAGCGCCGCCGACGGAGCGCGAGCCGTCGGGCGATGTGGAGAGCGCCCTAGCGCTCGACCGCAACACCTCGAGGGCGTTGACTTCCTCCGACCGAACGCACTCCAGGCCGACGCGCTCCAAGTCGCTACCGCGCACGAGCAGCCTGCCAGCAGCACCACAGGCGGTTACGATAAACTTCACATCGGCCGCGGTGGCCACGAGCAGCCTGCGCGACAGCGCCTCTTCCGCCAGCGAACCCAACGCAAACGACGAGAACTCGGTTGCGCGCGAGGAAGACCGCGTGCCGCTCGAGATTCGACAGGGGCTGCTCGAGTGCGTAAAACCTCCCCCGGCCCTCGCCGCCCCGTTCTGACCAGCGGCGGCACCTCCGACAGAACGTACTGGACGGTGAGCGCCGAACGCCCGCCCCGTCCGACGCCGCTCGCCGACTCTTTGCGCGCAGATGAAGGAGCGCTGGTGGTCCCGCGTGACTCGCGGGGATGCCGGGGGCGTCATCCAGGTTCGATCCCGGGCAACTCGCCGCGCCCCGCAAGCGCTGACGGCCGCCGCCAGTCGTTCCACTTCATGTGGTTCCTATCCTACGCGCTTGGAGACGCCATCTTCTGCGTCACGCGCCTGCACGATGACAAGTGCGCCCGCTAGCCCGCCCGCCAGCCCGCCAGCCCGCAGCTCGACTCGAGCTCGAACCCGAGCGCAGGTTCTCGTACATGGAGTTCCTCGTGCTGACGCTGGCGTCGGGCTTCTTCGCGCTGATGAGCCCGCGCTGGAACTGGTCCGGCCGCGTCGCCCTCATGCTCGTCTACCTCGGGATGTGCGCCGGCGCCCCTCCTCTCCCCTCCCTTAACCCCCCTCTAAGCCCACCCGGCGCCGCCGGCAGGTTCCTGTTCTTCGTGCTGGACATCTACGGGCGGACGGACTACTCCTCCGCCCTCATCCTCGTCTCCCTCGTCGCCCTCTCCCTCCTCGCCACCTTCCTCTTCTTCTTCATCTACCCCCACATCACCCGCTGGCGCGCAACCGCCCCCCCCCCCTCCCGTCTCCCCGCCGGAGCTGAGCCGGCGCCGCCCCCGCAGGTACGTGATCCGGCTCTTCTCGATGGCCTCCTCGAAGGGCCCGGAGATCGTCGTGGAGGACCCCAGCAACCCCGACCTCAACAGCTACGAGTTCGAGGCGCGCTCTCCCTTCTCCCCGCCGCCTCACCCGCGCCACCCCCGCGAGCCGCCGGCACCCCAGGAGCGGAGCCTCGCCTGGCTCTGCTACCCCCCGTGCTACCAGCCCCCCACGTACAAGGTCATCTACAAGGGTACCGCTTCTCCTGCCTCTCCTCGTCTCCCCCCGCTTGCGGCTCACGCGGCCGGGCGGCAGGCCCGCTGCGCAACGGCAAGCCGAACGGCATGGGTGCGCTCTTCTTGCCCGCCGCGCGGTGCCGCGCAGACCGACGAGGGGCGGGCAGGCCAGTGGATGGACACGAACTATCGCGGGGAGCACCTCGTCGGCTACTGGCAGGTGCAGGGCCCCGGCGAGGTCCCGCCCCGCCGCCCGGGATCAGAGGCGGGGGGGCGGCAGGACGGGTGCCCCGTCGGCCCCTTCGACAGCGAGGAGGCCGACACCGGCAACCTCTTCACCAACCGTCCGCCCCGCCGCCCCGCTGCCCGGCCGCCCCGCCCCTCCCCGCCTGAGCGCGCCCCGCCCCGCCCCGCCCCGCGCAGTGCGCATGATCTTCTCGACGAACGGGAAGGGCTTCCGCAAGTGCGCCCCCGCGCATCAGGGAGTTTCGCGCGCGCTGCGCCCCGCTGAAGGCGGGCGGGCAGGATGGACGTCAAGTTCGGGGTGGCGAGCGTCGAGTGCTCCGTCTCCGGCTCCTTCCTCGCCGTCCGCCCCCGCCCCCGCACCCCGCGTCGCCTCCAGCGGGGCGCGACGCCGGCGGCAGGGCTACCCGCTCGTCTCGTTCATCAAGGAGCCGACGCCGTGCCACTGCCGGGCGGCGTGCCACTGCGTCAAGGGCCTCCTCGAGAACTGCAACTACCGCCACATCAACGAGATGCTCGAGCGGGCGCGCCCGCCGCCCCGCCCCGCCCCCCGGCCCCGCCCCTCCCCCGAGCGCCCGCCGCGGCGCAGAAGCGGGTGGTCGTCTCGATCGACCCGCGCACCGAGAGCCTCACCGTCACCGGCTTCGAGTCGACGAGGCGGCGGCCCCAGGTGCGCGGTGCAGCGCGTGCGGCGGGGCGGCGGCGGGCGCTGAGGGCGCGGGGCCGGCAGGAGGTGAAGATCTCGGTGGAGAAGGCGGAGGGCCGGCGGGCGCGCCTCGCCCTCGACCCCTCCTGGGCCCCCTCCGCCGGCACCGGCGAGGTTCCCTCTCAGAGCCCCCGCTGCGCTTCACGGGGGGCGGGGCCTCACGGGGCGGGGACGGGGGGCAGGCGCTGCTCTTCATCCACGGGCTGAACCACACGCTGGAGGACGGCGTGCGGCGCTTCGGGCAGCTCCTCGGCCTCGCCCACTTCCCCGCCCGTCCGCCCCGCCCCGCCCCGCCCCGTCCCGCCGCTCTCCTCCGCCGGAGCGAGGCCGAGCGGGCCGCTGGGCGGGCAGACATCAAGCCCTTCCTCTTCCACTGGCCGGCGGGGACCTCCTTCCTGACCTACTGGTGCGCCTACAACATCTCGGCGGAGACCTCGGTGGGCCCCCCTGCGCTGCCGGCGCGGGGCGCGTTGCGAGGGGCCCCAGGTGCACTACGACCTCCGCTCCTTCATCGAGTCCATCCGCAACGCCGGCGTGCGCCGCCCCGCCCCCGCGCCCCCGCCACGCCCCGCCCCGCCCGCCCGCCCGCCCCGCCCGCCCCGGCCCGGCCCGATGCTCGAGCGCGGCAGATCCGGCATCTGCACGTGGTGATGCACTCCATGGGCACGCGCGTCTTCCTCCGCTCCTTCGCCGCCCTCAAGGAGCTCCTCACTGAGCGGCCCGCCCCGCCCGGCCCCGCCCCGCGCCCCTCTTCCTTCCCCCGCCGCCTTTCGCCGACGCGGCGCCGCGCAGCTTCCCGCACGTCTACGAGGACGGGACGACGAGCAAGCCGGCCGGCAGCTTCGGCTCCTCCGGCTCCGCCGCCGGACCCTCCTCCTCGCAGAAGGAGCCGGGTACCCGCCAACCAGCGCCCCGCTCCCCTGGCCCTGCGCCCGGCTCAGGCGACGCGCAGTGGGCAAGTCGCCGAGCTTCGCGGATCGGGACGGGCGCTCCACCGCCGGCGACGAGGAGGCCGCCCACTCCACCCACGTCCGCCCATCCCGCCCGCACCGCCCGGCGCACTGTGCGCCCCGCGACCGGCACGCGCGCCGGCCGTCGCAGAACGACAAGAAGATGTCGCTCCTCTCCCTGACCTTCCTCAACCCCGACTACGGTGCCCCGCCTCGGCCCGCTCCCCGCCCCACGCACGGCTGACCGCACCCGCCCCCAGATCTCGCCTGCTTCCGCGACACCGACTTCTGTCAGATCCGCAAGGTGCCCCCCCGCTCGCCCCCGGCCGCGCCGCGCCCCCCGCGGGAGCTGAGCGCAGCCTCGGCGCGCAGTACTGCGACCAGGTGACGCTGTACGCGGACAACCGAGACGTCGCCATCCAATGCGCGCGCTGGTTCCAGGCGCGCCCCGCCCGCGCCTACCGCGGCCGCCCCGCCCCTCCCGCGTGACGCGCCCGCGGCGCAGGCGATGACCTTCTGCTTCCCGCACGCGCCGAACCTCGGGCACTGCGTGCGGCCACTAAAGTCGCAGTGCGCGCCTCGGGCCTCGCCGCCTCGCCCTCGCCTTCCCCCGTGAGCGGGGCCGGGACAGGATCACGGGGCGCAACCTCGACATCGACATCGTGGACACGTCGGACCTCCAGGCGCGGCCTCCCCCCCCTCCCCCCGCCCCGCCCCGCCCCTGAGGGGCGGGCAGCACAACATGTCGTCGCACTACCACTCGGCCTTCAACGTGAACCGCGGCCTCGTCGACGACCTCCACGACATCATCGTCTCCCGCCTCGTCCGCCCCCGCCCGCCCCCTCCCTTCCCCCGCTCCACCCCCACACCCCTCACCTCCCCGCGCCCCCCCCCCCCCCCCCCCCCCCCCCCCCCCCCCCCCCCCCCGCCTCTCCCCCGCCCGCCCGCCCCGCAGCGCGCCGAGGACAGGAAGTCGCGCCTCACGTACCGCGACGGATGTGCGCCGGGGGCCACCCTCGCCGCCCCTCCCCGCGTCTCACGCCGCTCCGCCAGATTACCGCTTCCTGGTCGTGCCCCCTTCGGTCGTCATGGTGTAGCCCGAGCTCGAGCTCACCCCCCGCCGTGAGCCTGGGCGTCCTCTCTTTTTTCGCCCCTCGCTGGACGTTGCTGGCTCTCGGTCTCGGTATTTTTGGCGCAGCGCTAGCTGAGCTGCAGCCTGCAGCGTATTAAGTCCAGATAAGAGTGCCTGTCGCATTTGCTTGTGTACATGTGCCCCTCAGAAACAATGCCCCATTCCTTGCATGCAGACCATACGCATTGGCGGCATTGGCGACAGACCATACCCCAAGTGTGCCCGCGGAAATCGATGCGTCAACTCTCATGCATACGCGTTGAATTGGGGTTACGGGGGAGGGGGGGTGAGGGGCCGGTTGGGAGCGGGGCTCAGGAGGCGGCGCGGGCGGCCTCCTCGATGGCCTCCTCGACCTCGCGCTCGACGTCGGGCGTGCGGAGGCCGCCCGACGCCGCCCGCGAGGGCCCCCGCGAGCCCCCGCGCGACGACCCCCGCGACCCCGCTCGCGGCGGCGCGCCCCGCGGCGCCCCGCCTGCCGCCTCCTCGGCAGACGCCGCCGCGGCAGCAACCGCCCTGGCTTGGGGCCGCGCGGCGGCGGCGGCTGGGGCCGGGAGGGGTACGCTGCTCTCGAGGCGGGCGACCTTGTCGGTGAGCCTCGAGACGCACTCCTCCTGCTCCCGCGCCTGCCGCAGCGCCTCCTCCAGCGCCCGCTCCAGCGCCACGTCCTGCCCGCCCCGCCCCGGCGCTGAGGCCCCGCAGCGAGGCACAGGCGGCGCGGGGCGCACGGGCACGGCCTGTGTCGCCCCCGCGCCTCCGCGAGCTCCTGCTGCAGCTTCGCCACCGCCTCTGCGGCGTGGCGTCGCGGGCCGGGCGGGCGCCGCGCGGGGCGGGGCGGCACCGCGGTAGAGCGCGATCTCGCTCTCGTGCGCCCTCTCGAGCACGCGGCGCTCCGCCTGCCGCGCACCCGCCCCCGCCCCCTTGGACGGAGCGCGGGCGGCACGGGGGCGCGGGCGGCACGGGGCGGGGCGGGGAGGGGCGGGGCGGGGAGGGGGCGGGGGCGCGGGGCGCACGGCGAGGCGGCCCCGCCACTCGGCCTCGAGCTCTCGCAGCTCCGCGCCGCCGGCCCCGGCCCCCTCCGACTGGCCCCGCCCGCACGTCAGAGGCCGCCGGCGGTCAACCGGGCGGGGAAAGGGGGGGGGGGAGGGGGGGGGGGGGGGGGTGCGGACGGCGCGGAGGGAGCGCTCGGCGGCGGCCTCGGCGGCGCGGCGCTCGGCCGCCAGCTGCCGCTCAACCGCCTCCCGCAGGCCCCGCTCCTCCCGCGCCGCACCCTGCCCCGCCCGGCCCGTGAGCCCCGCCCCGCCCTCCGGTGCCGGGGCGGGCGGGGCACCTCGAGGCGGGCGATGGCGGCGGCCTGCGCCTCGCAGCGGCCCCGCAGCGCCTGCAGCTCCGCCTCCGCCCGCACCGCCCGGTCCTACGCCGCCCCGCCCCCGAGCCTCGGAGGGCGGCGGCGGCGGAGGCGAGGGCGGCGGGGACCGCGGCGAGGAGGTCGGAGCGGCGGGCGCCCTCGACCTGCTCCGCCAGCGCCTCCAAGGCCCCGATCTGCCCCCTGCCCGCCCTTCAGACGGGCCGCGCCGGGGGGGGGGGAAACGGGGCCCACTTGGACTCGAGCTCGCGGACGCGGGCGCGCAGCTCGTCCCGCTCCCGCTGCACGTCCGCGAGCTGCCGGCCGCGCTCGGAGCGGGACTTGGGAGCGGCGTCTTCGCGGCGGGGGCGCGGACCTTCAGGACCGCGTCCTCGGCGTTCTGCTGCGCGCGCTTGCGCTCCGCCGACTCGTGCGCGAGGCTGTCGCGGATAGCAGCGACCGCCCCGCCCAGCCGCTGCTTCAGCCTGAGGATCTCGCCCTGCAAGGCCGCCGCCGTCTGGCTGGCGGGCAGAGGGCCGGGGCCCCCCGCGTGGCCGAGCTGGGGGAAGAGCGGGGCAGAGGAGGGCGGGTTGGTGGTGTAGAGGAAGGGCAGCGGCTCGCTCGTGTACGGCCGCTGCGCCGACGAGCCAAACAGACGGGCGACCTGCCGGCGCGCCGCGGTCGGAGGCATCCCCACTGCCCCAGCGACCGCACTGACATACCTCCAAACTGACGGAATCGATCTCTTTTAGCGCCGCGTCCCGGGACGGCGAGAGCCCGGACAGGGACGCGCCGGCCGCGCCCGGCGAGAAAGCGGACGCGACTGACGGTGGCGCCTTGAGCGGGGACTGTGGGTAGGACGGATGCGTGCCGGCGGTCGTCCGAGGAGACGCGGGCGACGGCCAAGCCTGGCGCGGCGCGCTAGAGTTGGGAGAGAGTAGGACCTGGGACGACTTGGGCGAGCGCGGCGTGCCGGCCACGCTATCGGCTGGTCGCTGCGGCGTCATTGGGCTCATGACTGTCGCCATCGCCGGGCGCGATGCAGAGGCCGCGAGGCGTTCTGTGACGCTGGCGTGGATAACGCTGGCGAGGTAGACGCAGCCAGGCGGGGTTGGCCTCAGTAAGCTTTCGCTGGGTTTCTGGGAGAGCACGTTCGATAGTGCCGCTCGGAGTAGCTCACGGGGGTCGAAGGATCGGCTGCTCGGCCGAGACCTGACAGCAAGGGCAGAGCTCGCTGGGGTTCAAGTGGCCTGCTTGAGCTGAAGCTGGCACAAGCGCTCTAGGCCGCGTGGGGCGCCCCTGAAAGTTGGATGGAGCTGGAGCAGGGGTACGCACAGCAATGCAGCTCGCGAGCCATGCATGAGGAGGAATTCGTTGCCGAGCCTGCGCGAACCTGCGCCGAGGAAGTCAGAGCAGAGGATATCGATATCGCACCGCCGGTTCTCGTCAGCGTTTCGACGAGTGCCGAGGAGAAGCAGCGATGCGGTGTGCGAGTATTCATTAGCCTAGTAGGTGACGCAGCTTGCAGAACCACACATCTCACCAAAACCACAACCTGAACGCACAGTCCCTAATACTCCCTATGGCCAATCTACGTATTCAAGCGCGAAAAAAGTGTCTGACTGCCCTTGAGCACGCGGAGCTCCCGCAGCTAAACCAGTCAGCCCGGCCCAGCGCCGGAACCAGTCGGCGCCCCCCGGCAGTGCCTGGCGCGCCTCGAGCTCAGCAGCACACGGCGGAGCGGAAGCGAACATACGACGAGCGCAGCAGCAGCGGTGATGGCAGACTGTGGCGCGCGAATCCGGATGCATATAGAAGCTTCTGTCATGGCGGCGCTCCCACAGCCGCTAGCGCTCCGTGAGATGGGTGCGCCGTGAATTTTGACTGGTCTCTGGCGCGCTCGTTCGCTTAGCGCACGCCGCCTCCGCGCAGGGGATCCGGACCACGTAATGCAGATCGAATGCGAGCCGGCGCCGGAGAGCTGGCGAGCTGAGCTTGAGCAGGCCAGCCTGCAGGTCGACTGTGTCATGACCACTTGTGCGTTCCCGACTGCTTATTCTCGGGGCTTCCTTCCCGCTGATCCCTGCGCGCGCTCTTACAGCTCTCCGCGCCGCGTCGCCCCGGGTCTCATTCTCGGAGCTGCGCGACGCCTGCTCCGAGCCCGAGAGCCCTCATTCTGATGGCCCCGGCTCCCCTATCATGCCCATGCCCCTCTTCGCGCCCTCCCGCCCGCTCTTGCCCCGCTGCAGCTGCTCCCAGCCCCCGCTGCCGCCGCGGCCAGCCGCCGCGGAGCCCTCCGCGCCCCGCCGGATGGGGACCATGGCCGGCCGCCGGCGCTCGGCTCTGGAGGAGTCCCCAGGAGGGGGCCCTCTCGATTCTTCCCACGGCCTCGGCAAGCGGCCTCGAAGCTGAGCCCCTTCGATTTTTCGCTTCATCCTCGCCCTTAGCTATCATAGTATAGCCCCTCCAAGTGGTGATGATGATCAAATCTCGTGACCATCATGAGCACTGCATGCATGGGTGCTCAGATGCTCACTGCAAGCCATATTGAAACATATATTGCGAGCACTATATGTTCTATGCCTCCGCCCCGGCCGGCAAGCGGGGAGGCCGCCCGCCACGCCTCCGCCCCGCTTCACGAGCCGCGCCGCCGCCCGCCGCGCCCCCGCTCCGCCCGGCGAGCCGCGCCGCTGCCCGCCGGGCCTCCGCCCCGCCGAAGAGAGCTCCGACGAGAAGCTTGAACTTCGGAATCTGCTCAGCTAGCCGCGCTTGCGGATCTTCGAGGCTCGGGCGCAGCATGCGCACGAAACCGGAGCCGGCAGCTAGCTAGAGCCGGGCTTCCCTCTAGCGATCGTAACTCTATCGATCGTAACTCTGGCGATCGTAACTCCGGGCTTGTATCAGGGACACAAGAGCGCATTCTGCTAGAAAGATAATTGCATAACTCGGTTGGGGAGTGTGTGTTGTGCTATGGCGGGGCGAGGGGGGGAGCGCGCTACGCGCCAGCTGGCATAATTAAAGAGGCCCTTACATAGAGCAGTTCGCAAGTGGTGGCGTCTAGCGCCGTTACCATCGATTTTCGACCACTGCGGGCGCGGGATTCGCGGCGCGGGATCGGCAAGACAGCTACACGAGTGCTAGGGAATCGGCGCGCATAGGTCCTTTTTGCTAGCGGATCCGCGCTGCGCGCCCGCGCGCCAAGGTCCCGCGCGCCCGCTTGCGGAGGGGGGGGACAGCGATTCCGTCATGCAGTCCGCGCTGCTAGCGCTCTGGTCGCGTTATGCATGCGCGGTACAGCGCAACGATTGCGCTGTGTACCGCTTCGGGTCCTCCGCGCTGCCGCCGCCGCGCCAGCGCCGGTTTTGGGGCTGCCCAAAACCGGGGGGGACAGCGTTACGAGGCACCAGCTCCAGCCACACATCGCCCGGTGTGCGAAACGCTCGAGCGCGTCGCACTCCCCAGGCGCCGCCGCTATATCTGGCGCCTCCATCTGGCCCCGCTCGCCGCCGCAGTACACGGCGACTACACGCCGCACATCGCGGCACATGTACAGCACATGGAGGGTCCCCATGGCCCGGCAGCAGCCGCAGTAGGTTAGGGTAGCCTTTAGTATTCTTCTTCATCGCGTAGGCCGCCTTCCCAAAGGATAGGCCTCGCAGACGGGGGTAGCCCGGTTCGCGCCTCGTTCTTCGGGGCTTTGCGAGCCTGGCACTGCTCTACTATCCCCCTAAGGGCCCGGCATCCCCCGGGTACCAGCACGTAGCATGTGGGCGTGTAGCTACCGTGTGAAGAGCAAGTGGTCATTGCTTCCACCGTATGTGTAGTATTTCGCTTATGTATTGTCTAATTATATAACTAGTGTAGTATTTTTTTTTTAAAGATCTACGGTGGGCGTGCCCACTCGTAGTACACAACGAGGATACAAGTCACGGTATCGGTAACTAGTGTAGTAACCAAGTAGCCTAGTAACTACTACGTATACGTGACTCCTACTACGTTACTGTGACATCGGTATCATTTCCAAGGAGCTGTTGAGTGCCACGGGGTACTGCTTTTCTTGACCACAACTGAAAAGACTGCTTTCAAAAGTTTTCCAAGAAATGTTTACCACTGAGCAAGAAATACTAAACTTGAAAGAATGCACGACAAAACAAAGTGGAAAAGCGTACACCCAGCCCCTCGATCGATATCGTACACACGAGACTGGATGGATACACGAGGCAAGCCGAACGAATTGATCGCGAGGAGCACTACAAATGGGGCGGGTGCCAGTACGGAAGCGGGCGGGGTGGATCCACGGCTAGCGGCCGCGGTGGGAGGAGCGGGAGGAGCGGCCGGAGGCGGGCCCTGATGCGGCAGCGGCGGCGGTGGCCGAGGCGGCGGCGGCCCTGGCGAGCTCGGCCTGCCAGTGCTCGTAGTTGGTGCGCAGGTTGCGCACGAGGGAGTCCCCGAGCGCCGGCACCAGCGCCGCCACGCTCGTCACCAGGGGCGACACCACGAAGTCCACGAAGCCGATCTGGCGGGGGGTGAGCCGGAGGGCGAGCGGAAAGGGGGGGGGGGGGGGGGGGCCGACCTGGGACTTGGGGAGGCGCTCCCGCGTGTCCCCCGTGCGGTCCACTGCGCCCCCGCCGTGAGCCCCGCAGCCGGCGGGCGAGGGGGCGGGCGGGGAGCGGGGCGGCACTGAAGGGCGAGACGGGGATGCCGAGCTCGCGCTCCTTGTCGCCCTGCGGGGCCGTGAGCGAGGGGAGGCTGGGCGCGAACGCCGGGGCGCGGGGGGCGGGCCTGGGAGAAGAACTCGGCGTTGACGCGGTGCGACCAGGCGATGTGGAGCGGCAGCGGCTTCGACGCGTGCCCGATGTCGCACGCCTGCCGTGGGGGCGTCGGGGCGGGGCGGGGGCGGGGCGCGGGGCGGGCGCGGGGCGGGGGCACCTTGAGGGCGACCTGGAGGAGGAGGCGCGCGTCCTCCCGCGCCAGCGGCGGCTCCTCCCGCGCAGCCCCGGGGCCGCCCCCTCCCCGCCTCGCTCCCCGCCGGCTGCGCCCCGCTCGCGCCCCGCCGAGGCGGCCGGTCGGGGTCGGGGCGGCGCACGGAGACGGGGGCGTCGGGCCCGACGGGCTGCCCGAAGGCCCCGGCCGCCGTCCGCCGCTTGAAGGTCCCCAGGATCTCCTGCGGGGCGCGCGCGCGTCGAGGGCGGCCGAGGGGCGGCGGGCAGGGGGAGGGGAGGGGGGGATGGGGGGGGGGAGGAGGGAGGGGGGGATAGAGGGTATGGATATGGCATAGCTGGAAGTCTAAGTGGTGGATGGGAATTTCTAGGCAGTGGGTGTCGCGATTTCGAATCCGGCGGGATCCGTATTTCGGAAACAGAAAACAAATTCGGGCACGAAGTGCTGGCCCATGTCGGTGGCGAGGACCATGTCGATGACGCAGCGCCGCAGCTCCTTGACGTCCGCCTTGTCGAGGGCGGCGAGGAAGTCGTGCCGCGGCTCCCGCAGCGCCTTCCAGCTCGCTGCCACGTGGTGCGACTCCAGCGGGCTTCGGTCGTTGTAGAGGATGGCGAGCGGCCCGCCAGAGTTGATCGCGAAGTTGTTGTTGTAGCCCGGGTGCTCGAAGTCTGGGGCCTCCAGGGCGGCGAGGCTCACGGCGAGCAGCGGCCGCCCGCCCGTCGCCTCGCTCACCTCGAAGATCTCCACGCCCTGCGCGCGGCGCCCCCGCTCGCGTCGGCGGGGAGGGGCGGGGCGGCGGGGGCGGGGGCGGGGGGCGGGCGGGCCTCCCAGGAGGCGAGGCCGGCGCGCAGGGCGCGGGCCTCCCGCTCGACGCGCTCGTCGAGGGCCTCCAGGGCGGCGAGGCTCACGGCGAGCAGCGGCCGCCCGCCCGTCGCCTCGCTCACCTCGAAGATCTCCACGCCCTGCGCGCGGCGCCCCCGCTCGCGTCGGCGGGAGGGGCGGGGCGGCGGGGCGGGGGCGGGGGCGGGCGGGCCTCCCAGGAGGCGAGGCCGGCGCGCAGGGCGCGGGCCTCCCGCTCGACGCGCTCGTCGAGGAGCGGCGGCGCCGGCGACGCCGCGCCGGCCCGCTCCTCCAGCACCACGGGCTCGGGCCCCGCCTGCGCCGCCGCCGCCGCCGCGAGCGAGGCGAGGCCGCCGGCGCCGTGGCCCTGGTCGACGCTGCCGCTGCGGCGGGCGCGCCAGGAGCGGTGGGGGGCCAGGGAGCTGCGGCGGGAGCCGGGGCTGGACTCGAGGCGCTGCGCGGGGGCGATCTCGGTGAGGAGCCAGGCCTGCGTGTCGCTGTCGACGCCGAGCGTCCCCGCGGCGATCTGGCCGTTGAAGTCGGGGACGAGGAGGCTGCCGGAGGCGAGGAGGCCGTTGACGGCGGCGTGGAGGACGGAGAGGGCCTCGCGGGGGAGGCGCGCGTCCCGCGTGAGGCCCTTCAGCGCCGCCACCGTCTTCGTCAGCGGCGAGTCGAGGTCCACCACCGACTGCTTGCGCGCCCCTGCCCGCCCGCCCCGCGCCCGCGCCGTCGGGTCCGAGCCGGCCGGCCGGCGCGGGGGCGGGACGGACGCTGGAGGGCGGTGAGCTCGGAGGCGAGGTGGAGGTTCATCTCGCGCAGGTCCTCCCGCTCCACCGTCACGCTCTCCAGCTCCGAGCGCAGCCGCAGAGAGTCGATGAAGTCCCGCCGCCGCCGCCCGTCCTCCTCCGACGCCGCCAGCAGCGCGAACGGCACGCTCGCCCCCGTCAGGATCACCGCCCCGCTGCCCCCGCTCCGCCCATCAGCTGCAGCCTCGGCGGCGGCGCGCGGCGGCGGCAACGGCGCGCACTAAAAATCGAAGAAGGACGTCGCGGCGCGGGCGGCGGGGTCTGTGGGGGCGCGCGTCGGGGCGGCGCCCGTGCGGGGGCGGGGCGGGGCGGGGCGGGGCGCGGACAGCCGATCCAGACGAGGCCGTGGGAGAGGGCGACGAGGGCGAGGTAGTGGCGGGGGGGCAGCTGCGCCCCGCCCCGTCACCCGCGCCGCGCCCCGCCGCGCCCCGCCGCGCCGCGCCCGGGCCGGCGGGGGCGGACCTGGGCGAGGCCGCGGGCCGCCCGTCCACGGCGAGAATTACGGGGTAGAAGATCAGCTCCGGGTTCGGGTCCCCCAGGTGGCTGCCCCCACGCCACGCCTCGATGAGGAGGGCAAGGGCGGCGCGAAAGGGGGAGGGGGAGGGGAGGGGGGAGGCGGGGGTACGGCGCACTCGCAGAAGGAGGCGGCGAGGACGGATGCGAGGAAGGCGTCCATGAGGAGCTGCGGGGTACGGGTTCGCATTTGGGGCGCGGGCGGGGCGGGGCGCGCACGTTGCTCCAGCGGCGGTAGAGGTCGGGCGCCGCCGACATGAGGGCGTAGCAGAGGGCGCCCACGATCGCGGGGCCCGCGCAGATCAGCCGCTGCCGCCCGGCGGCGCTCTCAGCCGGCGCGGGGTTGGGCGCGCGGCAGGGGAGGAAGCGTGGGGTGCGGTGGGGGTGGGGGTGGGGGGGTTGGGGGGGTGGGGTGGGGCGGGAGGGCGGACCCAGAAGGCGCGCATGCTGTGGGACTCGAAGCCGCGCTGCTGCTCGAGGTCGGCGCGGTAGATGTTGACGGCCCCCGCGTAGAACGCCACCGCCGCCACGTACAGCACGATCGCTGCGCCCCGCTCGGCCCCGCCCCCGCGCGCAAGCCGGCGCCGCAGCTCGCGGGGCGCGCGCGCACCGACTGGCAGCATGACCTTCTGGCGCCGCACGCTGCCCTTGCTGCGCCACAGATGGTACTCGTGCTCGGTGGCGCCGTCCGCGAAGGTCTGGAAGAGGCCGAGGAAGTGCGAGCGCAGTGTCGTGCGGGCCGCGACGCCGGCCGTGCGCGCGGTTTCCTGGGCGCTGCGGCGGCCCGGCGCCGCGCGCCGCCGATCGTACGGCGTCGCGGAGGTTGGGGAGACCGGCGAGGAGCCCCATGAGAGGGGCATCAGCGCCGGGCTCGTCTGCTGGTCCTCCGCGCCCTCGCCGAGCGCGAGGTCGGGCTTTTGCTCGCCCCACGCCTTCGCTTTAACCAGCACAGCCGGCACAGCGACAGCCGCGGCCGGCTGCGCGTCTCGTGGCGTCCGGCCGTCCATGTCCTGCCCCGGCGGTGCCGCGGGCTGCGCGTGGACCCTCATGCGGCCGACGCGACTGCCTCTGACTCCCTAGCTGCCGCAATCGCGAGCTTTCAACAGGAGCCCTGAACTGGGAAGCCGCGGCTGTCGAAACGGAACCGCCTGCCGCGCACGTTTAGCCACGACTACTCGCACGATGGGACCGTTACCAGACGCGGATGCAATTGTGAAGCGTTCGGCCGTTTGTTCTCTGGAGTGCCGTCGCCGTCGACCGATCAGCCTTCGAGCTTCATTCGCTTCTGCAACCTATCTTCGAAGCCCCGACGGTCGAAGGCCTTACAATCTGAAGGTCATGATGATGGCATGATGAAGGTCATCTGCCGGCGCCGCAGTACTGGGCCGGGGGCCTGGGGGCCGGCTGGGGCTATGGCTAAAGATACGTACCCCCCTCCGTGACGCAGTGACGAATCCGGACCAATGGTGAACGAGCGCTAAAAATGGAAGCACTCGACGATTCACGGCGCGCGCGCGCGAGCGCGCCTCCGAGGCTAGGGCGCCTAGGGAGTAGTAGGGACTCGGGAGTCGGGAGTCGGGAGTCCAAGCGCGACGGGCAGGTCCCCCGCGGATAGAAGCACTCGACGATCGCGATTCGCGCTGTCCTACCTTAGCGAACCAAGCTAAATCAGCGCAACTGCTCACGAAAAACGCTGGGGCGGTGCGGGCGGGCGGCGGGCTCGGGTGCCGGAGCTCGAGGCGGAGGACCATCCCGGGGGGCGGGGCGGCGGGCTCGGGTGCCGGAGCTCGAGGCGGAAGCTCGTGCTCCGGGGGGCGGGGGACGAGCTCAGCGGGACTCCCCGGGAGCGAGCATCCGGATCCGGGCCCCTGCCCCGCAAGGGGGCGCCGGCCCCAGGGGGTGCTCGCCCGGGGACGGAGGATCGGGGCGAGGGGCTGGCGTGGGGGGGTAGGGCTGAGGGACCCGACGGGTACATATGCATGTAGAGCCGAGCGGCCAGCTGGAGGGCATGCCCTTGCCCTGGGTCGGCAGGGGCTGGGGCCTCGCGATCGGGGGCCGTCGATGGCCATTGGGGCGTCGCTGCGTCGGGCGCGGGGCGGGAGCCCGGGCGACGGCCCCAGACGGGGCTCGCCGGGGTCCCCTCGGTGGCGTGCAGCGCTCGCTTGCGCTCGCGGGAGAGGGTAGCCCCCTCCCGCGAGGCACCCCGGGGCGCCGGCCCCGCGCTCGGCGCTTGCTCCGGCGAGCGGCGGGCCGCGGCGAGCTCCGCCTCATCGGCCGCGGCCGGCTGCCCGTTGCCGGCGCTGCCCGGCACCCCCAGTAGAGGGCGGCCACCGCACCGCCCGTCCCCGCCGCCTCCTCCTCCTCCCCGCCGGGGGCGCCCTTCCGCCGCCTCGCCAGCGCGGCCGCGCTGCCGCTTGGCCGGCGCCGCAGGGCCGGGGCCGACTCGAGGATCGGGGCGGGCCCGGCCTCCCCGGGGCCCGTCCGCTCCTCTCCCTCCGAGGACCAGTACTCCGAAGCCGAGTCGCTGCCGGACCCCCGCCCAGAGCCGCCGCCGCGGCTGCTCGACCGGGCGCCGGCGCACCGCCCGCCAGCGGGCCCGCTCGGCCTCGGCGGCGGCGGCGAGGGCGCGCTCCTCGCGCCGGCGCCGGTGCTCGAGCTTCGCCGCCGTGCGGTGCGCCGCCTGCGGGCCCCGCGCCAGCCGCCCGCCGCGCGACGTGAAGCCGCCGGCGCCGCCGGCCGCCTCGGGGCGCCCGCGCTCGCCCGAGGCGCGCCCCTTGGCCCAGCGCGCCCAGTCCCGCATCGCCACCTCGGGCTGCCCGGCCGCCCCGGGCGCTCCGGGGCCGGCACGCGCGGCAGGAGGTCCAGGAAGGCGGCCTCGGGCGGGAGGGAGGCGGGGGCCCCGCGGCCGCCGCGTGGGCCAGGCCCGCGGCGTGATGGGCGCAGGAGGGCCCCGAGGAGTCGGCGAGGGGCTCCGCCCCGCCCCCGCCCGCTGCACCCGCCGCCGCCGCAGCGCCGCGCCGCCCGCCCCGCCATCAGGGCCCGCTGGGCGCGGCGCGCGAGGCTCCGTAGCCGATTCGAACTCGAGCGTGTGGACGGGTATACCCGCGGCGCCGGGGCTTGGACCGGTCTCGGGCAACGCAGCGTCGGGAGGAGGGGTAGAGGAGGCGTTGAGGGGAGCGGGGAGGGCCGTGTTCGAGGGCGCAGGGACCGGTGGCGGGCGGCAGGGTCCGGGCCCGGGCCCGCGAGCGGAGCGCGCACCCAGCGGCGCGGCCGGCCGCGGTGCGAAGAGAGCGGTTCGTCGTCGTGGGCGAGGGCGGCGAAGCGGCCGCGGGCGGGGGCGATGCGGGGGCGGGGCGGGGGTATGCAGGGGCGCGACGGCGAGGGCGGCGGCGAGGGCCTTGGGGGCCGGGAGGGGCGCGTCATGGGGCTCGCGGGGCGGGCGCTGCGGGTGGGAGAGGGAGGGGGCGTGCGGGTGTGGCCGGTGGCCGGGGCGTGCCCGTGGAGGTGCCGCGTTGCCGCGGCGACGGCCTCGGCAAAGGGCAGGAAGCCGGCGCCCCGCCCCGAAGAGCAGCCCAGCGGGGTACGCCGCCTCGATCTCCATCGACCCCGCCGCGCGTGCCGCGCCAGGCTCCCGCGCTGCGGCGGGGCGCGCGCGTGTTGGGGCCGGCGCGCAAGCCGAGAAGGGGCCGGAGCGCGCACCCTGCCGCCTCCGCCGCCGCCGCCGCCGGCCTCGTCGCCGCTGCCGCCGGCTTTGAGCTCGAGGGAGGCGCGCAGGGCCTCCCGCCCCTCCCGCCGCCGCCCCTCTCCTCGCCGCTGGCGCCCTCCTCGCCGCCCTCGCCCTGCGCGTCACCCCCGCCGCCGCCTCGAGGAGGTGCCCGCCGAAGACCTCGAGCGCCCGCTCCGCCTCCGCCTGCGCCGCCCCAGTCAGCCGGCGCGGCGCCGGGCTCGCGCAGGGCGGCACGCGCCGCCGCCTGGTCGCCCCCGGGGCCCCCCAGGAGCCTCCTCAGCCGGTCCATGCGGGCGTCGAAATCGAGCATCAGCTCCGGCTGCAGGGGGAATCAGGGACGGGTGCGCCGCGGGGCGCGCGGCGGTGCGGAAGGGCGCACCCCGTACATCACCGAGAGGCCGGCGTGACCCTCTGCGGCCAGTGTGTAAGCGGGCGGGGCGGGCGGGGCGGGGCGGGTGCTCGGACCGGCGCTCTGCAGGGCGGCCTGCATGGAGGAGACGAAGGCCTGCCACTGGGGCCCCGGCCCCGCCCCGCGGCCCCGCAGCAGCTCCTGCCTGTCCGCCCCGTGAGCGGCCGGCGAGAGGGGAGGGAAGTGCGGGGCGAGGTCAAGAGCGCGTGCCGCTGGGCCTCCCGGGCGGCGATGCGCAGGAGGGCGGCGGGGAGGAAGGAGGGGCCCCGGGGCTCCGGCACGGGCCCCGGGGGGGCCGGCGGCGGCGGCACGACGAAGACGCTCAGAAACGCGACCTGCCGGCGCCGTGTCCCCTTAGCCGGGGCGATGCGGGAGGAGGCAGGTGCCCCGGCGGACCCCCTTGGCCCCCGGCGGGGGCCGCGACGCCGTGCGCGGCGCGTAAAGCGGCTGGCGCGGTCGCGGCCCGTCCGAGACCAGCGGCGGGGGCTCCCCGGGCGCCGGCAGCTCGCTGAGAGGCCTCGTGAGCGGAGGAGGCCGGAAGGGGGTGGGGGGGGGGGGGGGGGGGCGCACTGGGGCGGCAGGAGGCCCTCGCTGCTCGCCTGCTGCCAGCGCGCCGCGCGCTCCGACTGCGCGAGCCCGCCGTGGACGCTCCCGCCCCAGCCCCGCACTGCCCCGCCCTCAGCGGCGGGGCCCGGGCGGGCGGGGCGGGGCGGGCCGGGGCGGGCGCGCCGCTCGTGATCTTCTGGATGTCGCTGGAGGAGGGCGTGAGGCCGGCGAGGCCCCCGTGCCCTGCCGCCCCGCCCCGCCTCGGCGGGCGGCGGGGCGGGCGGCGGGGGGCGCGGCGGGGACCTCGAGGGAGGCGAGGTAGGCGTTGACGAGCTCGAGGCGCTGGAGGGGGTGCTGGTCGTGCCGCACCCCCGCCGCCACCCGCAGCGCGAAGTCCGGGCCCATCAGCAGGATCGCCCGCAGCAGCTCCCACCCCCGCCGCTTCACCCAGAGCTTCGCTCGGTGCAGCCGCCGCGGGATGCCGCGCCGCGCGGCCGCCCTGCGCCGCCCGCGCCGGCGCTCCCGGGTCCTCTTGGTGGGGTGCGGAGGAGGGAGGAGGAGGAGCGGGCGAGCTCGAGGGCGCCCCGAGGGCCCCCGCCAGGCTCCGCACCGACCCGCCGCCCGCCCGCCCGCTCCCCGCCGACCCGGGCGCCCCCCCGCCCCCGCTCCGAGCCGGCCGTCTCGTACCCCCGTCGGTCTCGGCGTCGGTGTCGGCCCCGCGAGCCCGGGGCCGAGCGCCTCCTCGTGCACCTCGACCTCTGCCGCCCCCGTCGGGCCGGGCGGGGCGGGCGGGGCGGGCGGGGGTCGGGCCGGGCGCGCCGTGGATCTCGCGGAGGACAAAGCGGCGGCGCTCCTCGCTCCACTTCGTGATGGCACCGAAGAGGCCCTCCAGGAAGCGCGCGCTGCGCCCCGCCCCCGCCTCACGCCCCCGCCCCTTGCATGCCCCCGCCCGGCCCCAGGCGCGCGCACTACTCCTGCGCGTCGATCCCGTCCGTCCACTGGTCCGCGAGCTGCCGGGCAGCCCCGCCGGCTCACCTCGCGGGGGCGAAGCGCCGGCGGCGGCGGGCCGCGGGGCGGCGGGCGGCACCTGGAAGAAGGAGAGGAAGAAGCGGGGCCGGTCGAGGGCGGCGGCGCTCTGCACGTCGAACGCCCAGTCGAGCTCGGCGTTGAGCGCCGCCGCCGCCTCATCCCACACCGCGTTCAGGTGCTTGTAAATCCGCTTGTTCAGGTCCACGTACTGCGCCCGCCCGCGTTGGGGGCCCGCTGATTTGATCCGACGCGGGGCCGCGGGCCGGGGGGCGCCGACCTCGTCGTGGTCGATGACGCCGTCTTCGTCGACGTCGGCGACGACCCATAGCCGCTCCAGCACCTCCCGCACCGCCGGGTCGAACTTGAGCGACTCCCGCTGCAGCAGCGCCTTATTTGTGTACAGCGCACTCTCCTGCGCCACCGCGCCCCCTCCGTAGTAGCGCCGCAGCCTGCGGGGCGCGCGTGAGAGCAGTGCAGGGCTTGGCGCAGCGGGCATTTCTCACTGATCGAGGAGCGATTCTGTCTGTACTGGGGCCTGCGCTGGCGCGGCGAGGGAAAACCGTCGAAGGGAGCTTAGGCTCGCCCTCTTCCACTCTTGCCACCCAGTGGCTTCGCTGCTGCGCCTGGAGAACGGCGCGTCGATCCGCACGCTTGCATTGCTTCCCGGCCGCGAGAAGGACATGGACTTCGTGAGCCCGACGCTCACGCTCTTTGTGGGCGACCCGAACGTCATGGACATCTCCAGCCACTGCTAGTTGGGCCGCTCCGAGTGCTTGTATTGTCTCAATCCGGCGTGTCCACCGCGAGCGAGGCAGCGGAAAGCTGGGCGCCTCAAGGGACGGTGTGGGCGGGAAAACGCGAAAATGAGGCGGCTCGGACGCCGCGCTTGTTTGCGAAAACGCGTATGGGTACGCCAGTACAAGTTGACTACTTGGATCAAATTCGGAGTTTGAGACTTAACTGCAAAATTCAGGGCTCGAACAGCCGGTGAAAAGCTGGCCCTACCTCATCTCGAAAACTCACGCTCTAAAGCTGGCTGCTGCGTGGCCGGGACGGACCGGCGAACCGCCGAACCCTTGCCGGGGGGTACCGCTGGACTGTCAAGGTGCGACCAACCTGTCGTCTCGTCTTTAGCTTGTCGCTGCGCGAGATGGCGCGGGCGCTCCTCCTGCTGGCGCTGTTGGCGACAGTCGCTCTCGCAGACGAGCCTGTCCCTAAGCGCCTTGCTGGCCCCGTATTCCAGCAGGACAGCAACGGGGTGCGCTCAATGAGCATTCTACAGCCAGCGCTTAGTGACAGGAGATCGGGCAATGCCGCATGGGCCTTCAGTGCGGAAGGGGCGAACCGCGTCAGCAAGCGCTTGACGATTCCGCCGACGGCGAAGCGAGTCTCGATCCTCTCCATGGCCAGCGCCGCCTCGGACGTGGAAGCATCGATTTGGTCCGCGCGCCTGGCCCCAGGCGGCGACGGCGAAGCAGCGGATCGCGTGAAGCCGCTGCATGAGGCGGCGGCGGAGGTGCACAGGCAGGTCTTCGAGCGGGGGGCTTCGAAGACGCGCCTGGAGCAGTACGACCTGGTGCCCCTCTCCGAGTCGGAGGAGTCCGCGATCAGCGTGGAGCAGGCGTCGGGCTCGCCCGTGCTGGTTGTGCTGGAGGACGCCTCGCGGCTGGAGCTCGTCGTGCGCTACGGGCACGACCGGTTCGTCGAGGGCCGCGAGGTGCCTGTCCAGGTCGAGCTTCTCGTCGCCGGCGGCGCGGCGCCCAGCGAGGCCGAGCGCGGCGCCATCCAACAGGCCGAGGCGCGGCTCTACGTGCGCCGCGCCGTCACGGGCGGGCCCGGGGACGCGCCGGAGGAGGAGCTCGAGCTGCGGCGGACGGCGCCGGGCCGCTGGGCTGGTGCGGTGCGGATCGGCGGGGCGGGGCGGCACGAGCTGCGGGTGCACGCGTCGGCGCCGCGGGAGGCGGAGCGGACGGTCGTTGACGCCGTTCACGCCGCCGGGGCCGACGCCCGTCTCGAGGAGCGGCCGCTCGCGCTCGTCTCGCGCGACCCCAGGCACCCCGACCTCTACGCTCAGGTGCTGCGCTCTGCCGGCGCCGGGCGCGCCGCGCGGAGCGCTGAGGCGGGCGGGGCCGGCGCAGGTGGACATCCCCGTGGAGTGCCGGGACCGGGCGGCCTGCGGCCCCTTCGAGCTCTACGCCGAGCTCTTCGGCTTCCCCGCCGGCGCCGGCGCGAGCGAGGCCGCCGCCGTCCCCATCAACTGGTTCGGCGGCATCGCCTCCGTCGTCCCCTGCGGCCAAACCGTCTCCTCGGACTCGCGCCGCCCCCGCGGGAACGAGGAGGAGGCGGCAGACGTGCCGCCGCTCTGCGTGCGGGGGTACGTGCACCTGGGCTGGCCGGCGCTGGCGGGCGGCGGCTGGGACTCGGCGGGCCTGCGGAACGTGCGCCTGCGGGAGCGGGAGACGCACGTGGTGGTGGCCGAGGCGGAGGGCGCGGGGGTGCGCGACCCCGAGGGCCTCCTGCAGCCGCCCCGCCCCGCCGGCGGCCTCCTCTCCGGCATCCTCGGCGCCGGCGGACGGCGCGCCCCGTCCCTGGAGATGACCGAGGGCCCGAGGCCGGCGCGCCACGTGCAGCCGGCCGAGGCGACGCGGGGGGGGGCGCCCTCGCCGCCGGTGCGGGCGGCGGCGGTGGCGCCGACGGACTTCGCGCCGGCGCACTCGCAGACG
The DNA here is from genome assembly GCA_004431415.1 of Cyanophora paradoxa. Taxonomy (NCBI): domain Eukaryota; class Glaucocystophyceae; order Cyanophorales; family Cyanophoraceae; genus Cyanophora; species Cyanophora paradoxa. The sequence continues at coordinate 274,497 of QPMI01000113.1, forward strand.
GGGCTCGTGGTGGTGCACGGCTACTGCGCGGACGGCTCCGACTGGTACCTCTCCAACTTCACCGACGCCGTCCGCTTCATGGACTACGGCCAGGCCCGCCCCGCCCCGCCCGCCCCGCCCCCGCCCCCGCCTTCTTCCCCACCCCGACGGGGCCCCGCAGGGCGTCTCGAACGACGAGTTCGCCCGGCGCCTCTCCGTCTTCGGCTCCTCGCTGGCCACGTGCACCCTCGCCGCGCACTCGCAGGGCGGTGCGCGCCCCGCTCCGCCCCCGCCCCGGTGGGCGGAGGTCGCCCTGACGCCCGTGCGGCCGGCGCGGCAGGCATGGCCTCCCTCCACATGCGCAACTTCTACCACAGCGTGCGCCGGCCGCTCCGCCCCGCCCTTGCGCGCCTCACGCGAACGTTGTCCCCCGGGAGGCAGTGCCTGGACGGGAACACGAACCGGACGGGCGGGGCGCGCCTCATCCAGACCGTGGGGACACCCTTCCACGTGCGGCGCCCCGCGGTGCGCGCATGCGGGCTCGGAGTCGAGGGGGCGCGCAGGGCTCGTCCATCGCCGGGCGCTGGGCCTCCATCTTCGGGCTGCTCGGGTACGGCTGCGGGAGCGTCGCCGACCTGACCCCGACGGGCGCCGAGCTCTGGCTCTCCTACATGCGCGACGAGGCGAGGGCGCCGCCGGCCGCCGGCCCGCTGCGCGCGCTGAGGCGGGACGGGGCCAGGCGCGGCGGGACGTGTACTACTTCGCGACGCGGTCGCCGGCGGGGGAGCTCCCCTGCGACCGCCGCACTGACCTCCTCCTCCTCAAGCCCAACGACGGCGCCACCGAGAACCTCTACAACCAGCTCGCCGGTGCCCGCCCCCGCCCGCCCCCATCCTCCCCGCGCCTGACGGGCCTCGTCTCCGTCCCAGGGGCGAACTCGATGGGGGTGACGGAGGCCGAGTGCCACATGGACATGATGAACTACCCCTCGCAGACACTCAACGGCTCGCGCAACGTCGACATCTCCCGCCACGCCGCCCGCCGTCCGCCCCGCCCGCCGCCGTGGCCCCCCCACGCGTGGCCGCCCTGAGGCGCCGCCGCAGTGCCCATCCCGCGCGTCATCCGCAGCGACTACCTCGGGCTCATCCTCGGGTGCGGTGCGCGCCCTCCTCGGCCGGCCTCGCCTGAGGGGGCGGCAGGGTGATGGGCGGCCTCATCGCGGGGAGCCTCGCCGTGGGCCTCGCCGTCCGCTGGTACCGCGCCAGGCACGCCGCCGGCGAGGAGGACCTCGAGGCCTCCGCCCCGCTCCCCGCCGCGTGCGCCCCCGCACCCGCCGCCCCCTCCCCGTCTTGCTCTCGCCCGACCCCGCGGCCCCCGCGCAGCGCCGCCTCCCGCCCCGGCGCCTCGGAGCGGACGCCGCTCCTCGCCGGTGCCGCAGCCGGCGCTCCAGGCCCCTCCCGGAAGAAGTAGGAGGCCCTTCGTCTGCTCCCCCTTTCCCTCGTTGTCATCCAGATGTGTAGAGTCATCCTTGAGGTCGAAGTTCAGTTTTGGCCCCTTTCAGGGATGCAGCTATATATGATTATGTGTAGGATGCGTGATCGACCCGTACCAGTACTTGAGCTGGTGATCATGACTTTCACCGGTACTTCAGTCGGCGTCAGGCCTAGCACAAGAGCACGCGCACATGTACACAGCCGCGCTTGCAATTGCTAGCTCCACTGGACCGAGGCCGAAAACCGGTACCGGCCGGCCGTGGTGCGCCACGCAGTGGCCCCGCGCGTTGCACGTACGTATACGTATACCGGTACACTGCACACATGTACACGCGTACGTGCACGCAGCGTTAGCGCTACAGCCAAGGATTCCGGAAACAGCCGCTCACCATCGGCGCAGCGTTAGCGCTACAGCCAAGGATTCCGGAAACAGCCGCTCACCATCGGCGCAGCATTAGCGCTATAGCCAAGGATTCTGGAAACAGCCGCTCACCATCGGCGCAGCGCATCAACCGGTCCTATGGTGTAACGGTTAGCACCCAGGACTCTGAATCCTGTAATCCCAGTTCGAATCTGGGTAGGACCTTTTCGCCCGCTGCCGTTCCTTCCGCCCCTGTACCCGGCGAGCCGCGGTGCTGCCGGTGCGCAGCTTGTGTGCGCTGTGCTTCGTTTTGGCTGTGCTTCTGCCGACGCGTCTCGCGCGGTCGCGAGCTCGCGACGAGTCGTCAGGCCACAGCATCGAAACTGTGCCGCGCGCATGGCGCTCCAGCATCGAAACAGCCCGAGCACCTTCGGCGTGGTCGTCCTCTCCCTCGACTCCCCCGACTCGGAGCTCCGCCGACGGCCTCTACACCGTGTACCAGGCTCGCCGCCCCGGTCCCCTGCCGCGCGCCTCGGTCGCCGACTGACGTACGCGTCGACGCTGGGGCCGCGGCAGACGGCCGGCGACTTCTCCGGCGTGCGCCTCATGATCATGCATATGAACGTTGACGCGACTGCCCTGCGACCCGCGGCCCTGGCCCCCGAGTGCATGCCCGTGCCGACCGTACGCAATGGGTGTGCGATATCATGCCTTCCACCCCGCGCAGCTTCCACCTCTTACGCTCAGCCCAGGCGCGTGCGCAACGGCACCTGTGAGTGCGCGCGGCCTGGGCCGGCGCCGCGCGCCCGCGCGACCTGGGCCGCGCGCCCGCGCGACGATGGCAAGCGCAACCCCGCTGCACCGCGCCCACCTCGCATGGGCGAGGGCGAAATCCCGTGCGGCCAGGCGCCGAATTCGACTCGGTGAGCGCCTCGGATCCCGGAGCCTTTCATGCCGCCCTTCCGCAACAGGTCGACGTCGCGCCCCCCGAGGTCGAGGGGCATTCGCCCCGGCCCGCGAGTGGTGCGCCCCGAGTGCATCCCCCGCTGAGCCTTCATTGACGGAAGGCCGGTCTGCAGGGAGCCGCAGTTCGGCGCGGAGGAGGGGATGGTGACGTCTGCGCGTCATGGCGTGGCCCATGTGAGCCAACACGCGCGTGCCTGTCGCATCCGACTTTACAGTGGATGCTCGATTGTGAGCCGCTAGGGCTCTAGATGATGTATGCAGCCTTCGTGCTGCTAGGCCGACGGCGCCTAGGCTAGTTAGAGCGCCGCGGTCATTTGTATGCGTGTGTCGGGGTACGCCGTAGTTGGACGGGTACACCCTCAGTCTACCATCACGGTGGCTAACAGCAGCAGCACTCGCCAAACCCCGCCCTGCTGAGCTTGCACTCCGCACGGGCTTCTCGCGCGCACGATTAGACACACTAATCTCGCACGCGACAGGCGCCATTCTGCCGGAATCGAACCTTCAAGGGTCTGAGTCCGTATCGCTCTCCCCAGCCCCGCCGCGCAGCGCGCATCGCTGCGCCGCCTTGCCCAGTGTCTATTGGAGCCAGAGACCTGCTTTCCGCGCGAGCGCCGTCCCCACGGTTGCTTTGCGTTTGAGTGCGCCGCCCTGTACCGCTTGCGGTTGGACGGTAGTGCACCGGAAACGTCTCTAGTGCCTATCGCGGGCTTCGGGTCATCCCCAGACCGAAGCGCACGCGCCGAGCTCTCTCTCGAGAGTCTCATCATTGCCTGTCCCATCGCCGGTTGCGAGCAACCGTGCCACGGAGACTGCTGCGAGCAGCTCTCTAAGTGTCCCTGAGTCGCGCTCTTGCGTGACCGCGAGATCCCCGCGCCGGATTCTGCAGCGAGCTGCAGATCAAATCCCGCGCCTAGTGCTCTCCCCGGCATCTTGTTCTTGCGGCTTTACGTTGCAAAGAGAACAACATGTCAAACCCCTCGGAACTTCTTAGTTCTGAAGTCCGGAGCCAGCTGTCTGCGCTCGCGCATGTTGAGCCTGCGAAGGCCGAACTTGCTGTGCAGTACGCCGCCCCCGGCGCCTCGGCTGTGGCTGATGACGATCCCGCGCGGATCGGATTCTTGCCCGCCCAGCCCCGCCTCGCCGATGGTGACCGGTTCCGCAAGGACGTCCGGAACTATCAGTCGGCGCAGCCGACGAAGTATCTCTTTGGCCCCGACGCTGCCGGCGGCCAGGAGTATACTAAGTCCGAGGCTCTTGCCGGAGTGATCGTCGGGCGCATCCGCCCCGGCGCCCTCCGCGCCGTAATCGAGCGTAAGCGCGACCTCTATGAGGCCTCTATTGCTGGCCTGGAGCGTGACCGCGCTACGCTGCGGCGCCTTGAGCTCGTCCCGGCGAACTTGCGTTCTGCCGATGACGACGCCACGATCCTCGCGCTGCAGCAGAGCTGCGCGCGTGATGAGGCCTCAATCGTGGCCACGCGTGATGCGTACTTGCGTGCCCCGGGCTGCTAGACACGATCACGGCGTGGATCCACAAGGCGCGCCCGCACGCGGCCCGCCGGGCCCTCACTGAGCCCTACACGGGCGAGGATCCGCGCTCATGGCACGACTGGTTCTTGCCTCTCGTCCGGCACACGCTGCCGACGGGCCAGCGCCTCGCCGTGTACTACGCCGAGTGCCTGCGCACTGCGCTTGAGGCCCGTGCGACGAGCGAGGACCCGGAATATCAGAACCTTGATGTTCGGATGGCCGGGTTCGCGAAGCTGAACGAGCGCACGCTGCGCGAGTTCCTCACTGCGCTGGACCAGCGCATTCTCGCTCTGGACGGCGCCCTGTCGCCGCTCCAGCTGGACGATCTATTCCTCCAGGCATGCGAGACGCACGGCTGCCGTACCGTGCTGCCACCCCAGGCCATGGTCGCGCCCGAGGCGCCTGAGACCAAGCGCCCCCGCGTGCGCAAAATGGCCGTGGCGGCCGATGACGAGGACGAGCCTGACGAGGCCGTCCCGACGAAATCGGTGCACGCCGCCCCCGGCACCAAGGCGCCGCCGGGCGCCCCCGTCTTGAGCCGCCGGCACCCGGACGAGGAAAACCTGGGGTACCCGTGCACCACCACGACGCCATGCCCCCTGTGCATGCACGTGGAGATGCCGGCCCTCGACCGCTGCCACTTTACGTGGAATTGCGCGTGGGGCACGGCCCCGTTCCCCGGCATCCCGTACGCCGACTGGGTGAAGGGGATCGCTGAGAAGCGGGCGGGCTTGAAGCGCCGCGAGCGCGCGACCCGCGAGGACGAGGGCCCGACCGCGACGAGCGCGGGGACCCCGGCCCGAACCGCGGCGGTTACGCCCACCGCGGTGGACACCGCCAGGAGCCGTACCCCCGGGGCGGTTTCCAAGCCCGCGGCGGGTTCCGCGGCGGCGCCCGCAGCGGCTACGCCGGCGGCTCCGGCCGTGGCCCGGCCTCCGGCCCGAACCAGCGCCCGCTGGGGAAGGGTAAGGAGACGAGCGAGCAGGATGAGCAGCGAGGCTGCTGGACCTGCGGCTCGCTGGACCACATGCGCCGGGATTGCCCCTCCGCCCAGGGCAACGCCCAGAGCGGCCGTGGCCGCGGCTATGGCCCTGAGCAGAACCGCGGGCCCCGGCCCCGGTTCAACCAAGTTCGCGCCGGAGGCGATCCGCCGCGCTCCGAGCCGCAGCCCCTCACGGACGGGCCGGACCGGAAAACCTCTGCAGCCCCGCAGAGTCGGTCCGCGGCGTTGCACGCCAGCAACAGCCGGCAGCGCTCGTCGCTGCACTTCCCCACGCCCGCCGCCGACCCTGGTGACCTCACCGGGTACGGCCCGGACCGCCCGTCGGACCTCGCGGTCCCGGAGTCCCCCGAAGGCGCGCCGCCCGGCAGCCTCAACGCCCCTATCCCGATTGCGCATGTGATCGATGGGATCTCGGGCCGCCCGCACGATTTCCGGCGCCTGCAGCTGCAGTGCCCAGGATTCGTCTACGCCCTGAATGCTGACGGCACTCTCGGCGCTAGCACGCGTGTCCAAATCCTCTTTGACACCGGCGCTATGGGCGAAGTTGGCGAGAAGCGCCACATGCCCCCGGGCACCCGGTACACGGGTGTGAAGGTCCTGAGGGCCTTCCTGCACCACGCCACGATCACGGCCGAAATCGCGCACGTCGTGCTGCGCTTCGGTGACGTGTACGTCTCGCGGGCCGTGTACGTCGTCCCCGACGGCTCCCTGGGCCCCAATGCCGACCTGCTCGTGGGCATCGGCACGATCATGATGGTCGAGGGCGGATAGACACGACCAGCTCTGGCTGGTGCCTGCACGCGCGCGACGCGCAATTCCGCCCCCACGTGATCCCTTTTTGCTGCCCGGACAAACGAAGGGGCCTCTCCTTGTCCGGGTCCTTCGCCCTGTCGTCCTGAAGGACGCGCGCGAGTGGATGGTCCGCTGCGTGATTGACGGCCCTGCGCCGCCTGCGGACCAGGCTCCGACGCTCGCCGTCGGGCCGGCGCCCGACTCCTTGTCGGCGCTCGGGTACTCGCGCCCCACCAGCTGCACCGGCGCCCAGCCGCGGGCGGCAGCCTGCATGTGCGGCTATTAAATCCCGCCAATGAGCCCGTCCTGCTGCCAGCAGGGGCCGTTGTTGCGGTGGCGGAGGCTAACAACCTGCCGCCCGGCGACTTCGGGTATGACCCGCCACCAGACGATGCGCCCGTGCGCGCAGTCGCCGATACTTTCATCCGCACGCTGCGAGCCTTTTACCCTAAACGGGCCAAGGCTTCCGCTCGATGCGTCGCCGGGCCAATCGAACGGCCGCGGCTTATATGGCAGCTGAGGGCGCGCCGACGCCCCAGCACCCTGCCCCGGGCCTATCTTTGCGGCACCCGCCGCCCGGCAGTCCGATGCGACTGCAGCCACCGGGCAGGAGCCTGCGCCGAGCGCACCTCCGCTGTTTGTCCGCATGATGCGCGACGACGACGACGAGGGCCATGAGGTCCCATCGTCACGATGGAGGGCCTCGCGCTCCACGATGAGCCGGTGTCGTCCGACACCGACTCGGAGCTCGAGCGCGACGTCGGGTACCCGGGTTGGACCTCCCCAGAGGAGCGTGAACGAACCCGGCCGGCCCGCCGCGCCGAGCGCGCCGCACGCCGCCGCGCCCGCGCGGCGCGCGTTGCGCGTCAAGGGGCTAACGTAGTCCCAACCAATCCCTCCGGGATCAAATAAATCTCGCTGCCGACGCAGCCGAGCAGCCGGCGCCTGCGCCGAGCACAGCTGCTGCCCGCCCCGCGACGGCACCAGCGCCGCTGGACGGCCCTGGCTGCTCCGTCCGTACCACGGACGCGCCGGGCGCGCCTTCTGCAGCCGAGTCCTCTGCCGCGCGCGGCAGGGACAAGGGCAAGGCGCCGCTGCGAGCCGCCCCTCCGGGCCCAGCGCCTGGACCCTCCCATGGCGGCCCCCGCGGGCGCCTCCGGAAACGACGGGGACGTCGTCTTCCGAAGAGGAGGAGTGGAACCGAGCACGTGCTAAAATCCCGGAATGCGGCTCGCATCCGGCGATGAGCACTGCTGAACGCGCCGAGCTCGAGGCTCTGCTCAAGCGCTATTCGTGCGCGTTCGCCGACTCGGTCACGGCCACCGAGGGCACGGCCAACCTCCTCCACTACGAGCACGTGATCCGATTGACCTCACGGCTGCCCGTCTTCACGCCCCCGCGGCGTGTAAGCCCGCACGCCGAGGCCTTCGCCCGTGCTGAAATAAAGCGGCTCCTTGAGCTGGGCTTGATCCAGCCCTCGCAAGCCGCCTACGGCTCGCCGGTCGTGCTCGCTCCTAAGAAGGACGGCACCTGGCGGTTCTGCGTCGATTACCGACGCTTAAATGCAATCACCGAGCGCGACGTCTTTCCGCTGCCGCGGATCGACGATCAGCTGGACCGCCTGCGGGGGTCCATGATCTTCTCGACCGTCGACGCGACGGCGGGCTTCTGGCAGCTGCCGCTGGACCCTGCGTCCCGGCAGTACACGGCCTTCGTGGTGCCCTGGGGCCACTACGAGTGGCGCGTGACCCCGTTTGGCGTGACCAACGGGCCGGCCGCCTTCTCGCGCGCCGTGACCGCCATCCTCGGCCCCCTGCTCACGACTTGCGTCACCGCTTATATCGACGATATAACGGTGTTCTCGCCGAGCGTGCCCCAGCACCTGCTGGACCTCGAGGCCTTGTTCCGCGCAATCATGCCGGCGAACTTGCGCCTGAAGCCCTCCGAGGCTCCAAGTGCCGCTTCGGGGTGGCTGAGGTTGCCCTGCTCGGGCACCTCGTCTCGGCCGAGGGGATCCGCCAGGACCCCGCGAAGCTGGCGTTCATTCGCCAGTACCCGCCGCCAGCGAACGCTGACCAATTGAGGTCGTTCCTGGGCTTGGCCGGGTACTACCGGCGGTTCGTGAACGGGTTTGCCCGTGTCACCCACCCTTTGCAGCGCCTGCTGCTTCGGGACGCCGTGTGGCAATGGACCGAGGTCCACCAAGCCGCCTTCGAGGCGCTGAAGGCTGCCCTGCTCGAGGATCTGGTACTCGGGTACCCGGATTTCGAGCGGCCCTTCATCCTGTCGACCGACGCGTCGACGTACGCCATCGGCGCGATCCTGTCGCAGTCCGACGGCGGCTCGCCCGCCCGTGAGCGGCCCATCGCGTTCATCAGCCGAACGCTGGCGCCCGCTGAGCGGAATTACACCGCCACCGAGCTCGAGTGCTTGGCGGTTGTATGGGCAATAAAATACTGGCGGCACTTCCTCTTGGGAGGGCCCCAGTTCCTGGTCCGGACGGACCACCAAGCGCTCCAGTGGCTGCGCTCGCGCGAGGCGACCTCTGGGAGGCTGGGACGCTGGTCCCTCCTCCTGCAGTCCTACGACTTCGTCGTAGAGTACCGCGCGGGGCGCAATAACGGAGGGCCCGACGCCTGCTCGCGGCCCCGTTGAACCACCCGGTTCTCGCCCCTGGCGGCGCCGACGGCAGCTCAGCCGCGCCTGACGCGCTGGCTGGCGCTGCGGGGCATGGCGTGCCCCAGCCCGGCGACCTCGATGAGCCGCTGCCGCTGTTTGCAGTCGCTCTGGGCGCCGAGGGCGCTGCGGACGCCCGGGTTGCCGTGGAAGCCCCGCCGGGCCCCGCCTGACCGAGCTGGCTGATGAGCCGGACGAGGCCGCGCTGCCGGGCCCCGCCCATGCGCCTGGGCCCGCCGAGGCCGAAACGCCGGCGGCCCCGCCGAGTCGGGCGGAGATCCTCGTCGCGAGGCGACAGGCCCGTCTCCGGCGCCAGCTCGCCTTCGAGGGCGCTCCCGCCGCGAGGCGAGACGTCCAGCCCGCCCAGGGGCCGCGTCCACGCCGGACGCGCGCGCCGCCTGAGGCCTTCCGAGAGGGCTCCGACGATGAGCCCGTCTCCCTCTCCGAGCGCGCGCCCAGAGCCGCGCCGGCGGACGCCGAAGACGAGCCCCAGGGGGCCCCGGCGCCGCCCGAACCCCGAGCCCCTGCCGCTGGGCAGGAGGCGCCCCTGCCCGCAGCCCTGCAGCTGCCGCAGGCCGGCCCGCCGACCCGGCGCGGCCGCAAGCCGACCACCTGGGCCGCGATGCGGCAGGAGGTTGACGAGTGGCACCGCCTCGCTGTCGAGCAGGGCCTGCCGCCGGCCCCGCGCTCTCCGAGCCCACCGCCGGCTCCCGAGGCCGACCCCATGGAGCTGGGCTCCGATGGCGAGGTCGCCCCGCCCGTGCCGGGGCCTGAGGCCCCGCGCGAGGCGTCCGAGCTTGAGCTCGACGAGGACGGGTTCCCCGTTACCCTCCTCGATCGCGTACGCCGCCGGCTCCCGTCGGGACCGCGGCGCTACGAGGGGCCTGTCGCGCCCCTGCCGCGCGACCAGCGTCCGCCTGAGGCCCCGCGCCGGGCAAGACGCCCCGCAAGGCCGACAACCCGCGCCACTGGCGCTGCGGCCCGCCGCTGTACCCCCGTCAGGACGATCCCGACGAGGGGCCCGAGGGCGGCGCCCCGGCGGCGTCGTCCTCCGCGGCTGCGTCGACCACTGCGGCGACAGCGGGCTCATCTGAGCCGCCGGCTGCCCCTGAGGCGCCCTCGAGCGGCGACGCCGGCTCGAGCGGCGGCCCAGCCGCGGGCCTGGAACGGGAGCTCCTCTCGTCCAGCGCCATCGCCCCTGGCCCTGAGCTGGGCGAGGTCCGAGACCGCCGCAAGCCGCGCTTGCTGGAGCTGGTCCAGGACACCTGGGATTGCGCGCCGCCGCCTTCCCTTGACGGGCCCTGCCCGAGGCCCTGCGCCACATGTTCCCCGCGCGGCGAGTCCGGCTGCTCGCTGCGCAGAAGGCGGACTCGCTGTGCCGCAAGCTGTTCTCCTGGCACGAGAACGGCGTGAACGAGGCGCGCTGCACGCGCGCCTCCTGCCAGACGGGCGACTGCTACCTCTGCAGTCAGGCCAAGGCGGCCTTCGTCAAATTCGCCCAGAAATTTGACGTGGACACAGACGGCGTGCTCGTCCGCCGCCCGGCCGCGCCCCACGGGCGCTTCGTGCCCGTCCTGCCTGAGTCCTGGCAGGACCGCGTCCTGTACGCGTACCACGATGGGTGGGGCCACCGCGGCGCCTCGATCGTCGCCCGCCGGATCCTGCTGAGGTTCTGGTGGTCGGGCATGCTTGCGGCAGTCGCTCGCTACGTGCGGAGCTGCCATTGCTGCCAGTTCGCCAAGGCTGTGAAGCCGCGGCGAACCGCGATCGCAGTCATCGAGGCCGAGGGCCGGAATGACTTGTGGCAGGTGGACGTGTTCCACCTTGACCCGACGCCGCGCGGCAACCGGTATTTGGTTGCCTGGGTGAACGCGTGGGACAAGTACACGCGGCTGTACCCGAAAGCCGACCTGGACGGCTGGTCCATGCTCGAAAAGGGCCGAGACTTCGTCTCGAATGAGGGCGTGCCGCTGCGCCTCCTCATGGACAACGGGTCCAGCCTGAAGGGCGGCCCGTTCAACGAGTACTTCCGGAAGCTCGGGACTCGTTTCATTTACGCCGCTGCGTACCACCATTCGACGAATGGGCTGGTAGAGCGGCTGGGGGGCGTCGTGAAGACGCTGCTCCACGCGGCGTGCCGCGCCGAGCGCGAGCCGATGCACGAGTGGGACCAGCACGTGCACGAGGTGCAGCTGGCGCTCCGCACGACCGTGCACGCGGCCACGGGCTACTCGCCCGCGCTCCTGCACCTGGGGCACGAGCTCACGCTGCCCGCGGACGTGCGCTTCGGGGTCGAGATGCTCGACACCCTTAGCTACGCCGACTACGTGTCAATCGTAGTGCGTTCCGCGAAGAGCCGCGAGGCTGCAGTGCGCGAGTACCGCCGCTGGTACCGCCGCCAAATGGTGCACCGGACGGGTGACCTGCCGGACCGCCGCCGCTTCGGCGTGGGCGACAAAGTCCTGTGCTGGCTGGGCGACCGTGACAAGGGGTTGTTCAACTCCTGGGTCGGCCCTTTCACCGTCATGAGCGTGCACCCGGGCGGGTACACGTACGTCGTACGTGGCCTTGCGCGGCCCTACGGCGCGGTGGGCGCCGGCCGCCAGAAGGCGCGCGACACCCGTGAGACGATCGTGCATATCGACTGCATGATCCCGTTCCGCGTGCGAGACGCGAACGCGCCTGCACGGCCGGCCCGAGGGCGGCCCAAGGCGGCGGGTGGGCCGGCTGCCGCGGCCGCAGCGCCGGCGGCTCCGGCGGGAGCGGCTTAAGGGAAAGCCGGCTCCGAGCCGCGTCCCGACCCCACGCGAGGGCAAGGACATGAGAGCGGCTGCGCTAGCCCCTTGGCAGCGCTGAGCAAGAGATCGCCCGAGGCGGGCTGGATCGACGGGCCTCAGAGCCCCGCGCACAACGCGAAAGCCCCGAGCCGAGAGAAGAGGCTGCGGGCGGCCGTCAGCCTTGAGCACAGCTCGGCGCGGTGACAGGGTGCGAGTCCCTTGTAAAGACCCGGGCAAATTGGATGAGCCGCGGCGGCCGGTGGCCTTGAGCACAGCTCGGCACGGTGACAGGGCTGGGGCCCTCCGAAGACCTAGCCGAGCCCTAGGACGCGCCTCGCGTCTGCAGAAGGGTCGGTAGGCGGCTGTGACGCCGAGTTCTGCCTCGGGTACAGCGACAGGGGATGTCCATTCCCCTCCGTGTAAGACCTGGCGGTGTACCAGGGCGCGCCTTGCGCCGGTGGGGTACACGCAGGCGGTCGTTACGCCGGATCCCACTCCGGGTACGACGACTGGGGACGCAAAAATTCCCCCATTCAGGGCTCTGCACCGGGGACGCTCGGTGGCAGTTCGCCTGGGAGGGTCACGTCCCCTCGCAATGGACGTGCATGCACGGGTCGGGCAGGGCACCTGCCGTCACGAGTGACGGTGGTTTGAGCCCTGTGGGCGGCGCCTAGCCTCGCCCTGGAGATCCCTAGCTCCACCGCCGTCGGGGTCCCCCGATTCGATGCCGTGCAATTGCTGTGGGAGCGCGGCTTGTGCCTAGGCAGCGTCGCACGACGGGCTGCATATCCCTAAGCGCTGGGACGGGCATATTGCTGTGGGCTATCGAGTGCCATCGCGACGCTACGCCCCGCGTTGCTGTTGCAGCGTGCGCTCTTGCGGCTAACGTGCTGCGCGATGAGGGCAGGGCCCCCCTCGGCTTCTGTCTCCGTACCGCTCGCCTCGTGCGGGTTTGCCTGGGCCGCCGGCCCGAAGTTGGACCTTGCCCCCTGGGCACTACACGCTGGAGTCGTACCGGCACCCGCCGGGCGACAGCCTTTTTCGATTCCCGGCAGTCGCCGGACGTAGACGGGCTCGGCGTCTTTTCGATTCCCGGCAGTAGCCGGTGACGCCGACCGTGAGTGGCTCGGAGCCTTTTTTTCGATTCCCGGCAGTAGCCGGTAGCTCCGAGCGTTTGTGTATAGCGGCCGGGGTCGCGTTGTATAGAGAGCTCAGGCTCGATCAAATTCCTGGCTTCCCCGGCCCTCTCTCTGTTCGCCTTCGGGCGTAGACCCGCGCGGACGCGGGATCCGAGAGGAGGAGTTGTCGCATCCGACTTTACAGTGGATGCTCGATTGTGAGCCGCTAGGGCTCTAGATGATGTATGCAGCCTTCGTGCTGCTAGGCCGACGGCGCCTAGGCTAGTTAGAGCGCCGCGGTCATTTGTATGCGTGTGTCGGGGTACGCCGTAGTTGGACGGGTACACCCTCAGTCTACCATCACGGTGGCTAACAGCAGCAGCACTCGCCAAACCCCGCCCTGCTGAGCTTGCACTCCGCACGGGCTTCTCGCGCGCACGATTAGACACACTAATCTCGCACGCGACAGTGCCGACACGTTCCACCCGCCTGACGCCTCAGGGGGGCAGCAGCCGGGCCAGCCCTGCGGCGGGCAAGAGGGCCCCGGGCAGGTCCAGGAGCGCCCGGAGCAGCCGCGCCCTGGGCCCGGGCCGGGACGGCTCCATGTAGGCGCAGGCTAAGAGGGCCCTCATGATCATGATCAGCAGCAGTGGCCAAACGACCAGCACGCGCCGCCGCCGCAGGGCTCGCAGCATGCGCAGGCCGCCCCGCGGGCCGGGCTAGTGGCAGCAGGGCCCGTACGTCCGGCCAGCAGCTGCAGGCCCCCCCCGGGCCCTCCCCCCCTCTCTCTCGCCCCTCTATAGCTAACTATAGGCCTCAGCGGCCGATCCCCCGGCCCATGCATCGCAGCAGGGCGCGCGCACCGTGGCACCCAGCAGACCAGGTGGCTTTCAAGGGCCAGCGCTAGCTATAGGTGCCTTTCGAGGGAGCAGTGTTCATGTACATGTGTGCATGCATGCACACGTGCACGTACGCGTGCCGCAGTGCTGCAGCGCTTTCCGAAGTTCGAGGGCCAGCTGCAGCGTTAGCCCATGATCAGTACTACGGTAGCTATAGCAGTGCGCATGTGCCAGCACCGAGAGGACCAGCGCTAGCGCAAGCATGTGTACGTATACAGCGCTAGCGCCCCCGAATCGGACGCGCGCACAGCCTGGCAGCCTGCAGCAGTAGCTAGCGGCAACACGCTCAGGCCTAGGACGCACAAAGCGCGCCCAAGCTGCCGCAGTGCAAGCTTAAGTCGCTGCCGGCGCCGGCGCCGCGGCGCTGTCGACGTCGTCGGCCCGGAAGCCGGGCGCTAGCGATCCAGTCCGGCTCCCGTCAAACCAGTCGTTGCGACCTCTCAACCGGTCCTATGGTGTAACGGTTAGCACCCAGGACTCTGAATCCTGTAATCCCAGTTCGAATCTGGGTAGGACCTTTCTTGGCGCGCGCTGAGCCCGAACGGGTGGCGGCCCGGGCCGTCGCTCGTGCTAGCCGCCTAGTAGGTAGCGCTCAGCGGCTCGTACACGCTCGCACACGCGGGCAAATCTTCTACGTATACAGCCTGCTTGAACACACTTTTGCAGGCCGCGCCGCGACCGCGCGCAAGCATGTTCATCATATGCATAAGTTATCGCGATCGCGCGGGCGCCGCGCGCCGCGGCGCCGCGGCGCCGCCGCCGCGCCGATCGCGACGCACAGCATTAGCGCTATAGCCAAGGATTCCGGAAACAGCCGCTCACCATCGGCGCAGCATTAGCGCTATAGCCAAGGATTCTGGAAACAGCCGCTCACCATCGGCGCAGCGCATCAACCGGTCCTATGGTGTAACGGTTAGCACCCAGGACTCTGAATCCTGTAATCCCAGTTCGAATCTGGGTAGGACCTTTTCGCCCGCTGCCGTTCCTTCCGCCCCTGTACCCGGCGAGCCGGTGCGCAGCTTGTGTGCGCAAGGCTTTTCTGCCGACGCGTCTCGCGCGGTCGCCGGCGACTCGCCGCTTCACTGACCTCCGCGGTTCGATAGAGGACAGCTCCTCTCGACCTCACCAGCGTTCGAGAGTCCGGGAAGCACAGGTAGCGGGCCGCAGGCGGGCTCAGCGGCTCCAGTCGAAGCTTCTGGCGCCGGGCTGGCGCTTCAAGTCATGCTGAAGAAAGCAGACATCGACGGTGCGAGCGGCCTGTAGCGGCCTGTTCGTTGCGTTCCAGCAAAGACGTCTATTCAATTCGTTACGCATCACAGAGGTGTCGCTTCTGCACGCTGCAATCCGAGCGCTGCGGAAGGACCGTACCAGCCGTGCGGACAAGGAGGTGCAGGATAAGTTCAATGCGTCGGTCCGCCAGCCTGTAACAGTGCCGGACGCGTCCTGCATGTACAAAGCCTTGCTGCGAACGCAGGTCGGGCAGGTAATTGAGAGCCTCGAGGCGGACCTCGAAGGTGCGCCGCCCGCCGCCGACCGCGCGCTTAGAGCCGGCTGCGATGCCCGCGCAGGCCAGGAGAACATCCTTCTTCGCGAGGCTGACTCCACGCACGCCCGCTTCCTCCTCTGTGCGCTGCCCCGGCCGCCGCTGCAACGCAACGGCACGGCTGACCCGCCGCGCTGTGCGCAGTCGACCTCTGCTTCGCGGGTGCGGGGGCGGCGCGGCTCGAGCGGGAGAGCGCCGGGGCTGACGGGGCGGGGGCCGCGGGGCGCAGAGCTCGTGGACCACGCGACGGCGAACCTGGACGCGGAGCTGGCGGCAGTGCTGCGGCGCTTCCGGCGGAGCCACCAGCAGCTCTTCGCGCGCCTCCCATCCATCCTCCACGAGACCTTCCCACCGGGGAGCCGCATCAAGGAGGCCCCCGAGATGGGCGCCGAGCCATACGACGACGCCCGCCAGCGTGCGCCGGCCCGCCGCGCGGCCCCTCGCCCCGTGGCCCCGGGCGAGGGGCGGCGGGGCCGCTGGCGCGCAGATTCGGCGGGGGCGGCGAGGAACGGCAGCCCGAGCGTGCACTCGCCGAGCCGCCCGAACGGCATCCTACGTGGCGCCCCCGCCCCCGTCGCCATCCCGGCCCCGGCCCCGGCCCCGCGCCAGCAGGAGGCCGCCCCGCCGGTGGGGCCCGGAGGCTACGCGTGGCGCCACGCGCAACTGCCGCGGGAGGACTCGCAGAAGACGGAGCGGGGCCCTGGCGGGCGCTGGGCGCAGCCGGCCGTCGCGGTGCCGGGCCCCGGCGCCGGCCCTGTGGCGACGGTGGGGCGGGCGGTCTCGGCGCACGCGACGCCGGGGGCGCGGGGCCGGCGGGGCGCTACGGGGCGGGGAGGAGGAGGCGGACGACGAGGGCGAGGAGGCGCCCGAGGCCCGGCCCCTCTCCACGGCCCCCGTCCGGCCCCAGCTCTACCCCTACCCGCGCCCGCTGCTCGAGCAGCCGGCGCCCGCCCCCGCCGGCCCGCAGCCCCGCCCCGCCCGTTCCGGCGTCCGCTCCGCCCCTTCCACCGCCCGCGCCGCCTCCAAGCCCGGCGCACGGTACCCCCCTCCTCCCATCCCCTCCCCACTGCCTTTCGGAGCGGCGGCTCGGGCGCGGGGCCAACCGTGGGCGGGGCAGGCGCGCGGCCTCGCAGGAGCGGCCCCCGCGGGATCCCGACGCGCGCTCTTCCGCCCATGCCTCCGACGGGGTGCGCCGCGCCGCCCTCCTCCTGCATCCCGCCCCCGCCCGGTGACCAGGCGCGGCGCGGCAGGAGGGCGCGAAGGCGCAGGCGCAGGCGCGGCGGCGGGAGCCGAGCGCGGAGAGAGCGCAGGTAACGCCGCGCCCCATCTCCCACAAGCAGCTCAGCGCGATTATCGAGGTCCGCGCGCCCCCGGCCTGCCCCCCGGCCTGCGCGGGGCCGACACGGGGCGGGCGGCAGAGCATCTACGCGTCGAAGGAGTGCGCCCCCGGCCTGCCCCCCGGCCTGCGCGGGGCCGACATGGGGCGGGCGGCAGAGAGTTCGACGCGAAGTGCGCGCGGGCGCAGCTGCCGCGGGAGACCATGGAGCAGCACATGTTTACATACCTCAACCAGAAGTGCGCAGGCTGCCCCGTCCCGCCCCCGCTGCTCCCTCGCGCGCCCCGCCCTGACCCCCGCCCCGCCAGGTACGGCCTTCGCCCCCTCGTGCTCGGTGCGTGCGGGGCGGGGCGCTCGGGGCGGGGCGGGCAGGTGCCGAGGCGGGGCGCGGGGGGGCAGAGTACGCGGCGGGGGTGGTGAAGGCGGCGGGGCGGCTCGCGGCGGTGGACAACGACGTCGCCGTCTTCCACCGCATCCTCCGCAACGAGATCGACGAGGCCCGCCCCCCCCCCCCCCCCCCCGCCCCCCGCCCCGCCCCCCGCCCCGCCTGACGCCCGGCGCAGGACTTCCGCCGCGTGCAGCGCTCCCTGAAGGAGACGGTGCGGGCCGCCGGGGCGGGGCGGGGGGGCGGGGGGGCTGAGGGCGGGGCAGCTGGCGGACCTGCTGCGGCTGCACCTCTCGAACAAGTTCGCGCTCAAGTCGGAGCGGGAGCTGCAGGCGATGCTCCAGGCCCGCATGCGCGGCTCCGTCTCCGAGCCCGAGTGGCTCGAGGTGCGCCCCGGGCGCCCCCAAGGGCCCCCCCCGCCCCCCCCCCCCCCCCCCCCCCCCCCCGGGCCGCCCCCGCCGGCGACGGCGAGGCGGGGTGTGGGGCGGCAGGTGGTGCGGGCGGCGTACGAGGGGCGCGACGCCGAGCACGTCGAGGCCATCGTCCGGTGCGTGGCGCCCCGCACGCCCCGCCCCCGCCGGGGGTCTCCCTCGCCGACGCCGCGGCCCCGGGGGGGCGGGCAGGCGGGTGCAGCAGAACGTGGCGGAGGCGAGCGGCGAGGCGGCGAACCGCATCCCCTACGCCGAGTTCCTCAAGGCGCCGCCCCTCCTCCCGGCCCGCCCCTTGCGCCGCCTGACACCCGCGCACCCCGCAGACCTGCCTCGAGTACCAGCTGAGGGGCCACGAGGCCTTCCTCCGCCCCTTCGTTCGCCTCTTCCGCGCCGTCGACTCCGACCGCGACGGTGCCCCGCCTCCCCCCACCCGTCCCCCCGCAGGGCCTCCGACCGAGTGCCCGCCCTGCGCCAGGCGTCATCACGGGGCCGCAATTCCGCCAGCTGGTCAGGAGCCTCGACCCGGCCTCGCCCAAGCCGGAAGCGCAGGCGCGCCCGCCCCCGCCCTCGTCCTGCCCCCGTCTCCCCCGCTCAGGCGCCCCGCGCAGGTGCAGGAGCTGCTCGCCCGCGCGGACCCCCACGACAACCAGCAGATCACTTTCTCGGAGGCGCGTCTCGCCCTGCTCCAGCCCCCTCCTGCCCGCTCACCGCCCCGCTCGCGCGCAGTGCGTCTCGGTGCTGGAGCAGGAGCTCCTCGCCTTCTCGAGCCGCCTGCAGGAGCAGCGCTCCCGCCCCCGCTCTTAGAGCCCCTCCGCGTAGCCGTGCAGAGATAGTGAGGTCCCAATCTTGGATAACAGAACCGCGCCCGCGCCCGTTCTGCCTCGACACCCGCCCTAGATCTAGATCTCTTTCCAGAAGCGCTCACAGTTCGGCGCTAACACAGCAGAGTATGGGGGGGGTACCCACCATAGCATTGGTTTGTATGGGACTGCGGCCCCCCCCCCTCGACCATTCTGTGCAGTAACCATTCTGTGCCTACGGGGGGGTGCCACTTTCCCCGGCTTTTCCCATAGAAGCCAAATGCTATGGCGGGTACCCCCCCCATACTCTGCTGTGTAAATAGATAGCAGCGCATGCGCATCTGGAAGTGCTTCGGGGGCTCTGGCCTCGATGTTGCTAACGTAAGGATCCATGTGAACACGTAGACATTGAGCGTTGGCGACGAGCTGAATGGCACGGGCGCCTCAGCACCAGTCGAGGTCCTCGTGGGCGGGCGCCTCGGGCTCGTCGGCCTCGTCGTAGCCGGCGGCGGGGGCGGCCCCGGCCTCGACGGCGACGCCGGTGAGCTCGAAGGCGACCAGGCCGGCCTCGTCCAGCTCCGGCGCCTCGCTCTCCAGCCGCTCCGGGTGCGCGCTGTCGTGCGCCGCCACCTGCCGCCCCCCGCCCGCCCCTCAGCGCCCCGCCCCCGCCCCGCCCGCCCCCGCCCGGCCCCCTCGCCTTGTTCGCCAGGTCCTGGGCGTTCATGCACATCGTCTGCGGGGCGGGAGGCGCGTGTCGGCAGACGGCTGGGGGCGTGCGCAGGGGCGGCCGGGGCGCACCTGGATCGCGCTGTCCGTCCCCGCCCTGCCGATGACCATCGCGAGCTTGTGGCCTGCCTTGGCGGCGCCTGCGCGGCGTCAGTCCGGTGCTCGGACCCCTCAGTCGCTGCTCGACCGCCCGACTCACAGAATGCCTGCAGCCGAGGGCGAGTCAGGGCGCAGGCGCGCGGAGGCGACCGGGGCCGCGCGCACGCTCTTCGAGCCCCGATACGCAGTCCCAATCCTGCGGGCACGGTTAGACGAGGCAACGCGAATCGGAGAGAGTAGCTCGCCCGTAGATGTATTCGCCTTGGGGCGTGGCGGACACTGCGCGGTACGAGCGGGTCAGTCGAGCCCGGGCTGGAGCTCGGGCCCGGGCTGGAGCTCGGGCCCTCACCATTGTAATCAACGCCAGCAATCTTAGCCCACGTGTAGCTCCGCGGATCTGATGCGGCGCGGGCTCAGCGTTCTGCTTGGCGATGCCGCGCGGAGCGGCAGCGAACCTGTCACCGCATTCATGACGCTGATGACCTCCTTCGCCGTGATGGGCTCATTGTGCGACGGCAACGATTTGCTTTCCCAACCGCTTCCGTCGCGCTTGATGACAACCTGCAAGGCGGGTTAGCGGCGGAAACGGGGCGGCGAAGAGCTGGCGAAGCGAGAAAAACTGCTTACTTTAGTGTGCACGTTGGGATAGTCCTGGCGCCCCAGAATCTCCGCATACCGCTGCTCGGCCATCAACGGACTGGTCGACCGCTGGGCCGGTGCTGGCGCCCCGAACTGGCGCTCTAAAGGGGAGGTCACGAACCGGATCGGGGATGTCGAAGTCGTCCGACATGCTCTAGACTTCGCCTACTAAACCTGCCTTCGCAGCCCGCGGGCGTTGATTAGCTTGCGGGAGAAGCAGAGCTAGAAAACTGAACTGGTACCGCCGCCTGTAGCTGCCGCTGATAACCGACAGACAAACCGCGAGCGCGTACCCCCGTCTGAGGAGTTCAAAGCCAGCTTTCTGCCGCCGGAGACAGCATAGAGGTGCGCCAGCTACAGGGCTAGCGCTGCGAGCTCCAATCCTCGGGCCGGCGCAGCGATCGGCCGATCTGAACCGGAGCTCTAGCACTCCGACACAATGCACATCCTCCCGATCTTGGGCGGGATCGCTGCGGCCGGCGTAGCGGTCGCCGTCCTGCGCGAGCTCGCGGCTATGATGAAGCACAAGGTCGAGGAGGTCCGATCCCTGGTCGCCGTTGCGACCCCCAGCTTGCCTGAATAGTGCTCGCAGGGTGACTACGTACTAATTACGGGCAGCGGCTCTGGAATCGGGCTGGCCACCGCGAAGCACCTGGACAAGCGCGGGTTCCGCGGTTCGCGCTCGCCGCGGGCCTCAGCGCGCGCCTGCCGCAACGATTCACGTGCGAGCAGTTATCGCCACCGTCCGCAGGCCAGAGCAGGTCGAGGTGGTGCGCGAGCGCTAGCCCCCGCCGCTCGCACGCCGGCGTTGCAGACCCCCTCGCAGGTGCGGGCCGGGGCGAGCGAGCGCATGCGCGTGCTGGTGCTGGACGTGACGAGCGAGGAATCCATCGCGACATTCCTCGGCGTCCTCAAGACGATCGTCGGCGAGAACGGTGCGAGCGACGGGCGGCAGGGGCGAGCGCTCGGACGCCGCCTCTGCTGAAGCGCGCGCCCAGGCCTGAGCGGGGTCGTCCTCAACGCCGGCGCGCCCGATCCGTCCCGAGCCTCCTGCCCCGCCGCACTGACGGGGCTCAGGGGTCATGCTGGGCGGGCCGGCCGAGTTCATGTCTACGGAGCGCACGCGGCAAATCTTCGAGACGTGTGCCGGGCCCCGCCCCGCCCCGCCTTGGAGCGTTCGAAACCGCGCCGGAACGCAGGAACTTCTTCGGAGCCGTCCGCTGCGTGCGGGCCTTCCTCCCCCTGCTGCGCGAGAGGCGAGGGCACCCCTCCCCGGCCTCCAGGGGCCGGGGCGAGTGGGGGCCGGCAGGTGGTACCCGGGGCCGGCGGGGGGCAAGCGGACGAGGCGGCGGCGGGCGGGGCGCATCGTCTCCATCTCCTCCGTCGTGGGCGCCATGCCCTGCGCCCTCTACAGCGTAAACACCCCCCCCCCCTCCCCCGGGCGCGGTGCGTGACGGGCAGCGCAGTCGTACTGCGCGTCGAAGGGCGCCCTTGAGGCCTTCACCGACTCCCTCAGGCGCGCCCCCCGCCCCGCACCCGCCCCCCCCCCCCCCCCCCCCCCCCCCCCCCACTCCCGCGGCAGGCGGGAGCTGGCGCCGCAGGGCCTCTTCGCGTGCTGCGTGCGCCCGGGCACCACCCGCACCCGCCTCCTCCGCGACCTCCCCCTCGTGCGCCCCCCGCGCTCCAGCGTCCCGCGCGCTGGACTGGGGCGCTGAGGGCAGCGGGGGGCGGGCAGGACTACGCCGCCGCGCACACGGCAAAGGCGCTCGGCTCCGAGGCCCGCCGCGACGAGTACGAGCGACTCTACCGCTCCCAGGCCCGCCCCGCCCCGCCCCGCCCCGCCCCGCCCCGCTCCGCGAGGCGGCGGCATGCGAGAGAGGCGGGGCGGCGGGGGCGTGCAGGAGGTGAAGACGGGGAAGCAGCTCGCCGTGCTCTCCGCCCTCGCCGGGCCCCCCGAGGTCGCCCCGCCCCCCGCTCCCCGGCCCCTCCTACCCCAACACCCGCCGCCCCCCCAGCCCGTGGCCGCCGCGGTGGACCACGCGCTCACCTCCTGGGCCCCCCGCACCTACTACAACGTCGGCTGGCCCGCCCCCGCGCCCCCTGCTCGCCTCCGCCCCGCGCCGCCTCACGCGGGGCCCAGGGACACGCCGCTGATGGCGGCGCTCTCGGCGGCCTTCCCCGCGTGCCTCGTGGAGGCCGCCATGGGCGTCGCCCTCCCCTTCGTCCAGCCCCTCCTCTACTCCGCCCGCTAGCCGCCCCTCTTTCAGTTCCGTGTCTGCCGGCCTCTGTGTCTGCCCCGTTTCCCTTGCAGCTCTACCTCTGTGTGTCTGTGTGTGCAGTGTGTACAGTATCCGATGATGATCGATTGCGAAGTCTGACACGCACTGAGCCGTGGTGTCCTGTGTCCTGGCCCGCGCTGCCAGCCGCGCCCGCCGGGCCGGGCCGTGCGGGGTTCGCGCAGCAGGACGTGGCGGCCAGCCGGCGCGAGCGGGGCCCCTCCCTACAGCCCGAAGAAGCCGTCGACAGCGGGGTCGCCCCCCGCGCCGCTCTCCTCCGCCCCCTCCGCCTCGTCTGCCGCGTCGTACTGCGCCCCCGCGGCGTGAGAGGGGGCCGGCGGGGCGGGTGTGCGGGGGAGGGGCGCGGGGGCGCACGAGGGAGGCGGGCCCGGCGCGGAGGTGGATCTGGCCGTGGCCCGTGGGCGAGGGCGCGTGCTCCGTCGGCAGCCGCTCGTCCGTCGGCTCCACCAGCCAAGGCCGCCCCTGCACCCCGCCGCCAGCCCGCCCCGTGAGGCGCGCCTGCGAGCCGGGCGGGCCCCCGTGCACGTTTTCATCGTCCCCCTCCCTCTTCTCCTCCCCCTCGTCCCCCTCCGCCCCCACCTCTTCCTCGTCCTCCGCGGGCGCCGGGGCCGCCTCGGGGGCCGGTGCGAGGGCCGGGGCCGGGGCCGGGGCCGGGGGAGGCGAGGGCTCGGGCCCCGACTGGTCGTAGTCACCGTGGCCCGCCGCATCCGCGGCGCCCGTCGGGTCCTGCCGGCCGGCCTCAGCCGCAGCCGCCTAGCCTGCAAGGGGGCGGGGGGCGGACGGGGTGGCTGATCTCCTCGAAGTTGATGTGCGTGGCGATCTCGTCGACGCCGGCCGACGCGTACCTCACGAACTCCTTGAACCCCAGCCGCCCGTCCCGCGGCTGCAGCGCGTCCGCCTCCGTGAACGCGTGCTGCCGCCCGCTCTCAGCCGCCCCCCCGGCCCCGCGGCGGCGCTCGGCGATGGGCGGCCGCACGGAGGACATCTCGTCCACCAGCTTGCTCGTGATCCAGCGGTCTCCGGGGATCAGGTCCTTCCGGCTGTGCACCTCCGCCAGAACCTCCTGCCTGCAGGGCGCGCCCCGCCGTTCAGTCCCTTGAGTCCGGCCCGTGGCACCCCGCCCTAGCACAGGCTTGCACCATTGCTGCCAGGTGTAGTTTTCGGAAGCTTTCGGATAGAAGAGCTGCGGACGCGTGTTCGACACGTCGCGCCGGCACTGGCCCAGCAGTTGCAGGCAGCGGACCTTCACGAGGTCTTGCCGGAGCTTGTCGAGTTCCTCCCGCGTATGTGGGCCGCTGTAGCTCAGCGCGCTGTACGAGTAGGCGTCGGGCGAGCTCGTCATAGCTAGTCCGACGGGCTGAAGAAACGGCCGACGGTGAGCCGCTGGTGACACCGCGCAGCTCGCTTCGAAACGCACCTTCTCGCTAAGCTATCGATTTGTGGATGAAGAAGGCTAGTATGCGAGGCTTCGAATTCAACCCAGGCTTGCGAGATGGATCAGCGGCAGCGCTCGTACCCCCCGCAAGTCGGTCCCGACGGTCCAGAGCGGCTGAGCGGCCCAGCCCCGTCTCGCCCACGCGTGCAAGATGGTTCTCGGCGTGTCAAACAACATAACCGCGACGAAGAGCTCGCCAACGCTCAGCGGGAAATCGCCGGACTCTCTTATGCAGGATCTTAAGCTGGGCGTGCGAACTCTGAGCCACTCGGACACAGGTCTGTGTACTAAATTTGGCCGTTGCCGGCTGCCTACCCGCCCTCGCGAACCGGCGGGCGTCCTTCGGCCGGTTCGAGCCGGCGGCCGCGGGAGCTGGTTCTTAGCTTGTTTAGACAAGCGACAAGCGATCCATTTAGCTTCGGAAACGGAAGGCCCGCAAGCTCAAGGGTGTAGCATTGGCGACAGGCGCCCGCAGCTTTTGGGCACCCGGCTGATCGTACGCGGGCGAGCAGGCGAACCGCAAGTCATTAAAGCAGTTCCTCACATGGCGTGAGCTCGATCATTCCCTCGCTCCCTTGTTCTCGCGCACGTAACCTCGCTCTCAGCGAATGGTGCAACGTCGAATGGCGGGACTCGGCGATGCCCGACGGCGTTCGAGGTGCGCGTTCTCGACGTGACTGAAGCTCTCCTCGACTTTGCTCAGCGCCTCGCCGCAGGCGCGAACTACCACCCGCTCGTCGTCGAGGTCCGGATCGAAATTTGGATCAATCGCGCCGCGCGCTAAACTCCCTCGTGCAGTCGGGAGAACTCGTTCAGGCAAAGATCGTGTTCACGTCCCTTCCGACGGGTGCGCCCGCCCGCCACGCGCGCGGCCGGGGGCCCGGGCGAGACGAGCGGCAGACCGGCCCGGGGGCAAGTTCTACTACCGGGCGGGCCCGCGGGGCCAGATCGCATTCGACCCGAAGAAGGTGAAGGCGTGCATCGCCACCTCCTCGCAGCTCTGCCCAGGTCCCGCCCCCGCCGCCCCCGCCCCCGCCGCCCCCGCCCCCGCGCCGCGGCGGGGCGCGCCGACGGCGTGGCAGGCCTGAACACGGTGATCCGGGAGCTCGTCTTCTGCCTGCACCAGAACTACGGCGTCGAGGAGGTCAACGGCATCCAGTTCGGGTGCCCCCGCACCCCCCGCTCCGCCGCCGCCGCCCCGCCGCCGCCCCTGAGGCGCAGCGGGCAGCTTCCAGGGCTTCTACGCGGCGCACCTGAAGCACAAGCGCCTCACACCCGACGACGTGCGCCGCTTGTCTGCTACCTTCTGTGCGCGCCCCGCCGGCGGCCGAGTGGCGGGCCTCGGGGGGGCAGGTCTCGGGGATCCACCACCAGGGGGGCACGGTGCTGGGCACGGGCTTCGGCGGCTTCGAGATCGAGGCGATCATCTCGTCGATCGTGGACCACGGGTACAACCACGTGTACCTCGTGGGGGGCGACGGCACGCACAAGGCCGTCCTCAAGCTCTACGAGGAGGTGCGCCCGGCGTGCCCTTGCCTCCCGCGCCACCCCCTCGCCCCGCCCCGCCGGCCCCCCCCTGGCGGGCGTCAGGCGGGGGCGGGGCAGGTGCGCAAGCGGAGGCTCGCGATCGCCGTCATCGGCATCCCCGCCTCGGTGCGCCCCCGCCAGACGCCCCCTCCAGCCCCCCGCCCCCCGCACCCCGCACCCCCACCCCCCCCCCCGTTCTTATCCCTCTCTCCCTCCCCCGTCGCCCCCCCGGCAGATCGACAACGACATCCCCTGTGCGTCGGCCTCCGCGGCACACGTGCCCCCCGTGGCTGAGGGAGGATCGCGGCAGTCATCGACCGCTCGTTCGGGTACAACACGTGCACGGAGGAGTGCATCCGCGCCATCCGCTCCGCTGCCGTCGAGGCCGAGTGCGCGCCCCCTCCCCGCCCCGCCCGCGGCCCGCTCACCGGCGTGCGGGCGGCAGGTCGTACGAGAACGGCGTCTCGATCGTGAAGCTGATGGGGCGCCAGACGGGCTTCATCTCCGTCTCCGCCACCGTGCGCGCCTCCCGCGCCGGGCCGCGGGGCCGGTGACGAGGGGCGGGGCGGCAGCTCGCGTCGCGCGACGTGAACATCTGCCTCATCCCCGAGGTCCGCTTCCGCCCCGAGCTCGTGTACGCCCCCGCCCCCGGCCCCCGGCCCCCGGCCCCCCGCGCGGCTGAGTGCCCCCGCAGGGCCATCCACGTGTGCGTGCCGACGCGCGGCAGGCGGGGGTGCACCGGGGCGCGGCCGGGGCCCGACGGGGCGGGGGCGCGCAGGGAGCGCAAGCTGCGGGAGCTCGGGCGCTGCGTGATCGTGGTGGCGGAGGGGGCGGGGGCGGACCTGCTGCTGCAGGCGCACAACCCGGAGTCGAGCGTGCACAGCGGCGGCCCCTCGGCCCTCGTCTCCGAGTGCCCCCGCCCCCGCCGCCCGCTGCCGCCGCGCCGCCGCTGAGGGCCGGGGGCAGCTCGGAGACGGGGGTGCAGTCGTGGCGGACGGACATCGGCCTCTTCCTCCTCGAGCAGCTGCACAGGCGCGCCCCGGGGCCCCCGCGCGGCCCCCGTGGGGGCCTCGAGCGCCCCCGCAGGCACTTCCGCTCCACCAAGATGAAGGCCGTCATCAAGTACATCGACGTCCGCCCCGCCCCGCCCCCGCCCCCGCGCCCCGCACCCCGCCCCAACCCCCTCGCGCGCCCCGCAGCCGACGTACATGGTGCGGACGATCCCGCCGAATGCCGCCGACTCGGTGATGTGCACCGTCCTCGCGCACAACGCGGTGCGCCCCGCCGGCCCCTCCGCCGGCGCATGCCCCGAGGCGGGGGCGGGCAGGTGCACGGGGCGATGCACGGCTTCTCGGGGCTCTGCTCAGGTGCGATGTCCCCCAGCTGCCACTGCGATATACCCCAGCTGAGCTCTCCGTGAACGAAACAGCCCTCATGAACGACAAGGGAGTGCGCTCCGGCCGGCGCCCCGCCGGCGCCCCGCCCGTCGCCGGCTGAGGTCTCCACGCCCCGCAGGTCTACATCCCCGTGACGGAGGTTGCCAACGCGCCCGTGCCGCGCGTCGACCCGGTGCGCCCCCGGCCCGCAGGCCCGGGGCCGGCGGGGCGGGCGAGGCAGGGCGGGCGGCCTCTGACGCCCCCGCGCGGCAGGCGGGGCGCTTCTGGGGCCGAGTGCTCGCCACGACGGGGCAGCCCGACTTCGAGTGAGGCGCCTGGGCCCCCCCGCCGCTCCTCGCTCCGTGCCGCACCCGCTGCGCAGCCTGGCTGCCTTTCTCCGAACCCGCCACTCTTTCCGCGCCCCATCCTCACACCCGAATCCTACTAGGCTACTATAGCTAGGCTGGTCAACCAAAGGCTTGTTGGATGCCTTCTTGCCAAGCCTCAGGGCCTTCAAGTTGCGCTGATCGTATCTCTCGGCCCGGGACCCGGGCCGGGGGCCGGGGCCCCCTCGACCTCAGCGGCCCGGGGGCCTGAGACTGTCCATGGCATCGGATTTGTGTATTCAGCTTTTTCATCCAAGTCACTGAGTTTGCTACTAGGCTAAGCCACTAAAAAACCAACCAATGAATTTCGCTTGACTCGTGACCAAATTTCTGACTCCTCTGGTCTCACAAGCTACGTATACAGGCCACAGGCCGCAGCCCAAGACTAACATGCACGTCAATGCAGATTCTGAAATCTCAGTGGCTGCACTAGTAGTATCTGCAGAAACAATTTGATATGACTATCGGACACCTATCATACTCACAATCCATTAATTAAGCCTGCACAGAACAGATCAAGAAAAGAAGTTGTTGAGCCTACCCCGCTACCCATATATAAAGGAAGCAAGGAAAGCGCGGCCCTGAAGGCCGCAGAGCAAAACACTGACAAACGACATCACGCGAAACGCCAGCCGAGGGGGGTGGGGGTGGGGGTGGGGGAGGGGGGGGTGGGACAGCCACTTATGGCGGCGGGGGGGCTAGGGTCGGATGTCGATGACGATGGCGGAGGGGTGCGGGGGCCCCTGTCCCTCCTTGGCGGGCCCCGCCTCCTCGCTCGACTCGGACGCCGAGGCGAAGAGGCCCAGGTCGCTCGCCACCGGCACCGGCACCGCCACCGCCACCGGCACGCCCGGCGCCTGCACCGCCGCCGGCTCCACGATCACGGGGCCGGCCGGGAGCAGTGGGGGGATCGGGGGGCCCGAGGGGACGGCGTTGAGTGGCGGGGTGGGGAGGATCGGGGGCAGCATGCGGACGCCCGAGGCCGGGTTGGCGATGGGGGAGGCGGGGACGGCGAGCACGCGGAACGACTTGTTCTTCGAGCGGCCCCAGCTCCCCGCCCCGCCCCCGCCCATCGGCGTGTCGGCGCCGCCCGGGGCGCCCCGCGGGCTGCTCGAGGCGGCCGCGGGGCCGCCGGGGGCCGGCGAGGGCCCCGCCGCGACCACGCCGGCGGCGAGGCTGAGGCTCGAGAGCGCCCCCGGGAGCGTCCCGTCGTCCGTCCGGTCCGCCCTGCGCCCCGCACCGTCTGCGCCCGGCCCGCCGCGAGGGGGGGAGGGGGGGCGCCGGGGCACCAGAAGTCGCGGTTGGAGGTGGCGGCGTCGAGCACCGTCCTCCCCGTCGGGAAGACGGTCACCTGCGGGGGCGGGGGCGTGGGCAGGGCGCGTGGGCGGGGCGCGGGGCGCGGGGCGCGGGAGCGCGGGCCCAAGCGGGGCGCACCCAGGCGGTGTACATGGGGATGCAGATAAAATTGAGGAAGCCGAGCTGCGCGCCCGCTCGCGCCCGGGGGGCGGGGGCGGGGCAGGGGCGCGGGGGCGGGGCGGGGGCGGACCTGGCAGCGGGCGACCTGCGGGGTGTGGCGGTCGGACCAGGCGGAGATGGCGAGCCCGCGCTCCCGCTCCGCGTCCCCCTGGTTGAAGAACTCTGCCCGCGCCCCGCCCCGGCTCGGCCCCCGGCGCTCGCTGGCTCGCTGGGTGGCGAGGGCGGGGCGGGGGCGGACCGTGCATGACGCGGGCGACCCAGGCGAAGTGGACGTCGCGGGCCTTGGCGCCGTTGCCCACGTCCGCGCACTTGAGGGCCAGCTGGAGGGCCAGCAGCCGGTCCTCCCCCGTCGCCCCGAAGTTCGGGTCCTTGGCCCGCGTCTTGAAGTTGCCGAGCAGCTCGAAGTGGAGCGCGAGGTCCGTCCCGAGGACCATGGCGATCATGACGCGGCGCAGCTCGCGGCGCTCCTCGGGCGCGAGGGCCGCCAGGAAGTCGTTCTGCGGGTCCCGCAGCAGCTGGAACTGTTCCCCCCGCCCGCCCCGTGAGCCGTGCGGGGCGCCGGGGCGGGGCGGGGCGGGGCGGACGGCGCGGGAGACGTGGTAGTTCTCGAGGGGGCTCTTGTCGTTGTACACCACCGCCCGCTCCGTCCCAACCGCCACCTGCGGCGAGGCGGCGCCTCAGCGCCGGCGGCGGCGGGGGCCGGGGCGGGCGGGGGCCGGGGGCGCCTCGAAGGCGTTGGTGAAGCCGGCGTGGCCGAGGTCGTGGACGACGGCGGCGAGGAGGCCGGCCAGGAGCTCCACGTCCCGCAGGCACGACCTGCCCCCCCGCCCCCGTCGCCCCCCGCCGCCCCGGGGGCGGGGGCGGGGGCGGCGGACCCGAGGCCGGCGGCGAGGAGGGAGGAGAAGGACTGGACGACGTCCGCCGCGTGCAGCGCGCAGTGGTACGGCGTCTGCGCCCCGCCCCGCCCCCGCCGGGTGAGCGGGGCGGGGCGGGGCGGGGGCCGGGCCGGGGCGGGGCTGGGGACCTCTGTGTAGAGCTGCTCGACGGCGTCGAGGAAGCGCACGAGGCGCGCCACGTCCAGCTGCCCCCGCCCCCGCCCCCTCAGCCCCGCCCCCCCGGCGCGCCCACGGGGCGGGCACCTGGAAGCGCTCGACCAGGCCCCAGCGGCGGAGGATGGCGTAGGCGACGTGC
This sequence comes from Cyanophora paradoxa, assembly GCA_004431415.1. Classification (NCBI taxonomy): domain Eukaryota; class Glaucocystophyceae; order Cyanophorales; family Cyanophoraceae; genus Cyanophora; species Cyanophora paradoxa. The sequence continues at coordinate 303,740 of QPMI01000113.1, forward strand.
GCGAGGGTCCGCCGCGGCGCCGCCCGCCCCACGCGGAAGACGTCCCACTGGCCCCGCCCCGCCCCTCGGCCCCGCCCTCGCGCCCGAGCTCGCCCCGGGGGCCCCGCACCTGCAGCCAGTCGTCGAGGTGCTCCAGCAGCGCGACGCGCAGCTCCGCCTGCCGCCCCTCCCCGTCAGGCGCGCGGGGCTACCGCCCGGCCGGCAGCGGGCAGCAGCCTCTCACCTCCTCGCCGGGCGCGAGCGAGGGCCCGAGGGAGGGGGCCGGGATGAGGGAGACGCGGCGGGCGGCGACGGTGCCCGAGGAGCGGCGGCGGAGGGCGTGGCGGGGGGCGCCGAGGGTCGCCCCGAGGGAGGCCGGGGGCAGGAGGGCGGCGTGCGGGGGCGGGGGCGGGGCGGCAGAGGAGAGCCCCCTGTAGGACTGCTGGAGGGAGATGGAGTGGACGCTCGTGTGCTGCACCATCGACGCCGGCTTGGAGGGCGCCGGGCTGAGGGTGCGGGGCGGGTGCGGGGAGACGGGCGGGGAGGCAGAGGGGGCGCGAGGCGAGCGGGAGGCCTCGGCGAGGAGGGGGCCGGGGCGGGAGGCGGCGCGCTCCGTCTCGCCCTCCTCGCGCAGCGTGCGCAGCGTGTGGGGCGAGGTCGCCTCCCAGCTCGAGGGCCCCGCCCCGTCCCCCTCGCCCCCCGCCGCCGGCGGCAGCACGACCCGCTCCATGGGCCGCGCCGAGCCGGCGAAGCCCTGGCCGTGGCCCGAGCGCGCGGGGCTCGGCCCCGTGAAGGGCGCCACGAGCGTCGGCGGCGTGCGCCCCTGGAGGCTCGCGCTCGCCCCGCCCTCGCCCTCGCTGCGCTCCCCGGCGCCCCCGCCCGGGCTCGTCGGCGCCGTCCCGGGCTCCTCCGGCCCCGGGACGATGAACGAGGCGATGGGGGAGGGCATCGCCGAGTGGTTCCGCGAGCCGCCCTGCCCCTGGCCGTGGCCCTGCTGGAGGGAGTGGCGGCGGAAGGGGAGGCGCGCGGCGCTGCCGCGGCGGCTCGCGGGGACGAGGCGGCGCGGGAGGAGGGGCCGTGCCAGAGGGCCCCGAGCCCGAGCCGGCGCCCCGGCCTGGCCCTCCCCGGCGAGCGCCCCACCCCGCGCGCCCCGCCGGGCGCCCCTCCCGCCCTCCCCGTCGCTTCCCGCCCCCTCCGACCCCTCCGACTCCGACACGCGCCGCCCCGGCACGATCTGCCCGCCCCGCCGGCCCCGTCAGCGGCCGCCCCTCTCGCCGCCGCGCTGGCGTCGCGCTGTGGGGGCGGGCGGGCCTCGCCGAGGAGCCACTGGCGGGTGGCGTCGTCCATGCCGTGGCTGTTCGCGTGCCCCAGCGCCTCGAGGTCCGGCAGCTCCTGCCGCCGCCCCGCTCGACCGCGGCCCCGGCGGCGGGGCGAGCGGGCGGCGCACGAGCTGGCGGGCGCGGTTGGCGAGGAGGTGCAGCACGGAGCGGAGGCGGGCCGCCTCGGCGGGCGGTAGTCTGCGCCGGCGTGAGGCGGGGCGCGGGGCGCGGGGCGGGGCGGGGCGGGCCGGCGAGCTCGCGGGCGAGGTCGTCGATCTCCTCGAGGGCGCGCTCCATGGGCGAGGCGAGCATCCCCGGCACCAGCCGCTTCCACATCCGCGACGCGCTCCGCCCGATCACGCCCCGCCGCGTCAGCAGCCCGCCCCGCCGAACCCCAGTAGCACGCTCGCCCGCGGGGCTGCGCCCGGCGCCCGGCGCGCGGCCGCCGCTCAGCCGCGCGCGGGCGCGCTCGAGTCGGGGCTCGCCGCACCGGCCTCGGGTTGCCGGACTCCTGGAAGCGCGCCGCGAGGCTGCGCGCCGCCGCCAGGCCCCGCGCCGTCACTGCGCCCCCGCCGCCGTCGGCCTCGGGCCCGGGTCGGGGGCCGGGGAGAGGGCGCTGTCCGATGGGGCCGCCTCGGGGGCCTCGGGCTGGGGCGCGATCCAGCGGCCGGCGAGGCCCTCCTCGACCATGAAGGCGTGCCGGGCGCGCGCCTCGGCCTCGAAGGCGTGGTGGAGCGTCCCCGCGAGGCCGGCCCAGGCGAGGAGCACGGAGAGGGCGGCCGGGGGGTCCGCGGCGCGCAGCTCGGGGGCGGCCGCGTAGGCGACGGTGAAGGCGAGCACGGAGAGGCCCGAGAGGGCCCCGCACACGAAGAAGCGGCACCGCAGGCCCGACGCGGCGAGGGGGCCCAGCAGCGCCAGCGCCGCCGGCACCGCCCCCGCGTTCACGAACGCCCCGCAGAAGATGTCTGCCGCGAGGCCTCAGCATCAGGGCGGGGGCCGCGCGGGGCCCCGGCCGGCCGGCGGGCGCGCGCACAGAGGGTCCAGGCGTGGAGGACGGCGGCGAGGGCGGCGGCGAAGGCGTGCTGGTGGGCGCGGAGGCGGCGCGAGGTGCCGGCGCGCCAGGCGAGCGCGGCGAGGGCCGTGCAGAGCAGAGCGGCGGCGCCAGACGAGGCGGTCGCCCCGGCCCGCGCCCGCTCCGTGACGCCCTCCGCCCCCCACGCCGACGCCACGAAGAACTGGCCGCCCGAGGCGTCAGCGGCTGGGCGCAACGGCCGGGGAGGGGACGGCCGGGGGCGCACGGCGGCGGCGAGCCAGGCGGCGGCGGCGGTGAGGGCGGAGGCGAGGGCGACGCGCGGGGCCGACTTGGCGCGGTGCGACTGCCAGAAGAGGGCCTCCACGTCGTGCAGGCCCGTCACCACCGACGACCACTCCCGCGACACCTGCTTCTGCACCCTCACCCGGCCCCTCGACGCCCGCCGGGTGCGCCGGCCCGACGTCCCGCTCTCGGATCGCGGCAGCGCGCGGCTCGCCATCCCGTCTCCCCCGAGCTCTTTCTTGAGCTCCTCGGGGTCGGCCGCGACGCCGGGGAGCGGCAGTGGGAGCATCGGGAGCCGCCTTGAGTTTCCCTTTCCTGAATCTGCTAGGTGGGGTGGCGTTAGAGGCTAGCGGGAGGAGGAAGCTCGCGCGCGCAGCGCGCCTTGAAACTCTCCATCCATCTCCTCGACGCTGTACCGCCGGGCCGCCAGGGCTCCCGAGCTCCCCAAAGCGTTCACTCGGGTGTTCGCGGGCCGCGAGGCGCCACCATGCACTTCTCCAGCGCCGCTGCTGCTGGGCGATCGTAGCTCTTTGCCAAGGCCTTGATGTTGATCGGCGTTTTCACTGAGGCACCCTCGCAAGCCGCGCCCGCCGGCGACGTGGTACGCCGCACGCGGTAGTGATCTAGATCTCGGGACTCCGATGTCGATGGTCAGGACTCCGGAGCGTTACGTGTACTCGGGCGCCGGCGGCGCTCGCGGTCCGCGGCCGGGAGTCCCGGCCCCCGGGCCTAGCGCTAGCTCTGCTCTAGCCTCGAGCTCTAGATCTAGATTCTAGATCTGCGCATGCTCAGTGCTGCCAGCCGCTGATCGTCATGATCGATGAGCAGGCTGCGCATGCGCAGCTGCTGCAGCAACTCGGAGCGGTCTGGGGACTCTGGGCTGTCCGGGGGATACCGCATACCGGTACATACGAAACAACACGTGCACGATCGGCAACGTCGACGTGCAGACTGAATCGGCCCGCGATCGAATTAATATTAATCTCGATCCGGATTCCGGAACCATATGCATATGCATATCATACTAAGTAGTATGCAACTTGCAACTTGCAATTGCCAACTTAAGCTTATGCCAAGTTGACTAGTAATTAATTCGATATCGAATTTAAGTTCGATTATTTTTTATTTTTTTGGTGAATTACCGCCGGCCGATTACAGCGCTAGCCTCTATACATATAGCTATATATATCTAGTCTACTCAGTTCGATTATATATTTTGCAAAAAATGCCGCGGAAATTTACTGCCCGACGGTAGCTATAGGGCTAGTATAGGCTACCGTAGAACACATAAATACCGCGCCCACTTAATTACCGCGGTACCAAATTACCGCGCCGAGAATTTGTATAAACGCGGTAATTTGGTACCGCGGTATTTTGCTGCTGAGAAGTCGCCCCGGGCGGAGTTGAACCCGTGCGCCCTCCAGCCTTCGCGCGGGAACAGCGAGCGCTAGCGACGATGGGGCGGCCGAAGGGCGTAGGCAAGAACCTGTTCGGCGGAGAGGCGCCCGCGTCGTCAGCGGAGGCGGAGGCTGCTGCCGAGAGCTCTTCTGCGGAAGTCCCCGAGAACGAGTCCGATGTCAGCGACGCTGGCCTCAGCGATGCGGGCGAGCTGCCGAGCGACAGCGACGACGAGGACGGCAGCGACGAGGACGACTTCGGCAACGAGGACGCCTAGACTAGCAGCAGCTAAGTCAGACTTAAGCTTAGGCCTCCGCAGGATTCGAGGAGTGGACGGTCTGGACCCTCAGCCAGCTCGTAAATTTGTGACACCCCCCCCTAAAATTCCGCCCCATACAAGCCAAAAGTTTTTAAAAACGCGGTAATTTGATACCGCGGTATTTTGCTCTATGGCGGGCCGGGTTTTAAAACGCGGTAATTTATGCCGCGGTAATTTAGTGCCCGACGGTATATTATCTCAGCCTATATACCTATATACGCGGCGGCCTGGCGGGCCGTCGGCGGCTAGCGAGAAAGAGCTCGAGGCCAAAAAACTTGAAATTCATTTGTACCGGCCGCCATGCATGCACGTGCACATTCCGCAGTACTACTAGTAGGCTACTAGGCTACTAGTACTAGCCTACTACTTGGCTAGTACTCGCCTAGTACTCAGTGACTCAGGACAGACTCTGAGAGGGGGGCGGGGGGGAAGGGGCGAGGAGTGGAGGGTTAGGGGGGGGGGGGCTGGAGGGGGGGAAGGGGGGGGGGGGAGGGAGCTCGAGGGGGTGCCGGGGGCCGGAGAGGGGGGTCGCATATGCATGGAGGCTCGAATCATATCGATATATACATATATATATATATCACGTATATACGTATACTCATGATATATCGATCATGATCAAAGGCGGATGGGCGCGCTCTCGGAGGAGGAGCGCGTCGTGCTGCGGCGATTGGAGAGGAGGCCCACGGATTCCTCGCGATCGTGCCTGCGCGTCGGAGCGTCGACGTCGCGCGGACCGGAGTGCACGTGAGCTCGAGGCCGAAAACTTTCTCGAAACCCTAGCTCCGACGTGCGCGACGGGCGGAGCTCGAGATCTTAAGGGGTGGGGTCGCCGGCCGGGGCGTGCCTGGCGGTTCCGATGGCCACGTCCTGGGGGGCGCGGGCACGCCAGTGAGCAATGCGTATGCCGCGGGGCGTCAGAGGGGGGGGGGGGGGGGGGGCGGGGCGCACGGAGACGGAGACATCGTCGGGGTGGGTGACGGCGAGGAGGGGCCGGTCGCGGAGCTCGTCGGGGGCGTACCCCAGCAGGCTGCAGAACGCGTCGTCCACGGCCTGGATCGTCGAGGCGTGCCCTGCGTCGTCCACCCCGATCGAGATGTGGCCCTCCTGCTGACCGGGGTTCTCCTGGTCCGCCACCGACGCGATGAGCCTCCGCGGCCGCCCCTGCGCGACCCCGCGTCGGGGCAGGGCGGGGCGGCCCCGGGGGGGGCGGGCGGGCGCTCCGCGGCCTCCGCGCGGGCCGGGGAGAGGGGGGAGACGGGGCTGGGCCGGGGGGCGCACGCTCTCGTCCATCTCGACCTCAGCGTTGACGGTGACGCGCACCACGCGCCCGTCCTTCCGCACGTACCGCTTCATGTACCTGCGCGGCGCTCGCGATCGGGCGGGACCGGCAGAGGCGGGGGGCGGGGCGGGACCGGCAGGAGCGGTGGTGGCCGCTGGAGCCGCCGGAGCCGTGGCTCGCATCGGGGTGCCCCTCGACAAGCAGCACGCAGCCGCAGGGGGCCGCCCCCTGCCCGTACGCGTGGAGGTGCCCCTGGGCGGGCCCCGCCCCGGCGGGGGCCTCCCCGGGGTCCACGCGGAGCTCGAGGGCGCCGGCGGCCTCCGCGGGGTTCCCGAGGCCCTCGGCGGCGGCCCACTGCTTGAGCTGCACCATGTCGCGGTCGCCCTTGCGGGGGCGCCCGAGCGGCACCGGCGCGTCCTTCGGCTTCGGCTTCGGCTTGCTCCAGTTCAGCGGGTTCGCCCGCAGGTACCCGCGCCCTGCCGCAGTCCGCCCCCGCGAGCTCGCGCCGGCACCCCGAGCGAGCAGGGGGGGGCGCGAGGCGGCCGCAGGGCGCCCGCACCGAAGCCGTACCAGAAGAAGAAGTCTGGGGCGAGAAGGTGTGAAGGGCAGGGGGGGTGGGGGGTGGCAGGGGGCGGGGGAGGGCGGATCCGCACCGACGAGGAAGAGGGCGCCGCAGATGTTGCCGACGGTGGCGAGGGCGATGTTGCGGAGGATCCAGTTCCACGTGATCCCCGCCTCCATCTCGTCCGCCCCGTACAGCAGCGCCATCGGCAGCATGTACATGTTCGCCACGCTGCCCCGCACCGCACCCCGCCCCCTCGAGCCGGCCCGGGAGGCGCCCGCGGCCGCCAGCGCTTCGCTCGCACCAGTGCTCGTAGCCGATGGCGGCGAAGGCCATGATGGGGTACCACCTGCGGGCACACCGCCGTCAGCGCCCCCGCCGCCGCCCGTGGCAAGGGGCCTCGCGCACATGTTGAACCACTTGCCGATGACATCCTCGGCCGCGTAGCTGCGGGGGCAGCGGGCGTGAGGCAGGGGTGGTAGGAGGGGCCGGGCGGCGGGCCGGGGGCGGGCCTGAGGTAGACGGCGAGGCAGACGAGGGCGTTGCAGCCCATGCCGCGCAGGAAGACCTGATACCACTTCCTGCGCAAGTTTGACGGCAAGTTTAATTTGACGATGGCGCAATTAATTTCCTGCGCACAGCTTGTACTTCTTGACGGCAAGTTTGACGACGAAGATGTGCCTGCGGGGCGGGAGGCGGGGGGTCGGGGTCGGGGTTGGGGCGGCGGCAGGGCGCCCTGCGCTGCGCACCAGGGGTCCGAGGCGAAGAGCTCCTGCGCGCAGGCCACCCCGCCCCTCTCAGCTCGGCGCGCGACGGGCCGGGCCGGCCGAGGCGCACCGCGTGCCACGCGAGGAAGTAGGCGCAGAAGAGGGCCCCGCAGAAGTTGCCGAACCACGACTGCGGCCCCGCCGTGAGCGGCCCCGCGCCGGCCCCGCCCGCGGCGCAGCGCGCAGGGCGCACGACGGTCCCTGCGGAGAGGCGGGAGGGTCAGAGGGCGTGGCGAGAGGGGCGCGGTGCGGGGCGGGGGCGGGGGCGGGGCCGACAGTTCTTGAGGAGGCCGCGGACGGTGCGCCAGCTGAAGCGGTGGATGACGTCGATCGCGTCGCACATTCTGATATTCATTTAATTTAAAGGTTGCCGTTCCGTTGGAATAGGACAAAAAGTGCACATGTTGGACGTCAGCAGCTCGGCCCCCGTGAAGACGACCTGGGGCGGGGGGTGAGGGGCGCCGCCCGGGGTCCTTGGGGCGGGGGCGCGGGGCGGGCGGGGCGGGCCATGAGGAGGCCGACGGGGAAGATGGCGCCGTAGAGGAGCTTCTGGATGCCGGGGGAGTCGTAGGAGCCGTCGTGGTTCGGGTGCCCGTCCTCGCAGTACAGGCCCCCCGCCACGATCTGCGCCCCCGCCCCCGCCCCCTCGCCTCGGCCCTCGCCGCCCGCCCCGCTCGCCCCCGAGCTCGCGCACGATCGAGGCCGTCGCTCCGAAGCCTGCGCCCCGCGACCCCGCCGGTCGGTTTGCGTCCGGCGAGGGCGGGCCGCCGCCGGCTCGAACTTACCGACGTACTTTGATCATGAGGGGACAAGTTCGGGGCGGGGCGCGTCAGCCGCGGCGGACGCGGCGCAGGCGCGCTGGCGGGAAGCGGGCGCTCACCAGGCCGGCCAGGAATGCCTGCGAGCAAGCGCCGAGTCGAGGGTCGGTCAGGAAGGGGCGACCGCGAGAGATGGGCGCGCAGGGCACAGGACGCGGACCTGAGTAAAGGTTCTGTGCCTGATCGCCGAGTGCAACACACGTCAGTGACGCAGAGGCGCGTACGCGTGCACGGTAGCACCATGGCAGATCAAGGTTCTTTCGGGCTCCGGCCGCCTCCAGCGCCGCGTACGCTTCTCCTGGAGTCTTGTAGCCTCCTCCTGCTCCGTGTGAGCAGCAAGCAAGAGGAGCAGCAAGACGCGTACGGCCACAGTCGGATCCCCGGAAGAGATTCCGGTCCGCGGCCGCGCCGGCAGGAAAGAAAGCGGCAATGCCGGGCGCCTATGCACTAGCGCGCACGCGCAGCTATGGCACCCGGGGCGCGCTCGGGAGACGTGTACGCACCCATCACTGTTACTCTTTTCACGTCCCAGCTGCAGTGATGACCTGCCTTGTCGATCTCACTGCACGTGCGCCGCTGAAGGGAAAATTACTTAGACCAGATCTGAAAACCGCTGAGCGCGATGCTCGAGCTGCTTGCTGCTGCTGCTGCTGCTGTCTGTTGTCACAGTGTGTGGTATGCGCATGCAACCGTATGCTCCACGTATACAAGCTAAAGCTAAAGCGCTTCGCGCGCGGCGCTTCGCTCGCTGACGCAATTGCGAACAACCGTCGGACTAACCGACGCGAATACGCAACGCGTGACGTTCACGTCAGGGGAACTCTGGCGCTATGTCGCGTCACAGGCTCCTACGCAAAGAGGCTCAACTTGCGGTGCTCTGGCGTCTGCGAGCAGCGCCGCGAGCAGCCCACGACGTTGGACCAGTTTTGCAAGCTATATACCCCGCAGCCGACCCCCCCCCCTCCCCCCCCGCCGGCCTCTGCAGCAACTCTGCAGCGATCGCCGCGCCGGATCCTCAAGCGACTGTGCAGCGATCGCCGCGCGGGATCATCAAGCGAATCTGCAGCAATCGCCGCGCGGGATCACGATCGGAAGCGCAAGCGACTCCACCGGCGCAGTCCGCTAGCTACAGAGCTCCACGCGAGCGATGTCCAAACCCGCGTACGAGCCAGGCGAGATCGGCTCGCTCCTGAGCGGGGGCACCGCCAAGAAGAAGAAGGGCGGTGCAGCGACTGAGCCGAGCCTCGCGGCGCTTTTCTCGAACCCGCAGGCGGCCATGCAGCCGGCGGGGTCCAAGGCGCCGTCAAAGAAAGCGGTCGCGCCGGCTCCCAAGAAGCGCCGCTCGCACGACAAGGTGAGCGACGAGAGCAGCAGCTCGTCCGACGAGGAGGGCGAGCGAGACGAGCCGGCGGCGGCTGCTGCGGGGGGCGGCGAGGAGGACGGCGGCGATGCGGGGAAAAGGGAGGAGAGCAAGCGGGAGGCGAAGCGGCGGCGGGAGGAGGAGGAGGCGGACAAGAACGGGCGCACGGTCTTCGTCGGCAACCTGGCCGTCTCCGTCACGCGTAAGGTGCCGGGCGCGGCGCCCCGCGCGGGGCGCGCGGTGGCGGGCCGAGCCGGGGCGGGGCGGGGCAGGAGCTGAAGAGGATGTTCGGGGTGTACGGGGAGGTCGAGTCCGTCCGCCTCCGCTCCATCGTCGCCGCCAAGGAGAAGGCGCGCCGGCAGCGCGCAGCGGCCGGCCGGGCGGGCCTGACGGGGCGGGGCGGCGGGGGCAGATGCCGCGGAAGGTGGCCTTCATCACGGGCAGCTTCGGGGCCGACACCTGCAACGCCTACGTCGTCCGCCCCGCCCCCGCCCCCGCCGCCGCCCCGAGGGGAGGGAGAGGCGAGGCGGGGCGGGGCGCGGCGCGCAGGTGTTCGCGCAGGCGGAGGAGGCGGCGGCGGCGCAGGCGCACAACGGGACCCTCGTCGCCGGCAAGCGCCTCCGCGTCGACCTCGTCCGTGCACCGGCCCCCGCCCCCCGCCGCCCCGGCCCCGACCGCCCCCGCCGGCGCCCCCGCAGGCCACCGCCCAGAAGGACCCCACCCGCTCCGTCTTCGTCGGTGCGCCCCCCAGCGCCCGGCCCTCCCCGCCGCCCCCGCCCCCGCCCCCTCACGCCTCCGCAGGGAACCTGCCCCTCGGTAGCCCCCCGCCGGCCCGCTCGCCACGCCCCCGGTGCGGGCTGACGGCGTGCGGGCAGACGCGGAGGAGGACGCGCTGTGGGCGTTCTTCGAGGAGCGGCTGGGGGAGGGGGCCCTCGACAAGGCCCGCCCCGCCCCCGCCCCCTCGCGCCGCCCCGCGCCGCACCCGCGAGCCGCCGGTGCAGGTGCGCCTGGTGAGGGACAAGACGACGCACAAGGGGAAGGGTGCGCGCCGCCGCCGGGCGCCCAGCTCCTCTCCCGCCAGCGTGACGCCCCCGCAGGCTTCGGCTTCGTGCACCTCCGGAGCGCGGCGACCGTCCCGGGGGCCCTCGTGCGCCCCCGGGGGGCCGTGGCGGGGCGGGGCGGGGGGGCTGAGGGCGGGCGCAGAAGCTGCACGCGACGGAGTTTGAGGGGCGCGCCCTCCGCGTCTTCCGCGCCCTCCCCGAGGAGAAGGCCGCGTCCGCCCGCCCCGCCCCCCGCCCGCCCCGGCCCCCGCCGAGCGCCTCCGAGGGGCGCCCGGCGGCAGCGCGGTCAAGGCGGTGCGGTCGGGGGCCGCCCCGGGTGCCTCCGCGCACTCCGTCCTCCAGAGCAAGGAGCGCACGCGGGACCGCGGCGAGCGGCCGTGGCAGGTGCGCGGGGGTTGCGGGGCGCGGGGCGGGGGTTGTGAGGCGGGGGGCGGGGCGGGGCAGGGCCTGCGGGCGTCGAAGACGATCGAGAAGAAGAAGGGGCCGGCGCGCGCGGAGAAGGCGAGGAAGGGGCGCGCGAACCCGGGGAAGCCCAAGGGCGCGCGCCCCGGCAAGGAGAAGAAGCAGCGCAAGCTCAAGAAGGCCGGCCTCGCCTGACTCCCGCGCCCCGCTCGCCCCCCCGCCCCTTCGAGCTGCGGCGCGCCACCCTGTACACGCAGTGTGCAGACTCGTGCCCGCCCTCTCCAAACTCGTTCCCCGCACCCTCCGCGCCGCGGCGCACACGGATTGGGAGCTCCTCGGCGTGAGGGGAGCAGGGGGCGCGGGCGAGTCGAAGAGCTCGTCTAGCTGTAGCGGTCTGCAGCAAGCACGCTGCCACGTGCACCCTGGGCTCCCCCCGGGGCCCGCGGGGCCGCCGGCCCGGCAGCGCTGGCCAGGCTCCGAGACCCCGAGGGGGACTCCCGAGTCCCGGGTCGAGCTCCGAGGCTCGTGCCATTCGCCGAGTTACCGCCGCGCGCCGCCGGGCCCCGCGGCCAAATGGCACGGTGAGCTAGAGCACCAGACAAGCCTCACAGTCTCACGTGCACATGCGCATTGTGCTAGCTTCTGTACGCGTTCCGAGTTCCGAGTCCCAGAGTCCGGCGGTTTAATTAAATTTTAAGAGCCGTTGACTGGCTCTGCGGTAATCCGATCATCCGATGATCATGATCAATCCTTTAGCTGCCAAGTTCCAAGTACTAAGTACCAGTAAATTATGAACGGAACAGGGACACTGCTGTCGCAGTGGCCCTGTTGGAGGCCCTGAGGGGAAGGACCTCTAAGTTCTGAGCAGGAAAGGGCAGGTTTAGGTTACAATTACGAAGTAGAGTCTGGATCACTAGCAGACCGCGCCCGGCCCTGTGCAAGTGCGCCAAGTGCGGGCCGCGGGTGCAAGGGGGGGTACTTGTACACATTACAGGGGGGGGGGGTGTTCCAGAGAGACGACTCGGCGAGGCAGGCGGGGTGGCGAGGCGGGCGGGTGGGATGGCGAGGCGGGCGGCGGCGGCGGCGGGCGGGAAAGCGGGAGCTCGAGGAGAGACAGGTGGCGCCGGGCCCTGAGCATAGCCTGCACATACGCACATCCGAGGCGTCAGCTCGCCCCGGACACAGGCCAGCGGGGGCAGCCGGGCCAGGTGCACAGCAGCAGCGGCGGGGCGAACCTGGAGTCGACGAAGCTGAAGCATCCGGCGGGCGGCGGGCGGGAAAACGGGATTAGCGGTAGGTGGCGCCGGGCCCTGCGCGTAGCCTGCGCATGCACAGGGCGGAGGCGTCAGCTGGCCCCGGACAGCGGCCGTGCGGGGGCGGCCGCGGGGGCGGGGCCCAGCGGCAGCGGCCGGGTGAGATGCGTAGCATGCGCAGCAGCGGCGGGGCGAACCTGGAGTCGACGAAGCTGAGGC